>JAVIAB010000101.1:70448554-70606054 GCA_032433765.1 Megaustenia siamemsis
TGACTATAGCATAGGGTAACGATCACAGACCGGAAATAAATTGTATATTTTTACTTTCCTATTAATGCAAGTATCTCCCAGTAGGGCTGATACTTGTGTTGTAGACAACATTTATTGACGAACAGCACGAATAGTAGTTCCCATGTTTATATACTGGGTACAAATAATAATACATAATATTATTTATGGGGGCTTCCGAGCGATAATAGGGAATAACAGAACAAAGAAGTATGTGTTAGCACTCGGAAAAATTGACAGACCACAACAATAGAAAAAAACGAAGAACAATATATGGTCCGAAGTGGGATCGAACCCGTACTCGTGGCACCGCGCCTTGCCACGAGAAGCCGAACGCTTGGCACACTACACGCAGCCAACTAAAAATTGCTATTGCAGTAGTGTCTTACACGATGACGTTCTCAATGACTATAGCATAGGGTAACGATCACAGACCGGAAATAAATTGTATATTTGTACTTTCCTATTAATTGCAAGTATCTCCCAGTAGGGCTGAATACTTGTGTTGTAGACAAACATTTATTGGACGAAACAGCACGAATAGTAGTTCCCAGTGTGTATATACTGGTACAAATTAATACATAAATATTATTATATGGGAACTTCCGAGGCGATATAGGGAATAATAGAACAAGAAGTATGTGTTAGCACTCGGAAAAATTGACAGACAAACAACAATAGAAAAAAACGAAGAACAATATATGGTCCGAAGTGGGATCGAACCCGTACTCAGTGGCACCGCGCCTTGCCACGAGAAGCCGAACGCTTGGCACACTACCACGCAGCCAACTAAAAATTGGCTATTGCAGTAGTGTCTTACACGATGACGTTCTCAATGACTATAGCATAGGGTAACGATCACAGACCGGAAATAAATTGTATATTTGTACTTTCCTATTAATGCAAGTATCTCCCAGTAGGCTGAATACTTGTGTTGTAGACAAACATTTATTGGACGAAACAGCACGAATAGTAGTTCCCAGTGTTTATATACTGGTACAAATAATAATACATAAATATTATTATATGGGGAACTTCCGAGGCGATAATAGGAATAATAGAACAAAGAAGTATGTGTTAGCACTCGGAAAAATTGACAGACAAACAACAATAGAAAAAAACGAAGAACAATATATGGTCCGAAGTGGGATCGAACCCGTACTCAGTGGCACCGCGCCTTGCCACGAGAAGCCGAACGCTTGGCACACTACCACGCAGCCAACTAAAAAATTGGCTATTGCAGTAGTGTCTACACGATGACGTTCTCAATGACTATAGCATAGGTAACGATCACAGACCGGAAATAAATTGTATATTTGTACTTTCCTATTAATGCAAGTATCTCCCAGTAGGGCTGAATACTTGTGTTGTAGACAACATTTATTGGACGAAACAGCAAATAGTAGTTCCCAGTGTTTATAACTGGGTACCAATATATACATAAATATTATTATATGGGAACTTCCGAGGCGATAATAGGGAATAATAGAACAAAGAAGTATGTGTTAGCACTCGGAAAAATTGACAGACAAACAACAATAGAAAAAAAACGAAGAACAATATATGGTCCGAAGTGGGATCGAACCCGACTCAGTGGCACCGCGCCTTGCCACGAGAAGCCGAACGCTTGGCACACTACCACGCAGCCAACTAAAAAATTGGCTATTGCAGTAGTGTCTTACACGATGACGTTCTCAATGACTATAGCATAGGGTACGATCACAGACCGGAAATAAATTGTATATTTGTACTTTCCTATTAATGCAAGTATCTCCCAGTAGGGCTGAATACTTGTGTTTAGACAAACATTTATTGACGAAACAGCACGAATAGTAGTTCCCAGTGTTTATATACTGGGTACAATAATAATACATAATATTATTATATGGGGAACTTCCGAGCGATAATAGGGAATAATAGAACAAAGAAGTATGTGTTAGCACTCGGAAAATTGACAGACAAACAACAATAGAAAAAAACGAAGAACAATATATGGTCCGAAGTGGGATCGAACCCGTACTCAGTGGCACCGCGCCTTGCCACGAGAAGCCGAACGCTTGGCACACTACCACGCAGCCAACTAAAAATTGGCTATTGCAGTAGTGTCTTACACGATGACGTTTCTCATGACTATAGCATAGGGTAACGATCACAGACCGGAAATAAATTGTATATTTGTACTTTCCTATTAATGCAAGTATCTCCCAGTAGGGCTGAATACTGTGTTGTAGACAAACATTTATTGGACGAAACAGCACGAATAGTAGTTCCCAGTGTTTATATACTGGGTACAAATAATAATACATAAATATTATTATATGGGGAACTTCCGAGGCGATAATAGGGAATAATAGAACAAAGAAGTATGTGTTAGCACTCGGAAAAATTGACAGACAAACACAATAGAAAAAAACGAAGAACAATATATGGTCCGAAGTGGGATCGAACCCTACTCAGTGGCACCGCGGCCCTTGCACAGAAGCCGAACGCTTGGCACACTACCACGCAGCAGCAACTAAAAAATTGGCTATTGCAGTAGTGTCTTACACGATGACGTTCTCAATGACTATAGCATAGGGTAACGATCACAGACCGGAAATAAATTGTATATTTGTACTTTCCTATTAATGCAAGTATCTCCCAGTAGGGCTGAATACTTGTGTTGTAGACAAACATTTATTGGACGAAACAGCACGAATAGTAGTTCCCAGTGTTTATATACTGGGTACAAATAATAATACATAAATATTATTATATGGGGAACTCCGAGGCGATAATAGGGAATAATAGAACAAGAAGTATGTGTTAGCACTCGGAAAAATTGACAGACAACAACAATAGAAAAAAACGAAGAACAATATATGGTCCGAAGTGGGATCGAACCCGTACTCAGTGGCACCGCGCCTTGCCACGAGAAGCCGAACGCTTGGCACACTACCACGCAGCCAACTAAAAAATTGGCTATTGCAGTAGTGTCTTACACGATGACGTTCTCAATGACTATAGCATAGGGTAACGATCACAGACCGGAAATAAATTGTATATTTGTACTTTCCTATTAATGCAAGTATCTCCCAGTAGGGCTGATACTTGTGTTGTAGACAAACATTTATTGGACGAAACAGCACGAATAGTATTTCCCAGTGTTTATATACTGGGTACAAATAATAATACATAAAATTATTATATGGGGAACTTCCGAGGCGATAATAGGGAATAATAGAACAAGAAGTATGTGTTAGCACTCGGAAAATTGACAGACAAACAACAATAAGAAAAAACGCAAGAACAATATATGGTCCGAAGTGGGATCGAACCCGTACTCAGTGGCACCGCGCCTTGCCACGAGAAGCCGAACGCTTGGCACACTACCACTCAGCCAACTAAAAAATTGGCTATTGCAGTAGTGTCTTACACGATGACGTTCTCAATGACTATAGCATAGGGTAACGATCACAGACCGGAAATAAATTGTATATTTGTACTTTCCTATTAATGCAAGTATCTCCCAGTAGGGCTGAATACTTGTGTTGTAGACAACATTTATTGGACGAAACAGCACGAATAGTAGTTCCCAGTGTTTATATACTGGGTACAAATATAATACATAAATATTATTATATGGGGAACTTCCGAGGCGATAATAGGGAATAATAGAACAAAGAAGTATGTGTTAGCACTCGGAAAAATTGACAGACAAACAACAATAGAAAAAAACGAAGAACAATATATGGTCCGAAGTGGGATCGAACCCGTACTCAGTGGCACCGCGCCTTGCCACGAGAAGCCGAACGCTTGGCACACTACCACGCAGCCAACTAAAAAATTGCTATTGCAGTAGTGTCTTACACGATGACGTTCTCAATGACTATAGCATAGGGTAACGATCACAGACCGGAAATAAATTGTATATTTGTACTTTCCTATTAATGCAAGTATCTCCCAGTAGGGCTGAATACTTGTGTTGTAGACAAACATTTATTGGACGAACAGCACGAATAGTAGTTCCCAGTGTTATATACTGGGTACAAATAATAATACATAAATATTATTATATGGGGAACTTCCGAGGCGATAATAGGAATAATAGAACAAAGAAGTATGTGTTAGCACTCGGAAAAATTGACAGACAAACAACAATAGAAAAAAAACGAAGAACAATATATGGTCCGAAGTGGGATCGAACCCGTACTCATGGGCACCGCGCCTTGCCACGAGAAGCCGAACGCTTGGCACACTACCACGCAGCCAACTAAAAAATTGGCTATTGCAGTAGTGTCTTACACGATGACGTTCTCAATGACTATAGCATAGGGTAACGATCACAGACCGGAAATAAATTGTATATTTGTACTTTCCTATTAATGCAAGTATCTCCCAGTAGGGCTGAATACTTGTGTTGTAGACAAACATTTATTGGACGAAACAGCACGAATAGTAGTTCCCAGTGTTTATATACTGGTACAAATAATAATACATAATATTATTATATGGGGAACTTCCGAGGCGATAATAGGGAATAATAGAACAAAGAAGTATGTGTTAGCACTCGGAAAAATTGACAGACAAACAACAATAGAAAAAAACGAAGAACAATATATGGTCCGAAGTGGGATCGAACCCGTACTCAGTGGCACCGCGCCTTGCCACGAGAAGCCGAACGCTTGGCACACTACCACGCAGCCAACTAAAAAATTGGCTATTGCAGTAGTGTCTTACACGATGACGTTCTCAATGACTATAGCATAGGGTAACGATCACAGACCGGAAATAAATTGTATATTTTGTACTTTCCTATTAATGCAAGTATCTCCCAGTAGGGCTGAATACTTGTGTTGTAGACAAACATTTATTGGACGAAACAGCACGAATAGTAGTTCCCAGTGTTTATATACTGGGTACAAATAATAATACATAAATATTATTATATGGGGAACTTCCGAGGCGATAATAGGGAATAATAGAACAAAGAAGTATGTGTTAGCACTCGGAAAATTGACAGACAAACAACATAGAAAAAACGAAGAACAATATATGGTCCGAAGTGGGATCGAACCCGTACTCAGTGGCACCGCGCCTTGCCACGAGAAGCCGAACGCTTGGCACACTACCACGCAGCCAACTAAAAAATTGGCTATTGCAGTAGTGTCTTACACGATGACGTTCTCAATGACTATAGCATAGGGTAACGATCACAGACCGAAATAAATTGTATATTTGTACTTTCCTATTAATGCAAGTATCTCCCAGTAGGGCTGAATACTTGTGTTGTAGACAAACATTTATTGGACGAAACAGCACGAATAGTAGTTCCCAGTGTTTATATACTGGGTACAAATAATAATACATAAATATTATTATATGGGGAACTTCCGAGGCGATAATAGGAATAATAGAACAAAGAAGTATGTTTAGCACTCGGAAAAATTGACAGACAAACAACAATAGAAAAAAACGAAGAACAATATATGGTCCGAAGTGGGATCGAACCCGTACTCAGTGGCACCGCGCCTTGCCACGAGAAGCCGAACGCTTGGCACACTACCACGCAGCCAACTAAAAAATTGGCTATTGCAGTAGTGTCTTACACGATGACGTTCTCAATGACTATAGCATAGGGTAACGATCACAGACCGGAAATAAATTGTATATTTGTACTTTCCTATTAATGCAAGTATCTCCCAGTAGGGCTGAATACTTGTGTTGTAGACAAACATTTATTGGACGAAACAGCACGAATAGTAGTTCCCAGTGTTATATACTGGGTACAAATAATAATACATAAATATTATTATATGGGGAACTTCCGAGGCGATAATAGGGAATAATAGAACAAAGAAGTATGTGTTAGCACTCGGAAAAATTGACAGACAAACAACAATAGAAAAAAACGAAGAACAATATATGGTCCGAAGTGGGATCGAACCCGTACTCAGTGGCACC
The DNA here is from genome assembly GCA_032433765.1 of Megaustenia siamemsis. NCBI lineage: Eukaryota > Metazoa > Mollusca > Gastropoda > Stylommatophora > Ariophantidae > Megaustenia > Megaustenia siamemsis. The sequence goes on from JAVIAB010000101.1 coordinate 70,454,516, forward strand.
GCGCCTTGCCACGAGAAGCCGAACGCTTGGCACACTACCACGCAGCCAACTAAAAAATTGGCTATTGCAGTAGTGTCTTACACGATGACGTTCTCAATGACTATAGCATAGGGTAACGATCACAGACCGGAAATAAATTGTATATTTGTACTTTCCTATTAATGCAAGTATCTCCCAGTAGGGCTGAATACTTGTGTTGTAGACAAACATTTATTGGACGAAACAGCACGAATAGTAGTTCCCAGTGTTTATATACTGGGTACAAATAATAATACATAAATATTTTATATGGGGAACTTCCGAGGCGATAATAGGGAATAATAGAACAAAGAAGTATGTGTTAGCACTCGGAAAAATTGACAGACAAACAACAATAGAAAAAAAACGAAGAACAATATATGGTCCGAAGTGGGATCGAACCCGTACTCAGTGGCACCGCGCCTTGCCACGAGAAGCCGAACGCTTGGCACACTACCACGCAGCCACTAAAAATTGGCTATTGCAGTAGTGTCTTACACGATGACGTTCTCAATGACTATAGCATAGGGTAACGATCACAGACCGGAAATAAATTGTATATTTGTACTTTCCTATTAATGCAAGTATCTCCCAGTAGGGCTGAATACTTGTGTTGTAGACAAACATTTATTGGACGAAACAGCACGAATAGTAGTTCCCAGTGTTTATATACTGGGTACAAATAATAATACATAAATATTATTATTGGGGAACTTCCGAGGCGATAATAGGAATAATAGAACAAAGAAGTATGTGTTAGCACTCGGAAAATTGACAGACAAACAACAATAGAAAAAAACGAAGACAATATATGGTCCGAAGTGGGATCGAACCCGTACTCAGTGGCACCGCGCCTTGCCACGAGAAGCCGAACGCTTGGCACACTACCACGCAGCCAACTAAAAAATTGGCTATTGCAGTAGTGTCTTACACGATGACGTTCTCAATGACTATAGCATAGGGTAACGATCACAGACCGGAAATAAATTGTATATTTGTACTTTCCTATTAATGCAAGTATCTCCCAGTAGGGCTGAATACTTGTGTTGTAGACAAACATTTATTGGACGAAACAGCACGAATAGTAGTTCCCAGTGTTTTATATACTGGGTACAAATAATAATACATAAATATTATTATATGGGGAACTTCCGAGGCGATAATAGGGAATAATAGAACAAAGAAGTATGTGTTAGCACTCGGAAAAATTGACAGACAAACAACAATAGAAAAAAACGAAGAACAATATATGGTCCGAAGTGGGATCGAACCCGTACTCAGTGGCACCGCGCCTTGCCACGAGAAGCCGAACGCTTGGCACACTACCACGCAGCCAACTAAAAATTGGCTATTGCAGTAGTGTCTTACACGATGACGTTCTCAATGACTATAGCATAGGGTAACGATCACAGACCGGAAATAAATTGTATATTTGTACTTTCCTATTAATGCAAGTATCTCCCAGTAGGGCTGAATACTTGTGTTGTAGACAAACATTTATTGGACGAAACAGCACGAATAGTAGTTCCCAGTGTTTATATACTGGGTACAAATAATAATACATAAATATTATTATATGGGGAACTTCCGAGGCGATAATAGGGAATAATAGAACAAAGAAGTATGTGTTAGCACTCGGAAAAATTGACAGACAAACACAATAGAAAAAAACGAAGAACAATATATGGTCCGAAGTGGGATCGAACCCGTACTCATGGCACCGCGCCTTGCCACGAGAAGCCGAACGCTTGGCACACTACCACGCAGCCAACTAAAAAATTGGCTATTGCAGTATGTCTTACACGATGACGTTCTCAATGACTATAGCATAGGGTAACGATCACAGACCGGAAATAAATTGTATATTTGTACTTTCCTATTAATGCAAGTATCTCCCAGTAGGGCTGAATACTTGTGTTGTAGACAAACATTTATTGGACGAAACAGCACGAATAGTAGTTCCCAGTGTTATATACTGGGTACAAATAATAATACATAAATATTATTATATGGGGAACTTCCGAGGCGATAATAGGGAATAATAGAACAAAGAAGTATGTGTTAGCACTCGGAAAAATTGACAGACAAACAACAATAGAAAAAACGAAGAACAATATATGGTCCGAAGTGGGATCGAACCCGTACTCAGTGGCACCGCGCCTTGCCACGAGAAGCCGAACGCTTGGCACACTACCACGCAGCCAACTAAAAATTGGCTATTGCAGTAGTGTCTTACACGATGACGTTCTCAATGACTATAGCATAGGGTTACGATCACAGACCGGAAATAAATTGTATATTTGTACTTTCCTATTAATGCAAGTATCTCCCAGTAGGCTGAATACTTGTGTTGTAGACAAACATTTATTGGACGAAACAGCACGAATAGTAGTTCCCAGTGTTTATATACTGGGTACAAATAATAATACATAAATATTATTATATGGGGAACTTCCGAGGCGATAATAGGGAATAATAGAACAAGAAGTATGTGTTAGCACTCGGAAAAATTGACAGACAAACAACAATAGAAAAAAACGAAGAACAATATATGGTCCGAAGTGGGATCGAACCCGTACTCAGTGGCACCGCGCCTTGCCACGAGAAGCCGAACGCTTGGCACACTACCACGCAGCCAACTAAAAAATTGGCTATTGCAGTAGTGTCTTACACGATGACGTTCTCAATGACTATAGCATAGGGTAACGATCACAGACCGAAATAAATTGTATATTTGTACTTTCCTATTAATGCAAGTATCTCCCAGTAGGGCTGAATACTTGTGTTGTAGACAAACATTTATTGGACGAAACAGCACGAATAGTAGTTCCCAGTGTTTATATACTGGGTACAAATAATAATACATAAATATTATTATATGGGGAACTTCCGAGGCGATAATAGGAATAATAGAACAAAGAGTATGTGTAGCACTCGAAAAATTGACAGACAAACAACAATAGAAAAAAACGAAGAACAATATATGGTCCGAAGTGGGATCGAACCCGTACTCAGTGGCACCCGCGCCTTGCCACGAGAAGCCGAACGCTTGGCACACTACCACGCAGCCAACTAAAAATTGGCTATTGCAGTAGTGTCTTACACGATGACGTCTCAATGACTATAGCATAGGGTAACGATCACAGACCGGAAATAAATTGTATATTTGTACTTTCCTATTAATGCAAGTATCTCCCAGTAGGGCTGAATACTTGTGTTGTAGACAAACATTTATTGGACGAAACAGCACGAATAGTAGTTCCCAGTGTTTTATATACTGGGTACAAATAATAATACATAAATATTATTATATGGGGAACTTCCGAGGCGATAATAGGGAATAATAGAACAAAGAAGTATGTGTTAGCACTCGGAAAAATTGACAGACAAACAACAATAGAAAAACGAAGAACAATATATGGTCCGAAGTGGGATCGAACCCGTACTCAGTGGCACCGCGCCTTGCCACGAGAAGCCGAACGCTTGGCACACTACCACGCAGCCAACTAAAAAATTGGCTATTGCAGTAGTGTCTTACACGATGACGTTCTCAATGACTATAGCATAGGGTAACGATCACAGACCGAAATAAATTGTATATTTGTACTTTCCTATTAATGCAAGTATCTCCCAGTAGGGCTGAATACTTGTGTTGTAGACAAACATTTATTGGACGAAACAGCACGAATAGTAGTTCCCAGTGTTTATATACTGGGTACAAATAATAATACATAAATATTATTATATGGGAACTTCCGAGGCGATAATAGGGAATAATAGAACAAAGAAGTATGTGTTAGCACTCGGAAAAATTGACAGACAAACAACAATAGAAAAAAACGAAGAACAATATATGGTCCGAAGTGGGATCGAACCCGTACTCAGTGGCACCGCGCCTTGCACGAGAAGCCGAACGCTTGGCACACTACCACGCAGCCAACTAAAAAATTGCTATTGCAGTAGTGTCTTACACGATGACGTTCTCAATGACTATAGCATAGGGTAACGATCACAGACCGGAAATAAATTGTATATTTGTACTTTCCTATTAATGCAAGTATCTCCCAGTAGGCTGAATACTTGTGTTGTAGACAAACATTTATTGGACGAAACAGCACGAATAGTAGTTTCCCAGTGTTTATATACTGGGTACAAATAATAATACATAAATATTATTATATGGGGAACTTCCGAGGCGATAATAGGGAATAATAGAACAAAGAAGTATGTGTTAGCACTCGGAAAATTGACAGACAAACAACAATAGAAAAAACGAAGAACAATATATGGTCCGAAGTGGGATCGAACCCGTACTCAGTGGCACCGCGCCTTGCCACGAGAAGCCGAACGCTTGGCACACTACCACGCAGCCAACTAAAAAATTGGCTATTGCAGTAGTGTCTTACCGATGACGTTCTCAATGACTATAGCATAGGGTAACGATCACAGACCGGAAATAAATTGTATATTTGTACTTTCCTATTAATGCAAGTATCTCCCAGTAGGGCTGATACTTGTGTTGTAGACAAACATTTATTGGACGAAACAGCACGAATAGTAGTTCCCAGTGGTTATATACTGGGTACAAATAATAATACATAAATATTATTATATGGGGAACTTCCGAGGCGATAATAGGGAATAATAGAACAAAGAAGTATGTGTTAGCACTCGGAAAAATTGACAGACAAACAACAATAGAAAAAAACGAAGAACAATATATGGTCCGAAGTGGGATCGAACCCGTACTCAGTGGCACCGCGCCTTGCCACGAGAAGCCGAACGCTTGGCACACTACCACGCAGCCAACTAAAAAATTGGCTATTGCAGTAGTGTCTTACACGATGACGTTCTCAATGACTATAGCATAGGGTAACGATCACAGACCGGAAATAAATTGTATATTTGTACTTTCCTATTAATGCAAGTATCTCCCAGTAGGGCTGAATACTTGTGTTGTAGACAAACATTTATTGACGAAACAGCACGAATAGTAGTTCCCAGTGGTTTATATACTGGGTACAAATAATAATACATAAATATTATTATATGGGGAACTTCCGAGGCGATAATAGGGAATAATAGAACAAAGAAGTATGTGTTAGCACTCGAAAAATTGACAGACAAACAACAATAGAAAAAACGAAGAACATATATGGTCCGAAGTGGGATCGAACCCGTACTCAGTGGCACCGCGCCTTGCCACGAGAAGCCGAACGCTTGGCACACTACCACGCAGCCAACTAAAAATTGGCTATTGCAGTAGTGTCTTACACGATGACGTTCTCAATGACTATAGCATAGGGTAACGATCACAGACCGGAAATAAATTGTATATTTGTACTTTCCTATTAATGCAAGTATCTCCAGTAGGGCTGAATACTTGTGTTGTAGACAAACATTTATTGGACGAAACAGCACGAATAGTAGTTCCCAGTGTTTATATACTGGGTACAAATAATAATACATAAATATTATTATATGGGGAACTTCCGAGGCGATAATAGGGAATAATAGAACAAAGAAGTATGTGTTAGCACTCGGAAAAATTGACAGACAAACAACAATAGAAAAAAACGAAGAACAATATATGGTCCGAAGTGGGATCGAACCCGTACTCAGTGGCACCGCGCCTTGCCACGAGAAGCCGAACGCTTGGCACACTACCACGCAGCCAACTAAAAAATTGGCTATTGCAGTAGTGTCTTACACGATGACGTTCTCAATGACTATAGCATAGGGTAACGATCACAGACCGGAATAAATTGTATATTTGTACTTTCCTATTAATGCAAGTATCTCCCAAGGGCTGAATACTTGTGTTGTAGACAAACATTTATTGGACGAAACAGCACGAATAGTAGTTCCCAGTGTTTATATACTGGGTACAAATAATAATACATAAATATTATTATATGGGGAACTTCCGAGGCGATAATAGGGAATAATAGAACAAAGAAGTATGTGTTAGCACTCGGAAAAATTGACAGACAAACAACAATAGAAAAAACGAAGAACAATATATGGTCCGAAGTGGGATCGAACCCGTACTCAGTGGCACCGCGCCTTGCCACGAGAAGCCGAACGCTTGGCACACTACCACGCAGCCAACTAAAAAATTGGCTATTGCAGTAGTGTCTTACACGATGACGTTCTCAATGACTATAGCATAGGGTAACGATCACAGACCGGAAATAAATTGTATATTTGTACTTTCCTATTAATGCAAGTATCTCCCAGTAGGGCTGAATACTTGTGTTGTAGACAAACATTTATTGGACGAAACAGCACGAATAGTAGTTCCCAGTGTTATATACTGGGTACAAATAATAATACATAAATATTATTATATGGGGAACTTCCGAGGCGATAATAGGGAATAATAGAACAAAGAAGTATGTGTTAGCACTCGGAAAAATTGACAGACAAACAACAATAGAAAAAAACGAAGAACATATATGGTCCGAAGTGGGATCGAACCCGTACTCAGTGGCACCGCGCCTTGCCACGAGAAGCCGAACGCTTGGCACACTACCACGCAGCCAACTAAAAAATTGGCTATTGCAGTAGTGTCTTACACGATGACGTTCTCAATGACTATAGCATAGGGTAACGATCACAGACCGGAAATAAATTGTATATTTGTACTTTCCTATTAATGCAAGTATCTCCCAGTAGGGCTGAATACTTGTGTTGTAGACAAACATTTATTGGACGAAACAGCACGAATAGTAGTTCCCAGTGTTTATATACTGGGTACAAATAATAATACATAAATATTATTATATGGGGAACTTCCGAGGCGATAATAGGGAATAATAGAACAAAGAAGTATGTGTTAGCACTCGGAAAAATTGACAGACAAACAACAATAAAAAAAACGAAGAACAATATATGGTCCGAAGTGGGATCGAACCCGTACTCAGTGGCACCGCGCCTTGCCACGAGAAGCCGAACGCTTGGCACACTACCACGCAGCCAACTAAAAAATTGGCTATTGCAGTAGTGTCTTACACGATGACGTTCTCAATGACTATAGCATAGGGTAACGATCACAGACCGGAAATAAATTGTATATTTGTACTTTCCTATTAATGCAAGTATCTCCCAGTAGGGCTGAATACTTGTGTTGTAGACAACATTTATTGGACGAAACAGCACGAATAGTAGTTCCCAGTGTTTATATACTGGGTACAAATAATAATACATAAATATTATTATATGGGGAACTTCCGAGGCGATAATAGGGAATAATAGAACAAAGATATGTGTTAGCACTCGGAAAATTGACAGACAAACAACAATAGAAAAAAACGAAGAACAATATATGGTCCGAAGTGGGATCGAACCCGTACTCAGTGGCACCGCGCCTTGCCACGAGAAGCCGAACGCTTGGCACACTACCACGCAGCCAACTAAAAAATTGGCTATTGCAGTAGTGTCTTACACGATGACGTTCTCAATGACTATAGCATAGGGTAACGATCACAGACCGGAAATAAATTGTATATTTGTACTTTCCTATTAATGCAAGTATCTCCCAGTAGGGCTGAATACTTGTGTTGTAGACAAACATTTATTGGACGAAACAGCACGAATAGTAGTTCCCAGTGTTATATACTGGGTACAAATAATAATACATAAATATTATTATATGGGGAACTTCCGAGGCGATAATAGGGAATAATAGAACAAAGAAGTATGTGTTAGCACTCGGAAAAATTGACAGACAAACAACAATAGAAAAAAACGAAGAACAATATATGGTCCGAAGTGGGATCGAACCCGTACTCAGTGGCACCGCGCCTTGCCACGAGAAGCCGAACGCTTGGCACACTACCACGCAGCCAACTAAAAAATTGGCTATTGCAGTAGTGTCTTACACGATGACGTTCTCAATGACTATAGCATAGGGTAACGATCACAGACCGGAAATAAATTGTATATTTGTACTTTCCTATTAATGCAAGTATCTCCCAGTAGGGCTGAATACTTGTGTTGTAGACAAACATTTATTGGACGAAACAGCACGAATAGTAGTTCCCATGTGTATATACTGGGTACAAATAATAATACATAAATATTATTATATGGGGAACTTCCGAGGCGATAATATGGAATAATATCAACAGAAGTATGTGTTAGCACTCGGAAAAATTGACAGACAAACAACAATAGAAAAAAACGAAGAACAATATATGGTCCGAAGTGGGATCGAACCCGTACTCAGTGGCACCGCGCCTTGCCACGAGAAGCCGAACGCTTGGCACACTACCACGCAGCCAACTAAAAAATTGGCTATTGCAGTAGTGTCTTACACGATGACGTTCTCAATGACTATAGCATAGGGTAACGATCACAGACCGAAATAAATTGTATATTTGTACTTTCCTATTAATGCAAGTATCTCCCAGTAGGCTGAATACTTGTGTTGTAGACAAACATTTATTGGACGAAACAGCACGAATAGTAGTTCCCAGTGTTTATATACTGGTACAAATAATAATACATAAATATTATTATATGGGGAACTTCCGAGGCGATAATAGGGAATAATAGAACAAAGAAGTATGTGTTAGCACTCGGAAAAATGACAGACAAACAACAATAGAAAAAACGAAGAACAATATATGTCCGAAGTGGGATCGAACCCGTACTCAGTGGCACCGCGCCTTGCCACGAGAAGCCGAACGCTTGGCACACTACCACGCAGCCAACTAAAAAATTGGCTATTGCAGTAGTGTCTTACACGATGACGTTCTCAATGACTATAGCATAGGGTAACGATCACAGACCGGAAATAATTGTATATTTGTACTTTCCTATTAATGCAAGTATCTCCCAGTAGGGCTGAATACTTTGTTGTAGACAAACATTTATTGGACGAAACAGCACGAATAGTAGTTCCCAGTGTTTATATACTGGGTACAAATAATAATACATAAATATTATTATATGGGAACTTCCGAGGCGATAATAGGAATAATAGAACAAAGAAGTATGTGTTAGCACTCGGAAAATTGACAGACAAACAACAATAGAAAAAAACGAAGAACATATATGGTCCGAAGTGGGATCGAACCCGTACTCAGTGGCACCGCGCCTTGCCACGAGAAGCCGAACGCTTGGCACACTACCACGCAGCCAACTAAAAATTGGCTATTGCAGTAGTGTCTTACACGATGACGTTCTCAATGACTATAGCATAGGGTAACGATCACAGACCGGAAATAAATTTATTTTGTACTTTCCTATTAATGCAAGTATCTCCCAGTAGGTGAATACTTGTGTTGTTAGACAAACATTTATTGACGACAGCACGAATAGTAGTTCCCAGTGTTTTATATACTGGTACAAATAATAATACATAAATATTATTATATGGGGAACACTGGGAACTACTATTCGTGCTGTTTCGTCCAATAAATGTTTGTCTACAACACAGTATTCAGCCCTACTGGAAATACTTGCATTAATAGGAAAGTACAAATATACAATTTATTTCCGTCTGTGATCGTTACCCTATGCTATAGTCATTGAGAACGTCATCGTGTAAGACCTACTGCAATGCCAATTTTTTAGTTGGCTGCGTGGTAGTGTGCCAAGCGTTCGGCTTCTCGTGGCAAGGCGCGGTGCCACTGAGTACGGGTTTCGATCCCACTTCGGACCATATATTGTTCTTCGTTTTTTTTCTATTGTTGTTTGTCTGTCAATTTTTCCGAGTGCTAACACATACTTCTTTGTTCTATTATTCCCTATTATCGCCTCGGAAGTTCCCCATATAATAATATTTATGTATTATTATTTGTACCCAGTATATAAACACTGGGAACTACTATTCGTGCTGTTTCGTCCAATAAATGTTTGTCTACAACACAAGTATTCAGCCCTACTGGGAGATACTTGCATTAATAGGAAAGTACAAATATACAATTTATTTCCGGTCTGTGATCGTTACCCTATGCTATAGTCATTGAGAACGTCATCGTGTAAGACACTACTGCAATAGCCAATTTTTTAGTTGGCTGCGTGGTAGTGTGCCAAGCGTTCGGCTTCTCGTGGCAAGGCGCGGTGCCACTGAGTACGGGTTCGATCCCACTTCGGACCATATATTGTTCTTCGTTTTTTTTCTATTGTTGTTTGTCTGTCAATTTTTCCGAGTGCTAACACATACTTCTTTGTTCTATTATTCCCTATTATCGCCTCGGAGTTCCCCATATAATAATATTTATGTATTATTATTTGTACCCAGTATATAAACACTGGGAACTACTATTCGTGCTGTTTCGTCCAATAAATGTTTGTCTACAACACAAGTATTCAGCCCTACTGGGAGATACTTGCATTAATAGGAAAGTACAAATATACAATTTATTTCCGGTCTGTGATCGTTACCCTATGCTATAGTCATTGAGAACGTCATCGTGTAAGACACTACTGCAATAGCCAATTTTTTAGTTGGCTGTGTGGTAGTGTGCCAGCGTTCGGCTTCTCGTGGCAAGGCGCGGTGCCACTGAGTACGGGTTCGATCCCACTTCGGACCATATATTGTTCTTCGTTTTTTCTATTGTTGTTTGTCTGTCAATTTTTCCGAGTGCTAACACATACTTCTTTGTTCTATTATTCCCTATTATCGCCTCGAAGTTCCCCATATAATAATATTTATGTATTATTATTTGTACCCAGTATATAACACTGGGAACTACTATTCGTGCTGTTTCGTCCAATAAATGTTTGTCAACAACACAAGTATTCAGCCCTACTGGGAGATACTTGCATTAATAGGAAAGTACAAATATACAATTTATTTCCGGTCTGTGATCGTTACCCTATGCTATAGTCATTGAGAACGTCATCGTGTAAGACACTACTGCAATAGCCAATTTTTTAGTTGGCTGCGTGGTAGTGTGCCAAGCGTTCGGCTTCTCGTGGCAAGGCGCGGTGCCACTGAGTACGGGTTCGATCCCACTTCGGACCATATATTGTTCTTCGTTTTTTTCTATTGTTGTTTGTCTGTCATTTTTCCGAGTGCTAACACATACTTCTTTGTTCTATTATTCCCTATTATCGCCTCGGAAGTTCCCCATATAATAATATTTATGTATTATTATTTGTACCCAGTATATAAACACTGGGAACTACTATTCGTGCTGTTTCGTCCAATAAATGTTTGTCTACAACACAAGTATTCAGCCCTACTGGGAGATACTTGCATTAATAGGAAAGTACAAATATACAATTTATTTCCGGTCTGTGATCGTTACCCTATGCTATAGTCATTGAGAACGTCATCGTGTAAGACACTACTGCAATAGCCAATTTTTTAGTTGGCTGCGTGGTAGTGTGCCAAGCGTTCGGCTTCTCGTGGCAAGGCGCGGTGCCACTGAGTACGGGTTCGATCCCACTTCGGACCATATATTGTTCTTCGTTTTTTTCTATTGTTGTTTTGTCTGTCAATTTTCCGAGTGCTAACACATACTTCTTTGTTCTATTATTCCCTATTATCGCCTCGGAAGTTCCCCATATAATAATATTTATGTATTATTATTTGTACCCAGTATATAAACACTGGGAACTACTATTCGTGCTGTTTCGTCCAATAAATGTTTGTCTACAACACAAGTATTCAGCCCTACTGGGAGATACTTGCATTAATAGGAAAGTACAAATATACAATTTATTTCCGGTCTGTGATCGTTACCCTATGCTATAGTCATTGAGAACGTCATCGTGTAAGACACTACTGCAATAGCCAATTTTTTAGTTGGCTGCGTGGTAGTGTGCCAAGCGTTCGGCTTCTCGTGGCAAGGCGCGGTGCCACTGAGTACGGGTTCGATCCCACTTCGGACCATATATTGTTCTTCGTTTTTTTCTATTGTTGTTTGTCTGTCAATTTTTCCGAGTGCTAACACATACTTCTTTGTTCTGTTATTCCCTATTATCGCCTCGGAAGTTCCCCATATAATAATATTTATGTATTATTATTTGTACCCAGTATATAAACACTGGGAACTACTATTCGTGCTGTTTCGTCCAATAAATGTTTGTCTACAACACAAGTATTCAGCCCTACTGGGAGATACTTGCATTAATAGGAAAGTACAAATATACAATTTATTTCCGGTCTGTGATCGTTACCCTATGCTATAGTCATTGAGAACGTCATCGTGTAAGACACTACTGCAATAGCCAATTTTTTAGTTGGCTGCGTGGTAGTGTGCCAAGCGTTCGGCTTCTCGTGGCAAGGCGCGGTGCCACTGAGTACGGGTTCGATCCCACTTCGGACCATATATTGTTCTTCGTTTTTTTCTATTGTTGTTTGTCTGTCAATTTTTCCGAGTGCTAACACATACTTCTTTGTTCTATTATTCCCTATTATCGCCTCGGAAGTTCCCCATATAATAATATTTATGTATTATTATTTGTACCCAGTATATAAACACTGGGAACTACTATTCGTGCTGTTTCGTCCAATAAATGTTTGTCTACAACACAAGTATTCAGCCCTACTGGGAGATACTTGCATTAATAGGAAAGTACAAATATACAATTTATTTCCGGTCTGTGATCGTTACCCTATGCTATAGTCATTGAGAACGTCATCGTGTAAGACACTACTGCAATAGCCAATTTTTTAGTTGGCTGCGTGGTAGTGTGCCAGCGTTCGGCTTCTCGTGGCAAGGCGCGGTGCCACTGAGTACGGGTTCGATCCCACTTCGGACCATATATTGTTCTTCGTTTTTTTCTATTGTTGTTTGTCTGTCAATTTTTCCGAGTGCTAACACATACTTCTTTGTTCTATTATTCTCCACACACAAGGATATAAGATGTGACAAACACAGACATGCGCACACAAAGATATCAGAAATGACTAACATAAACATGCAAACAAAGATATGAGATATCCCTAACCCAGACATGCACACACGAAGATATGACGCATGACTGACACAGATACACTCTTAGATATGTGATATTACTAAACTCAGACGCACATAAAGATATGAGACATGAATAACACGGACACACCAAGATATGTGATATGACTAACATGACACACACCAAGAAATGAGCCATGACAAGCACACGCACACACACAAACTAAGATTTGAGCCACGGCTAGCACAAAAACACACCAAGATATGAGCCATGACTGGCACAGAAACACATTAAGATATGAGCCATGGCTTCATGGAAAAACACCAAGAAATGAACCAAGTCTAGCACATAAACACATTGAGGTATCCATATGTTTGGGTTTGTTGTAGTCTGCAGACTCTTCTTAACGTGGGAATCATCGACATACGAGACACAGGCTTCGATTAACTGATCACAGGTTTTGTTCAAACAGTTGTCCGGAGATTTGAGAGCAGTCTGACCCGTAGACCGTTCCCTTGCATGTACAGTTCCCGGTTGACTGTTCACAGATGTCGTTGAAATAATTGTCTGGACATTTGAGAGTGTAGTCTGACCCGTAGTACGTTTCCATGCACGTACAGTCTGCATTTTCCGGGTCACATATGATGTCACAGCCATCAGAACACGTCTGTTCTCACTGTAACCCAAAGTTACCATCGGGACATTTGTCACTACAGGTGTAGCCAGGATGTTTGCATTGTAGGCATTTTCCGGATTTTTTCTCACATAAAGGACAGGCACTGAGACAAGACATGTAGCAGTCATGTCCATAGATCCCATGTGAACATTTGCCGTGACATTTACCGATGATGACGTCGCAGCTTTTGCTACACCCGCTACACACTGCACAAAACGATCAAGAATACCCGTCCAGACAATAGGTGTCTGTAAATGTTTGCTCCTCAAACACCGTCAGTGCACTGCCGACCTGTGAAATGGTCGGTGAGAACTCAATCTTAATGTGTGCCATTGGCGTTTGTGTGGTGACTGCAATAGTGTTCACGGAAACATTACGGTATGATATATCATTACACTGGAACACTACGCCGCCACTGTCAGAGAAAGCCTTTAGAGTGGCATTCTTTACCCGAATCATAGTGCTAGCTTGATGATAGATTCGAATGGTGTGAATCTTCTGGAGCGTGGCAAAGTTCAGATACCAGTAAGCAGGACTGGTTCCACTTCTCAGTTTTGTGTGTGTGTGCAGACATTGTCATAGAGATTGGTCTTTGTTTTGCCATTTACTGCGGCCTCTGGTCCACATCCGTCTCCTGTATAACAAGCATTAAATGTGTCGGCCTGGTTTGTGTTCTGTTTGAGAGCCACATTCCGATCCACTCCAATGAAGATGGAGCAGATGTTTGCAACTATCGTCCCTTTAATCCATAACTTAATGTACCCATCTTAACTTCCAATTCCATCATCTGAAGAAGTGACGTGGATCTGTGTTTGTCGAAGTCCTGTGCTCTTCCCACATCTCGGAGGGAATTGATGATGTTCGCCTGATCCGTTGGTTGTCCGTCCTCAACGACAGCGCAGCTAGCCAACCTGTTCGCTCTTTCATTTCCCCGTACTCCCGCATGTCCAGGGACATAGTCAAAGACGACCTTTACGTATTTTGGACTGCAATGACTCTACCCATTGCATGCGTACAGAGCCTGCCTCCACTTTATTTATCATGCTCATCAAATCACTCAGTATACATGCGTGGGTGTAGTCTTGTGACTCTAACCATTTGAATGTATTTGTCACCGCCAACCGCCATCACCTCCATTTTCATGCTACTCATCGCCATGACGTATGCACCACTGTCTTCTTTGATTATACTGCCTGCCGAGCGTGCTGTAAATGCCCATGCACTTCTTTGGTGTCGTCTTACAGATCCGTCGGTATAGATGACTGCATCTTTCTCATCGGTGTTATCGCAGATGAGACCGTTCACCTCAGCATTAACCACGACCGGGTTCTGTTCCCTACCTTTCCTGTCGAGTGGGACAATACACGAGAAAGTCCCCTTGAATGACGTAGGCACCGGTATCCACTCCTCACCAACGCTGATATTGGTAAGCCCACAGATCTGTTTGATGACATCTTCTGCTCGGCCCACCCATGATATGCCTCTTTTTAGCCTGGCACCTTTCACTGTGTTGAGCACGTGGTGCAATGGATGCTCTTTATCTGTACTATTGTTCAGGTATGCTCGTGCTCTCCAGATCTTGATTCTCTCACCCATGGTTGGAAAATCAAGAAGATTCCACATTTTCATATATCATGAAAAATATACTAATATCAAAACAAATAACACCAGGGCAAAAACTACGAATAACAAAATGGTATATCTGTTCTTGTACAGTGCAAAAACATTAATCAAGAAAATAGAACTTAAATTTGAAGCATTTGAAAAATTAATATAATTAATTAATAATTGGATGGAAAGGAAAGAAAACAAATGATGAAGTTTTAAAACAATTAAACATGAAAAGAGGTCTACTAAATACAATTCAAACAAGAGGAATGAGATTATTGGTGCATGTTAAAAGACACAAAAAGCTTAATAAAAGTAATCTTGGAAGGGAACATACAAGGTAAAGGAGGAATTCAAGATCTATTACTTTATAGTTCAAATGTGTTCGCTGAATGTGTGTACGCGGTATTAATGTATCACACTCTTACACATATGTTCCCTGTGGTTGTCCATTCCCTATTGCATAGTCTCTGTTTGAGTTCATTATTATATACAAATACTATGCTATTCACATATCTCCACTACTAGTCCACACTACATCACTTCGTCTATATCCTACATCTTTAACTCCTGTCTACATCTCTATATTTCTTCCTCTCATTTTGTCATATGTTCTTCTAGTCTGTTTCTTGCATCTTGTGTGTGCACACGGACCTGTTTTTGGAAACTTTTGTTACTGCGTGTTGTATGCGCACATTGTAACTTTTGTGCACGCACACGTTCACGTGCCCACTTCCGTTTATGCCACATCCAAACATACAGGGACGATTTAATACTTGTTTTTCTTTCCATTTCTCCTAGTTCAATTTTTTATTTTTTTTTAAATTATTTTTTTAAATTGCCAATACATAATTGTACGTGTGCTGTATATTTGTTTCAGTTGAATGCCTACTGAGCTGAAATGTCGTTCTGCCTTGAATTGTTCAATTGTTACCTGAAGCTTTATCCATAACGTTTTTTTTTTTTGTTTTCATTTTTCCAGACCAAGACTAACGTGGACGAGTAACATCAAAATATGGACAATTCATCCTATCACTACCTGCACCATCAAAGCAAGAGACAGATCGGAAAGGCGCTCCATGGTAGCCAAACTTCGATATGGAGACAGCACTCATTGATAATAATGATGATGTCCTTCACCCGTCTCCGTAATTACTTCTATTTTCTTTATCACGAGACTGTTTATTATTATCTTTTTCAATTTTGATTTTCCGCGCTTGTCTGTGACTTGTCTATGTTCTAAGTATAACTAGTTCTCTTATTTACTATAAGTCACCTCTTATTAAAACATATTCATATAAATGTCATATTCTTTCATTTATGTCCTAGAACTACTAAATGCATATGTTCATCATTATATGATCATCACTGGCAGCAAACATAATTTGCATTATATTTCTTGCATCCAAACATTTGTTTCTCATTCTTCTGTTTCTCTTCCTTCTTTCTTTTCTTCTTCTACTACCTTTTTCCTTCTTTTTCTTCGTTTCCTTATTTGTCATTCATTGTCGAGGGGATATGAAGTTTGAAGTCTATTTCTCTTCTGTTGAACTCCCCTGTTGTTACGTTTCCTGGTGATGCCAATATTACATTGTTACATTGTCTATTTTTTTCGAAAAAAGATGCTAGCAGAGGGAGCATATGCCTGTAGCAGTTATCCTGTATGATTCCTGTAATTGTATTTTTTTCGTCAATGATGTTTGTGTAATTTCATTGATAATGATAGGAGGGTATTTTCATTCACTCATCTTTGATAATATGAACAGTGGATTCATACGTGGAGTGGGCTTAGGCACTATCCATCTGTCGCTCAGAAGTAAATGTCTTGACCGTCTTATAAACGTGTCCAATAGTTGAACAGTGGTGGGACTCTAGATATAGAGGCATGCTGCAATTATAGATTAACTACACAAAGCTCGGGCACATGGTACTCGTAAACCCGGGCGGGCAGACCATCTAAGGGCAGAATCCCCCTACAGAAAATACAAGCTGCTGCCTTGAAGGAAGATTGGGGACAATCAAAAGATAAGGAAAGCAAACCTAAATAAAATGAGGGCAGAAATCGGATGCACTGGGCCAATGGCGCGGAACACAGTGCAACGTTCTAGCATGTAATCAGTCAGAGTGGATTTAACGGACATTAATGATGATGCTCTGTCTGTGGAGTCCCCCCAGGCAGGTGGAGTGCCGGGCCTCATGACTCGTAGGGGCCCAACCCAGGCTACTAGTGGTCACCGTGTCTCATTTTGAGGAAAAAAGAAATGATACCAGAGGAAATTTACTACTGGTCGGACAAGCTTCAAGAAACACATGAAAATAATACACTGAAATGTGGATGGCATAAACCACAAAAAACAAACACTAGCAGTAAGACTAGCAGAGGAGGAGATAGACGTTGCCTGCATCCAAGAAACTCATCTTAATCCTCAGCACAGATTTATGATCAAAAGGGCAACAAACATACTGATAGAAACTTACAAAAACATTAATAGAATAAACATTCCAAAAGACCAGCAGAAAGCTGCAAGAAAGGAAAATCGAGATGCAAAACACAACATTTAGGACCAGAAGAACACCAGACAACCATCTCTGCATCATCATAATTAGATGCAGCGTTCAAAGGGTTGAAGCTCAAGAGTTCCCCTGGAAAAGACGGAATCACCAACGAAATGCTCATAAAACTGGGACAGAAAGCCAAGGGCCAGATTCAAATGATAATAAATGCCAGCTGGAAGAGAGGTCAAATGCCGGTTACCTGGAAATAAGCCATTATGGTGCCCATCCTCAAACATGGAAAAGACCCACTGGATCCAAGTAGGTACAGACCAATTAGCTTACTGAGCTGCCTGAGTAAACTTATGGAACGGCTTGTCAATGGAAGGCTCATGTGGCATTTGGAGACAAAACAACAAATCATATCACAACAAAGTGGTTACGTCAGCACAGATCGACTGAAGACCTGATCACCTACATCGCACAGGAAATAGAGGATGCTCTACAAGAAAACAAACACATACTGACAGTGTGGGTCGACATGAAAAAGGCTTTTGATAGAGTATGGAGAGAAGGCCTAACGTTCAAACTTCTCAGACATGGCATCCAAGGTCGATTATTAAACTGCATATCTCAATACCTACCAGACAGAACGGCCAGAGTAAAAGTACATAGACAACTAAATAAGAAAGCCAGAATCAAATAAGGTATCCCACAAGGTGGAGTCCTATACCCAACACTCTTCTTAATTTTCATAAATGACATCGTAATGGACATTCCAGCCAGAATACACTCAGCAATTTACGCAGACGACCTGGAGTTATGGTCACGTGAAGAATCTATGTCAGTGGCTAGCTCCAGAATGCAAGACGCCCTAGGAAAACTTGAAAATAGGGACAAAGACCTGGTTATTACCAATTAATGAAAAAAAAACTACACAGTTTTCAGCCTATCAAGCAACACTCTCTCTTAAAAATTGAAGATAAAAGACCGTACACTTCCTATTGACCAGAACCCAGCATATCTTGGTGTCGCCTTGATTCGCAGAATGACATGGAAAAACCAGATAGAGAGAGGAAACAAGAGCCAGAAAACGAATAGATATTATGAAGAAATTGGCAGGAGCGGACTGGGGAGCAGACAGCAATATCTTGAAACGACTATCCGTAGGAAGAGTAAGACTAGTCCTAGAGTATGTTGTCACAGTCTACAGCTTCCAAATCACAGCTTAGCAAACTTAACAGAACACTAAACCAAGCTGCCCGCATCTTCACTGGTGCTATGAAATCTATACCTATTAAGACTCTGGAAACAGTAACATGTTTACAACCCTTAGAAGGCAGGCGGTAAACTAAAGTAATGCAACAAGCGGAGAAACATAAAAGGCTCCTTAGTCACCCCATGCACCAAAGAATAACTGGTTTCGGAAAAAGAAGACTGAAGAGGAGCAACATCGCTGCAACCTCCAAAGAACTAGCAACTAGTGACCCAGTACTGTCCCAAACCATACCGAAACCCTTTAGCCCATCTGATATCACTCCTCATGGGAAACACACAATATCAGAACTTAAGGATGATATAACAGGAATCATGAAGAAAGGTACCCAAACAAACACAGAGAAAACACATAGCAGAAAAACACACAAAAGACAACTACCGACTCTCCTGTCACACATATACACAGATGGCTCCGCTACAAATGGCACCAGAAATGGAGGAGGAGATGTGTTCCTCAAGCTGAAAAACCAGGATGAGATCACCAAGTCAATAGCTACCGGGAAATTCTCAAACAACTATAAAGCAGAATCTGAAGCCTTCAATTACGCTGCCAGACTGGCTATCCAATAAAAAAATAACATAAAAAATTGGTGGTACTAACTGATGTTTTGTCAGTCCTAACAGTTCTAAAAAAACACCAGGAACAGCGAACTAGATGACTTGAGAACAAACTAGTCCAATTATGCAATAACTTCCAGAGAGTGGTGATCCAGTGGATACCATCACGTCTGTAATATACACAGAAACGAATGCGCAAATTAGCTAAAGAGGGGGCGGGGGGGGGGGATTACCACAGGAGAACCATCTGGTCAGCTACGATGAAGCCAAATCCATTATCAAAGGCCAGTTTCATGAAAAATGGAAACGAGAACACCCAAAGTATGACGAGATGGATGGTTACCACCAACTATCAAGTAGAGATCAAGTCATCATACTTCACCTCCGTACTGGCCACAACAGAATGAGAAACCACATGTTCAACAAACTCAAAATTCGTACTACCAGCCAGTGCCACTGCACACTGGACAACATGACAACAATCATGTTCTACAGGATTGCCCCAGTACACATACCTGAGAAGCACAATGTGGACCACACCCACCTCCCTGGAAGAGAAGCTTTACGGGGCAACCGAATCACTTAAAAAGACAGCTGCCTTCATGAGAGAGTTCGGAATCCTACTCTGACAGAGTCATGATCGCAGAAGAAAACGAATATTACATCGTTATGTATTGTTTGTGATAGACGCTTTTGTCTAGTATTCTGGTAGCGTTAATTGAAGATTCTTTAGTCTCACATATTTCATTTTCGAAGGGGTTATTTCTCTAATTGAAAGTAAAAATAAAATAAAGTGCCTCCGTAACGCCAAGTGGCGTATATGGAATATGGTGTTAGTGACCATACGTTTTACAGACCTTCAGCACATGATTTTGGGGGTAATGTGGTCGGTATTACGCCAGTGCCGCTTTACTTTCCCAGAAAATAAAATCTGGTACCCATTAAAGACTTGGTGAACCTGGAAGCTGTAGTTTGGGATCGAAACCTACCTCTTGTCCTTTGTATTCTAGTTCACTAACCACTGAGCTATCGCGGCTCCTTTATCTAATTGTATTTGGGTCTTATGTCCAGGGCTGTCATTGGCAGCATAATTTTAGAATTCAGGAGACCATCTTGTGACAGTTGTCCGATGATTGTCTTTCTTGATCACGAATCTTATGCTGGTTATTTATCGTTTTGGGACAGCGGATCACAATCTTGAACCGCAGATCATACCTCTGAAGATGCAGTAGTGGTTTCCCCTTTCTTCTTACCTACAATCATGGCACTAACCCAAGTGTTAGCTATGAAGGTGCATGTTCAATTACTAGGGTGTGTACAATAACATTACAATTGTTTACATAACTTACTGTTGTCTTTTGTAATCTGTTCCATTAAATGGCTCCTTGAATGATAAGATGTTGCGTTTTATTTATGTATTTAAAATATTCGTTAAACTGGAATCAAACTCAATATGTGTTTGTGTTAAACAAAAATAAATGTAATAACTGGAGCTTCTACTTCAGTTGGTAGTGAGTGATCTGATGTACTGAACATGTTTCACTATCAAAATAATGGTCACGTTTATTTACGCTTCGGGACCTAGTATCCATTACATCTGTAGTTTGATTTTACACAATTCCTTTAATATAACCATTATTGGTTTGCATTAGTGTGCAGATTGTAAAGAACTCATAAACCATCAATGGTGCCTATTGCAGGTGTTTAGATTGTTGACGAGTTTGAAACCATTGTGTGTTTTTATCGAAAGTGTCCAAGTTTTAAATAAATATTAAACCTTTATTGGTTTTTATTGAAAGTGTCCAGATTTTACAGATGTCTAAAAATAGCATTGGTTTGTCTTGAAGGTATCCAGATTGTACAGATCTCTGAGAACGTCATTCTTTTGTATTGGAGGTGTACACATTGTATTGACTACTTAAACCATGACTTGTTTGTACTGAGTGTGTCAAGATTTTACATACATTTTAAACCATCAATGGTTTGTATTAGAGGTGCAAACATTTTATAGAAAACTGAAACCATCAATGGTTTGTATTAGAGGTGCAAACATTTTATAGAAAACTTAAACCATCAATGGTTTGTATTAGAGGTGTATACATTTTATAGAAAACTTAAACCATCAATGGTTTTTATTAGAGGTGTAAACATTTTATAGAAAACTTAAACCATCAATGGTTTGTATTAGAGGTGAAAAACATTTTATAGAAAACGTAAACCATCAATGGTCTGTATTAGAGGTGCAAACATTTTATAGAAAACGTAAACCATCAATGGTCTGTATTAGAGGTGCAAACATTTTATAGAAAACGTAAACCATCAATGGTCTGTATTAGAGGTGCAAACATTTTATAGAAAACGTAAACCATCAATGGTCTGTATTAGAGGTGCAAACATTTTATAGAAAACGTAAACCACCAATGGTTTGTATTAGAGGTGAAAAACATTTTATAGAAAACTTAAACCATCAATGGTTTGTATTAGAGGTGCAAACAGTTTATAGAAAACTTAAACTATTAATGGTTTGTATTAGAGGTGTACACATTTTATAGAAAACTTAAACTATTAATGGTTTGTATTAGAGGTGCAAACATTTTATAGAAAACTTAAACTATTAATGGTTTGTATTAGAGGTGCAAACATTTTATAGAAAACTTAAACTATTAATGGTTTGTATTAGAGGTGCAAACATTTTATAGAAAACTTAAACCATTAATGGTCTGTATTAGAGGTGCAAACAGTTTATAGAAAACTTAAACTATTAATGGTTTGTATTAGAGGGGCAAACATTTTATAGAAAACTTAAACCATCAATGGTCTGTATTAGAGGTGCAAACAGTTTATAGAAAACTTAAACCATCAATGGTCTGTATTGGAGGTGCAAACAGTTTATAGAAAACTTAAACCATCAATGGTCTGTATTAGAGGTGCAAACAGTTTATAGAAAACTTAAACCATCAATGGTCTGTATTAGAGGTGCAAACAGTTTATAGAAAACTTAAACCATTAATGGTCTGTATTAGAGGTGCAAACAGTTTATAGAAAACTTAAACCATTAATGGTCTGTATTAGAGGTGCAAACAGTTTATAGAAAACTTAAACCATCAATGGTCTGTATTAGAGGTGCAAACAGTTTATAGAAAACTTAAACCATCAATGGTCTGTATTAGAGGTGCAAACAGTTTATAGAAAACTTAAACCATCAATGGTCTGTATTGGAGGTGCAAACAGTTTATAGAAAACTTAAACCATAAATGGTCTGTATTAGAGGTGCAAACAGTTTATAGAAAACTTAAACTATTAATGGTCTGTATTAGAGGTGTACGTATTTTATAGAAAACTTATAAACTTAAATCATTAATGGTCTGTATTAGAGGTGTACGTATTTTATAGAAAACT
Organism: Megaustenia siamemsis; assembly: GCA_032433765.1. NCBI lineage: Eukaryota > Metazoa > Mollusca > Gastropoda > Stylommatophora > Ariophantidae > Megaustenia > Megaustenia siamemsis. The sequence goes on from JAVIAB010000101.1 coordinate 70,477,425, forward strand.
TAAAAACTTAAACCATCAATGGTCTGTATTAGAGAAGTACACATGTTATAGAAAACTGAAACCATCAATGGTTTGTATTAGAGGTGTACGCATTTTTTAGAAAACTTAAACCATCAATGGTTTGTATTTGAGGTGTACACATTTTATAGAAAACTTACACTATCAATTGATTGTATTTGATGTGTACACATTTTATAGAAAACTGAAACCATCAATGGTATGTATTAGGGGTGTATACATTTTTTAGAAAACTTACACTATCAATTGTTTATATTTGATGTGTACACATTTTATAGAAAACTTAAACCATCAATGGTTTGTATTTGAGTGTACACATTTTGATCATTCTATTGTGTGACATATTAATTATTTAATCATAAAACCAAAAGTGATTTAAAGTGCCACTGCAGGAGAATAATATGATTGTATTAGAGTGGCCTAGAAGCAATCTCGAATAAACCCCAAATAAAACAATTTGGTTCCAATACAGAAAGGAACAACAACTAAAATGAGTGAACTCAAATAGGTAGTATTCTTCGCCACATAAATATGTGACAAACCTACACATAAACACATATGGATGTATGCTTCACCACATAAATGTGTGACAATCCTATATATAAACACATATGAAAAGTACGCTTCGCCACTTAAATGTGTGACAATCCTACACATAAACACATATGGAAAGTATACTTCGCCACATAAATGAGTGACAATCACGCATATAAATACATATGGAAATTATGCTTCGCAGCATAAATATGTGACAATCTTACATTTAAACACATATGGAAATAAGGTGACCATATTTTTGAAATCCCATTCCGGGACGGAATAATTTTACTTCAATTTTCCACCAATAAAATTACATTTCTTCTTGCTGTCATTTTCAAGTGAATAATACATACATTTTAAAACATCTAATAATATAGACCTACAATACGCTATCAGGATAATCAGGAGATAAAAAAAAACAGTGATACTCACTTAAATTGAAGGTGAAACAGAGATGCTGTACTTTTCAGATGAGTGAATTTTCTGTAAAATGTCCTTCTTTGTATGCAGCATCTTATAAAATTCGACACATGTTCCCTCATAGTTCACTTTGGTGATCAACATGGCTTTGAAACTTTCAACACCTAGTTGTGTTTTATCATTTGTCCACAAACTGTTCATCAGAGAAAACACTCGTTCTGTTGCGGCATTTGTTCCAGGTAGACACAAAAAGAACTCTGCCAAACTTCAGAATATGTGAAACGGGCACGTGATTGTTTCTGAAGTGGGAAGCTAGTTCAACCCAACGCTGCCCTGGTAATGTTTTATTAAGACTCCACTCACTAATTTTTGTGAAGTAACGAACTGTTTCATGTAGACATATTCGTCAAACATTTCATTTTATGGAAAGTCGACTGAAGGCACTGTTTGACTCACTAATGATGAAGACTTCTCAATATCTTCCCAATTTGGTGTTCTGTTCAGCATTACCCAGCTGTAAGACTCTAGGTTTTGAAAATTATTTGCAGCCCATTTCTTCAAATAACTTAAAGCTGTTTCATAAAATGAAGAAACACTGGCGTTAAACTTGTTCACATCATCACGTGGAAATCCTTCCATTTCCAGCTTTTTAAGGATTATCTGAACTCTTGATGACAAGAAGCCGTCTTCCAACTTGGACTCCAAGATAGCTTTCAACCTATTGATGTTGTCAATGACTTCAAATACAGTGACCATCTGTCCCTCTACTTTCTGCACTGCTTCGTGGAAAGAGGATGCCTGACTGTGAACCAAAATAAGCCATGCCTCAGACAGTGGGTTTTCAAAGAATTCCTGTATAAAAACTGGGCATCTGTCTTGAGATTGAAAATATGATTTTAGAGGCAGGAACATGTAAAGAACCCTTTCAACAGCAGGCAAGAGCACAAGCCACCTAGTTTGTGCATAACCTAAAATCATCTGGAAGTCTGTGTCGACAAACTGACAAAACTCCTTGAGACTTTCAACTCTAACTGTGTATGATTTGAAGTACAGATACATTTTTGCAATAGTCATTTCAACATCAACAGGCAATACAATACGTCTGTAGCTGCTCGAACAGTGTTGTGGAAAATATGGCAAGCACACCCAACACCTATCAAACTATGTCCAAGGTTTTCTTTCAATTTTGTGAAAACATTGTTCTGTCCTTTTCTTTCAGCGCCCCCAAAATTAGAATTTGTGTTGTCTGCACATAATCCAATTATTTTCAGTTCTAAACCATTTTCAGTTAGACAGTCAATAAGAAAACTACTTACTATATCAGATGTTTCACCCGGCAATGACTTCAACGCTAATATTTTAACTTCCAGTCCCTTATTGCGATCAAAGTATCTGACAAGCAAAGGAAAAATCTTGATTTCTTTGTGGTTGGAGGCATCTGTCAGTATGGAGATAAATGTTACGCTTTCTAGGTCACATTTCAATTCGTTTAGAGCATGGGGTGTGAACACATTCCGAATAATAGCTTCTGTTTTCGTACGTGCACAAGCAAATTTTGGTTCTAAAGTTACCTGAAACAATTTTGATGTGCAGTCCATAGATCTAAACGTGTGATTGTGCATCACTGTATGATATGCAAAGGTACCTTCTGTAGCAGCTTACTGTTCTTCTTTGTCACCAACCTGTTCAGCTCGAAAAAAAATTGTCAACGACGAGCTTGATGCAGCAGTAGCGACGGCTCTCTTATGTTTATCACTATTTATGTGGCTCTTAATATCACCACGTCCACTATGGTTAATAGTAAACCCGGATGAACATATATTACATCTTACAGTGAAGTCTGATGACGATGTAGACTTTTTTATAAAAGGGTATTCCTTTTGTAAATCTTGATTAAAACTACAATTACGCTTCGGTGCCATTTTTTGCGAAAGTGAAAGTGAGAGTTAGTAACAAAACGAATATATACGAGATTTAAAACTAGGAGCGCTTTCTACTGTTTTGATATTAAACAAAATTGTCTACACAGCAACGGAATAATATATTTTTTTTTATGAAGAAATGTACGCCGTATACCAAAATGGCAAAATTGGTAAACGTTTGTGTCCCAAATTATTTTTTATCAAATCCGGGACAAAAGCTAAAAAATATGCCAAAATCGGGACAAAACCGGTACGGCAGCTAATCCGGGACAAAGGTTAAACAAAATGTCAAATTCCGGGACTGTCCCGAACAATCCGGGACGAATGGTCACCTTAATGGAAATTATGCTTCGCCACATGAATGTCTGACAATCCTACATAAAAAAAAAAAACATAGGGGAAGTATGCTTCGCCAAATATATATGTGTGACAATCCTACATATAAACACATATGGAAAGTATGTTTCACCACATAAATATATGGCAATCGTACATATAAACACATATGGAAAGTATGCTTCGCAACACACATGTAGGACAGATCTACATTTAAACACGTATCGAAAATATGTTTTGTAACATATATGTGTGACAGTCCAACATATAAACATATATATAATGTATGCTTCATTACATAAATGTTCCTTTGCTAGAAAAGACATGTTATTGTATTTACATTCCATTAATACATATTATTAAGGGGGCCACGGTAGCCTAGTTGGGAAAACCACCCGACTGGACTACCGACATTCGGGCAACACGAGTTCGATTCCCGCTGGGAGCAGTGTGAGTTGTAATCGTGGTTGGAAAAAAAAAGTACGCCCCGGTCGACCCAGCCGTTGGCAGAATTGGGTACCAGGGTATTGCCCTGGGAAGGTGAGGAATGTCACCTCGCATCGTGGATTTCGATGCTTGAAGCGACACTGTACAGAAATCTCCGAACATTTCTGGATAGGCGGCCTGGCACATATGGGTGGAAACTCAAGAGCTAAGACGCCGGTTCTAGTATCTTACTTTACCGTTGCCTTTACATGTTATTGTACTGAAACGGATGTTTATAGGGTGATATATAAAGAAGATGTCAGTCTTCTTGTAGATATGCAACGATTATTATTGCTTACTTCCATGATTTTGATGCATTGTGAATATGTGAATGAGATTGTTGGGGGCAGTACATGTGTGTGTATTGATTTAAAATGTGAATCAAGCAAACTCAGTGAATAAGACCAGGACATTACATTTTTTTTAGTCAATTGTTCATAAAGAAATTAGTAACTAAGATGATACAAATGACTTGCAATTTGTCCATATATTGATTTGCGAAACGATGCGTCTTGTAACTTATTTTATTTTTAATTGCTTAATTTTTGTCCATATTAATAGAAGAGTGCCAACATGCCATTATCCTACCGCAGGACAAGAGTAGACACTTTAAGTATGATACTAACTACCACCAATATGTGACTCGCATGTGAACAACGTTTAGGCGCAATAGGCCTTCAGCAGAAACAAACAAACACACACACACATACGTAGTAAGTTAGCTATGTAAGATTAATTTTCTTTACTTACATATTTGTGTGTGTGGTTTATTTGTCCCTGTTAAAGGCCTATTTCGCCAAAAACGTCGTTCACATTTGTGTCGTCCATCAATTATATCAAGAAATTTAATCATACCATTTTTCTTCATTTGTTTTCACTTCTCCTTCATATTCAGCCTTACTGCAGTTCCCCAATTGTATTCTTTTATTTGCATTTCTTTCCTTTGACCTTCATGTGAACTTTCAAAGTGATAGTGGATGCACTGATGGAAAATTCACTTTGTAACAATCATAGAAGAAACAATACAACATAATCCAAAAAAATATGTATCTTTCAAAGACAGGACAAATCATTCGAAATAGTTAGCACACTTATACGAGATATATGATGTTAACTAAGATATAAGTATGCTAAAATCTCCTCAATAACTCAACCATCTGCACAATAAAACCAGCAGCAAGTCATCACAAACTACTTCGAAATCAGAGCAAATCTGTCATGACCAATAATTTTCAAGATACACTTTAGTTGGCACAGCTGTTTCAGTTAGACCGTTGTTCTCACTGGTCAATACTAAATTAAGTAAAGTAAAGCATGAAACTACATATACATTAGTGTGTTCATAACTGACACTCAGATCAGCTCTACATCACGTTACTTACTCCTGCTTCTCCTGCATTTACTGTCGCCATCATCTAAAATAACAGTTTCATTTAATACAGAACAAACATGCACATGTAACAACAATTCTTATAATGTTTTCTTTTTGAGAGAAGTTCAACGTGGTAGATCCACTAATTATTATTTAATGTTACTGTGTAGCTTTAATGATGTTTAGCACTCATTCTTACTAAGATTGTGTCTATCCAATTTAGTCTTACATTTTTCTGTTATACATATATACGTTGTATTTTGTGGAATGTAATTGACTAGTACCAGTCTTCTAAAAGGGCAATATATTGTATCGACTATTTCTGTATCCAGTTAAAAACAGTCGGTCTATATATATCATCGTCATTAAATACCGTGCCTTCCGGCTTTGGTAATCCTGTCTCTCCACAACTTTTGATCTGGACAGTTATTTATCATTTCTGTTGTTGACCGTCTGCAAAGTCATTCTCTTAAGCTGTCTGGTATCTTTCATCTCTACTTCCCTTTATCTCTTCCTCAATTTTCACAGTTGTTACAATATATTCCAGCTGTTCTCTTCTCATTACATGGCCAAACAATAATGATTGTTTCTTCATAATATTGGAAATTAACTCTCTTTTTGCTTTGGCCTCTTTCAGAACGTTTTATTTACTCTTCTTAGCTGTCCATTGTATTCTCAACATTCATCTGTAAAACCACATTTCAACGGACACCAGTGATTTTCTTGCCTGTTGCCCAATCGTCCATGATTCACATCCATACATAAGTTTACTCCACATTAATAACAATATCGTCATGTTTTCCAATTTCTCACCGATTTCAGTAACACACTTTTGTTGTCAAGATCTGGATAATTTTACCTTTGAGATTCTGTTTCAAAACTTCAGCAGATTTTACCGAGAGATGATTTAATGAAAATAAATATAAGACTGGAATCATTTTTTCTATAACAAAAATCGTCTTTCTTCAAAGATCTCGTTACTTACCTTATTTGCATATTCTATAATCTAAAACAGAACAGTGGTTTTCAACACAATTATTTATCTCTGATTTAACAAACCGAAGAAAACATATTGTTTGTGAAGCTCTAAGAATACTGACCACCCTAATTGCTAACTCGGTCCATCCAGTGTGTTTATTGATTAGATTTGCTTTCCCTTTTGATATTTTCTTTACTTGGCATGTAACATGTAACAATTTATCAACGTTGCCGTGATCATCATCATAAAATACCGGGCCAGCTGGCGTAGGTGATCATGTCTCTCCACAACTTTTGATCTCGACAATTATTTATCACTTCTGTTGTTGAACTTCTGCCAAGTTATTCTCTTATGCCGCAAGGTATCTTTACTTTGCTTCTCTCTTTTTCTTCGTCCCTTAATTTTCCCAGTTGTTACAATATATGCCATGCTCTTCTCATATATCCCATGCTCTTCTCATTACATGGACAAAAATCATGATTGTTACTTCCTAATATTGGAAATTAGCTCAATTTTTGCTTTGGCCTCTTTCAGAACGTTTTCATTATTCTTCTTAGCTGTCCATGGTATTCTCAACATTCTTCTGTAAAACCACATTTCTATAGACTCCAGTGATTTCCTTGTCCTGTTGTCATATTGTCCATGATTAACATCCATATGTTAAGACTGGCTCTACACAACATTTAAGAACTATTTTTCTTCTTTCTTTTATCAAAAATGGATTGCATAGTATCTTCCTCATTTTTTGGAAAGCTGCTTTTGCCTGAGCCATTCTGAATCTCACCTCTTTTTGCATATCATTCGTCTGAGGTTCCCAAATATTTAAATTTATTTACCTGTTTTTATATTGTTTCACGTATCTTTATTTTGCACTGAGGTGATGTCTATTTCTTTGTTGTTACCATTACTTTTGTCTTTCTACTATTAAGGCTGAGTCCTTTATTTTTGCTTTATTCCTCAATAATGTCTAACATTTCTTGCAACTCATTTTCCGTCTTAGCGATTACTACTGTATCATCAGCATACCTTAGATTATTTATATTATGACCTCTGATTGTTATTTCAGGCATGCCCCTTATGGATCTTAAAATAATGTCACTATAAATATTTCACAATCTGGTGACAGCACACAACCTTGCCAAACACCCTGTTTTATTTGTTGAAACATTCCCAATTGGTTTCGAGTTCTTATGGCCGCTGTTATTTGCCAGTACACTTTCTTTTTTATTCTTAGATCTGTGTTTTCTACATTTATGTTTTCTAAAATTTTGATTATTTCTTGGATTATTTACCTTGTCAGATGTTTTGGTATAATCTATGAAACATAGATATAGAACTGTTTTCACCTCTATGGCTCTTTCTACTAAAGATCTTCTGATGAATATGACATTGCTAGTTCCATTATTTCTAACATAACCATACTGTTCATCACTAATTAATTTATGTACATATTCTTATCTTTGATGATTCTTAGTATTATCTTATGTAAGCGTGAATGATAGAACATACATTATTAAATCATAATTAATGAAGAACAAATACAATACGGTTATACAGATTCAGGGAAGGCTAGAGACCACAGGAAGCCGTACTGAATGACCCTAGCACTGAATGACCCTAGCGGTTGGCATATATAAATTAAAATGGCCAGATGGCCCTGGCTGTGAGTAGAGGAGTCTGGAACTGTAAACAAATGAAGGCCTGGCCACGCGTGTCAGATGATTAGAGAGAGTCACTTGAGTGCAGAAAGAGGGAACCTGTCAATGTCATAATTGGCAGATGTGGACTATCGGCAAAATACAGGAGTATAAAAGCTAGGGGACTTGCACACTTTAGAAAGATATAACTCAGACAGAACAGAGAGAACTTAGAACAGATCTTATAGAACTTAGAGACAGAGAACTTAGGAATTGAGATAGTCACTGAAGAACTTCAACTAGAGTAGAACAGGAGAGCAGAATTAGAGTTACAGATCAGAATTAGAAGTCATGCACCAGAACAGAACTAGAGGACGAGAACTAGAACGAGAGACGGAGTCCTAAAAATAGGCACAGAGATAGCCATCGGAGAACGTTAGAAACAGAAGACACAGACGAAAGAGAAACAATATAGATAGAGAGAAAGCTAGAATATTCACTATACGAATAGTCGGTACAACACCGACGGTAGTCGAAGTACTTCAGCGGCCAAGACTTATTAGATCAAACAAGCATCTACAGAACAGAGACGCTAGGAAGGACAACCTGATAGCATCTATATATACATATATATATATATATATGTAACACGAATAAATTAGGATTGTCTTGTAACACACAAAGTTTGTTGATTCTATGAATGTGCGGTGTCGTGTCATATAACGAAGAACAAATACAATACGGTTATACAGATTAATTGGCGCCACTGACCAGGATCGGAGCCACAACACAACAGAGAGAAGATTGAGAGAAGAAACTACACAAAACGTACAGAGAGAAGATTGAGAGAAGAATAGACACAGCACAATAGAGAGAAGAATCAACGCAACAAAATAGAGAGGAGAATCAACGCAACAAAATAGAGAGAAGAATCAACACAACACGTACAGAGAGAAGATTGAGAGAAGAAACGAGACAGCACATTCCATACCCAGCCCACCTCACGAGCAAGTTGACCAGCAAGCAGAAAGGCCACACAAGAGTTCACCTTTACCTGAGTCGCTAGCAGACCACCACACTAACAGGAAACTATACCCGCACACTGTCCGTGCGTGTCAAGCCTGTTACCTGCTGACCATCAATGTTTTGGTCAAAATTTCAAGTGCCGTCAAGATAATTACATGTATCTCCAGCAGTAAACCATCTATCTTTTCACCAGTGTTATGTGTTGTTCGACACACCAGCAGAAATAACAACGCCTGTGGTCAAGTCTGGTGAGCTCAATGTGTTTTTTTATTTTAAATTTATAATAGAATTCAGATTCATCGTGTGAAGTGCTAGAACAGTAAACAGTAGATAGAGAACAATTTTAATTTCCAGGAGATTCAAGAGGCCTAGTATAGTTATAATATCAGTGATTCTGTTATCATTGCGTGTGTTAATAGGAAATGTGCACACTACCTGTGAGAATTTGACGAATAATTAGTTATTTAAGTTAGTTAAGCAGCAGTTAGGAGTGTTAAATAGTTAATTATTGTGTTACCTTTAACAAGCATAGACATACCAGTCATTGTAAAATATTTTTGGCGTGTTCTGGTTATAATTTTTTTAAGTGTGATATATTGTTTAATGGTGACTGTCACAATAACATTGGTATTTGTAAACTATTTTTTTGGTTGCCGAAAGTTTTAAGAATAACTGTTAATCATAATTAATTGTCATTCCACAGGTGCTGTATTAATTTTAAGTTTCATTTTTTTTTTTCATAAACCCTGACCAGATTAAAATTGCTGATTTTTAAATATATGTATATATATATATATATATATATATATATATATATTTAAAAGGGAAATTGATTTATGTTAATTGTTCATTTAATTTAAAGCATAATTTAAAGTGTCACTGCAGTTAGATTATAGCCCCCCAGAGAACAAGTACGTACATAGTCAAGTAAACAGGTAGAACTAGGCAGCTGAAATAGTTTCCAGTAGTTTATTATATCACACAAGAAGACATGGAAGGTAGACAGAACGTAAAAACAAACAGTTGTAAAGTAATAGTAGACAAATTAAAGAATGACATTAAAGAAATACAGGTTAGGAAATATTTTAATAAATTTGGTGAGATAATGTTTTTTAAATTAATAGATAAGCCAGAGGTGACTAAGAAAGCCATAATACTGTACAAAGATAGTGCGATTGTAAACAACATTTTAAACAAGGCCAATCATATAATAAATAATATCAAATTACAAGTTGAAGTTTACAGCCCAGTTAGAATAAAGACATGTGAGAGGAGGGCAAATACAATTTTAAACATTAATAATAGGTTGTATGCTATACAGTTTAACAAACGCATACGGAATGAACGTGAGTGGGAGGACTGTAGGTCAGAAGAAACTAGTGACACAGAGGAATATAGCACAGCAGAAGAGGAAATAAAGAAGAAAGATTTAATAAAGCAATTCAAAAGAAAGGTAGAAATTAAAAATAAAACTACACAAACAGAAGGCGCTGATAGAGAAGTAATAGTGACAACAGTAAGTTGTGCACAAACACAGACGGTAGAAGACGGAGGAAAGACAACACATAAAGATAAAATTACACAAACAGAACAAGGTGAAGAGATTAAGTTCTTGGCTTTGTAGCAAGATCAGGAAAAAGAAACAGATTCTCTAAATGTTGTTGTTGAAGAGAATAAATTAATGGAAATAGACAAAGCAATAAATGACATAGAAACACATGAGAAGAATGAAATAAAAATATTAGAAGAAGAAATAGAAAAACGGAAGAAATCAGAGACCGAATTGGTTGCAGCAATTAAAACAGGCGTCACTATGTTACAGGAGACCAAGCATTTTGTAGAGAGAAATGGTGACTTAGTGAAAGAAAACGAATTGCTGAAGCAACATATAGCTCATTTAGAAAAAAGAGAATCGTATGTTGCAGAAATGGGATGAGATTGGAGTACATAAAAGACATAATGAAAGTGTAGGTGCGAATAGACAGAGGAAGAATAGCTCAAACACTCTGGATGATGAAGAATCTAGCGGTATAGAAGAGGATAGATAGAATCGGAGAGAGTCCAGAGAATTAAGGGTAGAAAAGCGAAGACAGCGTGAAGAAGATACCAGAAACATAATGATATATCTATTAGAAAAGGGATACTTAACTGATGGAGATGTAGAGGAGACGAGAAGGTCTACCAAATGGACAGAGAAAAGAGGAGGAAGAAAAGAAAGGCGGACATAAGTGGCAATTTATGTCTGACTATTATACGATAATAAATAGATGATTTAAATAAAGGGAGGTTTAGGTAATTCGTAGACTACAAGGAAGAAACATATACATTTAGCAGACAGAGAGAAGGAAGTATGCAGAAAAGGGATACTTCTAACAGCCAGCCAGTAATGGCTGTACAAAAAGAAGGAAGGTAACAATTAAGTGGTAACCAGAAACAATTACATTTTACATCAACAAACAGTTAAGGATATAACTAGAAAGAAGGCAACACTTAGAGGATAGGGAAAACAGATTAGCACAAGAAGATAAGGACACTTTAAGTTATAATGAAATGAAAGCAGCGAACTATGTTTCATCAGATAGTTACGAGACAGTGGAGGAAACATTGATAGAAGAAGATCAAATAAAGAAAAGACCGAATGAATTTTCATCGGAAAAAGCTCCAAGTTGTAAGAGGAGAGGTATAGAGTAAGAGTAGACAAGAAATCTGAGGGAAAAGAATGATAGCCTCAGAGGAAATACAGACTTGAGTAGTTGATCAGAAGTAGTAAACTACTAAATTGGATGGTAATCCAGGTTTACGAGAGATCAGTGGTATGTAGTAAGTGAGAAAGTAGAAGAGAGAGACAAAGGCGATAAATAACCTGTGTTTTGATATGACCTATAAGATATTAGGTTATACATGGAGAAATATATGTGAAGAAAATAGAAACAGGGGTGATAACCTGTATTTTGAGTTGACCTAAAGGAAGTTAGGTTGGGAATAGAGTAATTATATAACGAGAGTGGTAACTCGTGAAAGTTATGTGACAATACTCTGAAGAAGTTATATGAGAGTACATATGAGAAGTTGTATCAGATAATGAGAAGAAAAGCATGTATCTGTAGTCTAATGACTATGGTTGTGCAAGAAATGTCAGAAGACCTTGTACACAGATGTATGAGAAGAAACAAGAGATTATGCAGATTATTTTCTGAGTCAAATCAATGACAAGTAGGTACAAGTCAATTGGACTGTACCCCGATATAATTCTGATGTTAAGAATAGATAGAAGATACTGAAAGAGAGTATCATGAAGGAAATGAGTCTAGAGAAAGACTCATGAGAAAAAATCTTGTAACTAGAATGGTAACCAGTGAAAGGCTACATGTGGGAATAAGAGACTTACAAGAAGTCATGGGAGATAGTGAGAAGAGGGAAATGAAACTGGGAAGAGAAATTCCAGAAATTATTGAGACTAAATGATAGTCCTGTGAGAATAGGAAATAAGTGCAGATTATTTCTGGGTCAAATGACTAGTAATGTAACTATGTCCTGTAGACTATGTCCAGAAATATTGGTAATTTTGAGGGTAAACGGAAGATACTGAGATAGGGTATCATAAGAAACTGAGACTATGGAGAAGAATACTCAGAGAAGTATTTTTAAGTACTTGAGATGGTATAATTAAAGTGTCAGTTATTTGCTCGAGCTAATTGTTTGTTTGTGATTGTTGTCTCCGGAGACGTGTGAGTTGTCCAATTATTGGTATATGTTCTTATGTGAATTCAGAGGATATTATGTCTAACGTGCATGAAGACCTGTGTACAATTAATGTCTGCCTCTATTTCAGAACTGTTATAGACAACTGTCAATAATGCATGTTGTAATGATAGTAGAGATGTTGTTGGATATATCGTTGAACATTTGTATTAATACTTTCAAAGTTCATATTGTAATAATACCATATATAATGATGTGGTTGGTTACAGGCTCAACATTGTTAAGTTACAGACACTTAAGAGCTATGAGATGAGCTGAGTGAAAAGTGTTTAGGTCCAAATTCTGATCCTCCAGAGCAGACGGGTTGCTGAGTATGGACTGAATGATTTTGAGCCTATTTTTTTTTAAGCGGATTCGAGAGTAATGTTATTGTTGTCATGTATTGAGTGTTTACCTTGAAATTATTTTGGAATGGGGCTTTGATTTATTTTATATGTGAGTTATTTGATAGGTGTCATGTATGATTTGTTTTGATTCCCTTACTGGATTATGTCTTTGATATATTGCATAAATGTCATGCATGATTTATTTTATTTGCAATTATGGGAAAGTGTCTTTGATATATTGCATAAATGTCATGCGTTAAGTATGTACTTTGACATAATCTGTGTATGATTGATGATGTTTGATGCTACAGTTGATGTACAGCTGTCCTTTATTGACGTAGAGTGACTATATTATCAGATGACATTGACTGGTAGGGATGGAAGACTTCACGGCTATATTTTTTATTTTTTGAGTGAGAAAATCTTGACATATTTTCTCACTAGAGAATAGGGGAAGGTATGTAACCGTGAATGATACAACATACATTATTAAATCATAATTAATGAAGAACAAATACAATACGGTTATACAGATTCAGGGAAGGCTAGAGACCACGGGAAGCCGTACTGAATGACCCTAGCACTGAATGACCCTAGCGGTTGGCATATATAAATTAAAATGGCCAGATGGCCCTGGCTGTGAGTAGAGGAGTCTGGAACTGTAAACAAATGAAGGCCTGGCCACGCGTGTCAGATGATTAGAGAGAGTCACTTGAGTGCAGAAAGAGGGAACCTGTCAATGTCATAATTGGCAGATGTGGACTGTCGGCAAAATACAGGAGTATAAAAGCTAGGGGACTTGCACACTTTAGAAAGATATAACTCAGACAGAACAGAGAGAACTTAGAACAGATCTTATAGAACTTAGAGACAGAGAACTTAGGAATTGAGATAGTCACTGAAGAACAGGAGAGCAGAACTAGAGTAGAACAGGAGAGCAGAATTAGAGTTACAGATCAGAATTAGAAGTCAGGCACCAGAACAGAACTAGAGGACGAGAACTAGAACGAGAGACGGAGTCCTAAAAATAGGCACAGAGATAGCCATCGGAGAACGTTAGAAACAGAAGACACAGACGAAAGAGAAACAATATAGATAGAGAGAAAGCTAGAATATCCACTATACGAATAGCTGAGGTACAACACCGACGGTAGTCAAAGTACTTCAGCGGCCAAGACTTATTAGATCAAACAAGTATCTACAGAACAGAGACACTAGGAAGGACAACCTGATTGCATCTATATATATATATATATATATGTAACAAGAATAAACGAGTATTGTCTTATAACACACAAAGGTTGTTGATTCTATGAATGTGCGGTGTCGTGTCATATAACGAAGAACACATACAATACGGTTATACTTAGTCATGTGACTCATAATGCTTATTGTGCGATGACCAACGCATTCAATCGCACCAGATTTATTTGCAGTACTATGAATATTTGAGCATGTAGTCTGGTATATATCCGGTGTTGTAGATATCATTAAATATGTGTGTTATTTTTTCTATTCCAAAATCACCCATTTCTTCAATCTCTTCTTTAGTTATATTATCTTGTATAGGAGCTTTTTCTGCTTGCATATTGTGCAAGGCTTGCATATTGTATTCTTCCACTTCTTCTTTGAGTATTTCTGGTCCTTCTCCTTTATCCTTAATATTTGCTTCTGTCCGTTCATCATTATAAAGATATTTAATGAATTATGTCCATCGTTTCCTTATGCTTTCTTGTTCAAGTAACAATTCTCCTTCGTTTGAGCTTACACATGCAGGTTTTGATTGCGTTTTTCTTCCTTGTATTCCATCAATTTGTTTGTATATAGCTTTTGCATCTCCTTTTTGTTGCATTTCAATCTCTTTGCATCTCAGTTTTAGCCATGTTTCTTTTGCTCTATTGCATTTTAATTACATTATCTTTATTTAATGTTTTATATTCATCCTTATTTTCTATATTTCTTCTTCTTGCATCCATTAGCTGCAAAATGTCATCCAATTCTTTCTTGAATTTGTCCTCACTGGTGGTATGAACTCGTCTGTTGCATTGATTCTTTTAGCACTTCCCACTGTTCATCAATGCTTTGTATCTTCTCTGTTACATTGTACTGGTTCTTAATTGTGATTTTATATTTGTCTTGCAACTTCTTGTCTGATTTGAGTAAATATAAATTTCATTTGGTGTTAACTGAGGCTCGTTTTGTTGCTTTTAATGTTACTCTAAGCTTACACACAATTGGTACATAATCACTGTTGCAATCTGACCCAGGTATTTTTTCACACACACCAGACTGTTTCTAAATCTATTGCTAATCATGATGTCATCAATTTGATTACGTGCATGGTCTTCTGATCTTTTCCATGTCCACTGACGTCTTGGATTGTTGCCATGATAACAAAAGCAGTTGTACAGAAAGTGTAATAAAATATATTATGAGTTTCTGGTATTGAATGTCATCTTTCTCTACAAATCTACAGGTTTTTTTAACCTACCTTTGCCTGCTTGTGTATCTTTGGATGCTTTGAAAGAAAAATAAATTACGAAAAAAATTTAAAAGAAGTCATCCAAAAAACGCAAAAGTCAATCTATATCCGAAGATGTTGAGATGAAGTTTTGTATTAATAGAAAATACTAGTTGTCGTTACAATCAGATGTTAGTGCAGTTGACGTGAGTCAGTAACACATATACACGTTTATTCCTTTCTTGAAGTGATTGGTATTGTGTCAAGCCGAATTTAAATCAGAGGAGAAATTCAAACTCGAAGGTACGAATTTACTCGTCTCGCCGCTCCTCGAAATTCTTTGCTCAAATAAAAGTTAACAGTTTTATATGGACACCTTATATCTGGTGCAATATTCTTCCTCTTCTTCTACCTTTCAGCTCCTTGTGGAGCATAGTTCTTCAACAAATACTTTTCAAGTCGTTCTATTTCTTGCCAATCATTTAAGACCATTCCATGTCTTCCCCATCATCTTCATCTTTGCTTTAATCTGTCTTCTCCAAGAATTATTTGGTCTTCCACTTTGTCTCCAGAACACGCAAAGAACATTCTTGAAATAAAATACCATTCAGAAAGAATTATCACAATTAAACTACTAGAAGACGATCGAAAAACAAATTATATTCAAATCTATGCATCATGCAACAACAATGAAAAAGCGAAAAATTCTACGACACACTGAGTGAAATCATTAACAAGATTGACGAAAGCGACGACATGTTAGTGATGGGAGATTTTAATGGAAGGCTTGGGAAACGCAACAGTGAGAACAGTGATATCTTAGGACCCTTTGGCGATAAAACGGCTGCAATAAACGAAAATAGAAGCAGACTGCTGGATCTATGCAATCAAAATGATTTATTTATCACCAAGACATTCTTCAAACACAGAGAGTCGCAAGTATACACCTGGTACAAATGGAATGACACAACATGCAGAAACCAAATAGATTTTATAATAACAAGAAAACAGAATAAGAAAAGAGTAACCGACAGTAGATCAATCCCAAATATTACAGACGACACGGATCGAAAGATGGTTATGACCACGCTAAGACAGTCAAAAATAAAGAGAATATACAAAAACAAACAAAAGAGGCGAAAAGAACAGACAATAAAAATAAAACAATTAAAAGATCAAGAAACAAGGAAAACCCTAGAAGAAAAACTAACAGAGAAATTCAAGAAACTCCCTAACGAAGTATGCACAGTAGAAGAAGAGTGGAAACAATTTAAGGAAACAGTAACCAACATCTCTAAAACAGTTTGAGGATCGAAGCTAAGAACAAGAGAAGGGAAAAAGAGACTTTGTCTTCTTCCCTGAGGATTAAAAAAAAAGGGTCTGTTGTGTAGTATTCTCAAATGTTTCCGCAGTGTGTGTTCTATCCAGCGCCATCGGCTTCGCTGTATCTCTTTATCCACTGGTATTTTACTGGCCATCATCATCATCGAGTGCCGTCTCCACAACGAAGGTTGGCTACCATGGGTCGCCATTTCACTCTGTTTCTTGCTTTGATGGTGCATGTTGTCATAGATTGACTTTTTTTTACTGCTACATTTCTATAATTCTATGTTAGTGATTTTGTCCTGCCATTTCTATCCTTTTATTCTGCGTAAACATCCTTTAATGAAAGTCTGTATGTTCGTGACTGTCAATTTTGTTGTTCTCTATATGTCACAGCCATATAAAAGGGCTGAATTAACATTGGAGTTGCACATTTTTATTTTTGGTATTTAACCTAATTATCTGGTGCACTATGATGTGTGTATAAAGGTGACTTTACGATAACAGTGACATCATTAGACACACACAGGCGCGACTGCCAATGACAATGTAGACAACATTATTTTTTTTCCTATTAGAGGGTTCCCCTTTTCTTAACATACCTCTATGCAACATTCTGACATAACTTTTTCTCTTTCCACGAAATATTGTCAGATCACGTAGCACTCTCGCTGTTATATTTTTATGTAAATCGATTGCCGTTGGTAACTTATTTATAATTTTCGTACATTACACGTAGAACGATAATATGCTCTTTAAGTGATGCGTAACAAACAAGCGTCTATTCTTAATACACAGTTAAAGAAGTAATGAACATTACTTGATATGTAAATCATGATATGATATCATAATTACATCATCTTGAGTTACTGATCTTACTTACATTCACGTCACGTTTAATAAATTCAGAAATCTAAGACAAAATACATTATTTCTGTTGAATGCAGAATGCAAGTATTTAAAGACATATATTACTTTGTTTTTTAAGTCGTGTACTGTATTTACGTACTCAGTCACTTATTTTCTCACAGATTTATTCAGTCACTCTCTTAAACATTGTTCACGGAAAGATATAGGCACTACTCAGGAAGTCATTTATTATTCCTCTTCTTTCCTTACTCATTTGCCTTTCAGCGTCGAGGGGAGATTTAATTTTCGGTCTTTTGCTTTTCTGTTTGCATCTACTGCTGTTATGTTTCCTAGAGCTTCTAATATTCCATCGATCCATCTTTTTTATGGTCGACCCTTGGGTCTGTTGTTCTCACAACGTTTGTTGAAGGCTCGTTGTGTTGTGTTTCGATCTTTCTGCCTTGTCACTTGGCCAAATCATTGTATCTGTTGTTTCCTCAAATATTATTTGGGGGGGGGGGGCTATCTTTGGAAGGTCAACATGTAAACCTGTGTCATGTTCATACACTAAAATGAAACATAATATTAACATCTTTTGTATAATCACATATTGTAATACTTACATCTTCTATTTAATCACACATTATAATATTTACATCTTCTATATAATCACACATTATAATACTTGAGTTATTGAGTTATTTGCGGGTCATCATAATTGCACTCCGAACATGTTCATAGGTGTTCAGATCCCCTCCTCAGCAATTCCCTCAGTGTCCAGCGACTGACAACTCCAGTTCTATGTTGGTTGATAAGTCTTCTTACACGGCCACTAAGTTTCTCATTTCTGGCTGTGCCCATATTAACTCCCATCTCTTTCATCCGAAGAAGTGACGTGGATCTGTGTTTGTCGAAGTCATGTGCTCTTCCCACATCTCGGAGGGCATTGATGATGTCCGCCCGATCCATTGGTTGCCCGTCCTCAACGACAGCGCAGCTAGCCAACCTGTCCGCTCTTTCATTTCCCCGTACTCCAGCATGTTCAGGGACATAGACAAAGGTGACCTTACGTATTTTGGATTTCTGCAACGACTCAACCCATTGCATGCGTACAGAGCCCGCCTCCACTTTTTAATCATGCTCATTGAATCACTCAGTATACATGCGTGGGTGTAGTCTTGTGACTCTAACCATTTCAATGCCTTGGTCACTGCCATTGCCAGCGTGCTGTAAATGCCCATGCACTTCTTTGGTGTCGTCTTACAGATCCGTCGGTATAGATGACTGCATCTTTCTCATCGGTGTTATCGCAGATGAGACAGTTGACCTCAGCATTAACCACGACCGGGTCTGTTCCCTACTTTTTCTGTCGAGTGTGACAATACACGAGAAAGTCTCCTTGAATGACGTAGGCACCGGTATCCACTCCTCACCAATGCTGATATTGGTAAGCCCACAGACCTGTTTGATGACTTCTTCTGCTCGGCCCACCCATGATTTGCCTCTTTTTAGCCTGGCACCTTTCTGTGTTGAGCGCATGGTGCAATGGGTGCACTTTATCTGTACTAATCTTCAGGTATGCTCGTGCTCTCCAGATCTTGATTCTGTCATCCATGGTTGGAAAGTCAAGAAGGTACCTCATTGCTACACAGGGAGTGTCCCTCGTACATCCCAGGATAATGCGCATGGCTTCATTTTATATTTTCTCCAGTCTATCAATTTGAGTCGTACTGACAGTAAGTATTGCCAGATCATACTCGATTGGTGCGAGGACTAATCCCTGGAACAGAAGAGTAAGTAGCCTCTGCTCGATGTTGGCAGCTGCCCAGACCTTCAGGGCGGCTAATCCTTGGCGGGATTTTGTTATCACATGGTCGACGTGGTCCCGAAAACACAGGCTGCGATCAAACTTAACTCCGAGGCATGTCATAAACTTATCCCTGGTCACCTCATCAGCTTCCATTCGAACTACCGGTGTGATCGTATTAACGATATGATTGTTAAGGGAGAACCATGAAACTGATGCTTTGTTAGCATTAACCAAGGCACCTGAAACCCCACACCAGGAAGAAATGCGATTGAGTTCCTCTTGCATTGTGGAGGCGATTCCCCGTCTGTCTCTTCCCTGTCGATATACCAGAATATCATCAGCAAAAGTCACAGTTCTTCCCCTCCAATCCACTGCTGTTCCGTGATCGTTATTGTGTACACGTTAAATAGAACTGGTGACAATGGTGAGGCTTGTGGCAGCCCTGGACAAATGGATGTCGGCTTGGAAGACCAACTTCCACATCTGGGTATCACCTTCCTCTAAAACAGTGCCGCGGCGATCCATCTAATGAGGAAGGGGTGCACCGCCAGTTTGAGGAGCATATGCATGATATATTCAAATGGTATCCAGTTGTATGCATCCTCCAGATCTATAGCAGCAGCACATGCCTTCTATCGTCTGTGGAAGCCTTCGGTGACATCATAGGCAAAGACTGCCGCATTGAGCCATGTCTCTTTGTTATATCTATAACCTCCGAGTGTTGGTGGGAATACGCGTTTCTATTCAAGGTGACAGGTGAGGACACAGGCAACTATTTTCTCCAGCAGCTTTCCCGCAGTGTTTTGCATTGTGATGATTCTGTAGGCACTGATCTGAGAATGGTCCTTGTTTGGCTTCGGTAGCGGTACTAAGTTTTATAATACTTACATCTTCTATATAATCACACAATATAATATTTGCATCTTCTATATAATCACACATTACAATATTTACATCTTCTATATAATCACACATTGTAATACTTACATCGACTATATAACCCCATATCTTTAAAGAAATATGTTAGGTTGTAATTAATGACATTAATTTTTTGAACATTTTTGTATCATTGTCATTATAATTTTGCTAAAGATCGAGACAATGCGTTTTCGTGTGATAAGTTTATATAAAATCACTGATAAATTTAGCATGTACTGACATCAAACAGCAGCCATAAGAGTTAGCAACCAAAAAAGGGCAGTTCAAATATATAAAACAAGGAGTCAGACAAAGCTGTTCTCAGTCGCCGGATTTGTTTTCACTTTACTGCAAAATTAGAATGTGTTCAATAGTGTATTTAAAGGCGATTGAAGTCAAGGGTCACAACATAAACAATGTACAATATGCGGATGACACAGTGATATCAGAGACAGAGAATGAACTACACTAAATATTAGACATAATTAAAAAAAAAAAAATGTTTCAGTCTGAGTGATAAAGCAGAAGTAATGTTCATATCGAAGAAATAAACACCATCATGCAGCATACAAACAATTATGGCACATCTGAAACAAGTGCTACGCGTCAAATACTTGGGCACATTAATAACATCAGGTGGAAGATGTTCCACCGAAATAAAAAGCAGAATAGCTCTGGCCAAAATAACATTTCAGAAAATGAAAAACATATGATGCTACAAATCAAGAACTAACTACCTAACTACAAAACAAGTCAATGAAAGTGTGAAAGAGAGTTCATCTTCCTCTTTTCTGCTTCTCCTCTTTCGTTCTTTCCTCATCAGCTGCTCAGCATCGAGCGCAGATATAATTTGCGGTCTTTTGCTCTTCTGTTCGCCTCTGCTGCTGTTATGTTTCCTAGTGCTTCTAATATTCCATCGATCCATCTTTTTCGTGATCGACCCTTGGGTCTGGTGTTCTCACAAAGTTAGTTGAAGGCTCGTTGCGTTGTGTTTTGATCTTTCTGCCTTGTCACTTGGCCAAACCATTGTATCTGTTGTTTCCTTATATATTCTATGGCGGGGGCTATTCCTAGCTTTTCAGTTCTTCTGTTCTGATTATATCTCTCAGACTATTTCCTTTCATTCGTGTAACACATTTCATCTCTGTAGATGTTATTTATCTTATTGTTCTTGCACCTAGGGTCCAGGTCTGGCATTGGTAGCACAACGTTGTGATGAAGATTGTATTATATAGTGCTCGTTTTGTCTCCAGAGTTATTTCTTTGTTGGTCAATAGTGGTGATGACTGTCCAATGATTTGACAAGCTTTGTTGCATCTTGATTCTATCTTTGCTGTTTGATAATTATAGTTTGTCATTAGACTTCCTAGGTATTTTAATTCCTATACTGGTTTTAATTGCCTTCCTTCTATAGATATATTGATGTTCTATTTATTTTTGGCGACATTCTTGATTTCTGTTTTGTTGATGTTGATTTTCATGTTGTATTTTGTGCCTGAGCTGTTGAGTTTGTTTAAGTATTCTTGTAGGTCTATTGTTTCATGTATTAGTGTCTGATCGTCTGCAAATAAAAGCTCGTTGATCTCCTCTGTCTCTGATGGGGTGGCTAGCTTGCATATATAGTCCACATATGTATTAAACAGTAGGGGGGGATAGTACGCACTCCTGTCTTACACCTGATCTCACTTTGAAGTGGTCTGTGTAGCCTGCTGCTGTTCTGACCCTGCAGCTGCTATTGATGTAGAGACTTTTAATTAGGTTGGTTAGACGTTGGCTTACTCCGTATGTTGTTAGTATCTCCCACAGTCGTTCTCTGTTTGCTCTGTCGAATGCTTTTTCCTGGCCAATGAAGGTAATGTATAAGTTTTGATTGTGTTCTGTCGTTTTTTTTTTCTGCAAGATGTTTTAATGTGAATAGTGCGTCATTACATCCTCTGTTTTTTTCGGAACCCCATTTGAGAATCGCTTAACTGTAGTTCTATTATTGGTCTCAGCCTTTTTTCCAAGATTTTGGCGCATAGCTTTCCTACATGGCTGAGAAGAGATATACCTCTATATTGAATGCAGTCTCTTTGCTACCTTTCTTTTTCCATTTTGATATAATGATTGCCTGGACCCAGTCTTCTGGCGCTTGCTGTTGGTGCCATGCTGCATTAAATACTCTGTGCAGCCAGTGCACTCTAGTTTCTTCTGCTGCTGCTTTCAGAGAGTTCATGGGTGCTATATATAGCCAATTCTGACCTATGGAAGCGAATCATATATACATGTCCCTTTTCGTCATGTCAGATGGTCTATGGAAGGCTATTGTGTATATTTTTGAGGGTTTGTTTTTGTCGAACAGCTTCTCTAGAGACTAATTCTATCAATGTTTGATAAACACGTACGACCACAGAATGAACAAGCCAGGCCCACTAATCCACAGGGATTTCTATCCTTTGTAATGAGTATTTTCACTTCTAAGTTTTGCCTTAGCACAGTCTCAAATGATGTTATACTGTTCCTTATACATGTTCTCCATGATTTGCGATTACTTGCCAGATGCTCCCAGTCATATTCACATATGGAGAAGTCTTTCAGAGATGATTTACAAATATCTCTATATCGTAGTTTAGGTCTGCCGATTTGTCTTAACTGTGTATTAGTTCACCTTATAGTATTTGCCCGGGGATGCGTTTTTCTTCCATTCATTGGACATGCCCCAGCCATCTTAGTCTTTGACATCTGAGCATCGACATGATTGTTGGGGTCTTAGCACGTTGCAGGATAGTTAAGTTGGTTATTTTGTATGCCATTTGATGTGCATTATTCTGCTGAGACATCACATGTGGAAGACATTCAGTCTTTTTTCCTGGCTTGAGTATGTTGTGGGTATATAACCACTGGGAACTACTATTCGTGCTGTTTCGTCCAATAAATGTTTGTCTACAACACAAGTATTCAGCCCTACTGGGAGATACTTGCATTAATAGGAAAGTACAAATATACAATTTATTTCCGGTCTGTGATCGTTACCCTATGCTATAGTCATTGAGATCGCCTTTCGTGGAAGACACTACTGCAATAGCCAATTTTTTAGTTGGCTGCGTGGCAGTGTACCAAGCGTTCGGCTTCTCGTGGCAAGGCGCGGTGCCACTGAGTACGGGTTCGATCCCACTTCGGACCATATATTGTTCTTCGTTTTTTTCTATTGTTGTTTGTCTGTCAATTTTTCCGAGTGCTAACACATACTTCTTTGTTCTATTATTCCCTTGAGTATGTTGTCCAGGTTTCAGATCCATATAATAGTGTGCTAAGCACACACGTTTGATATATTAAGAGTTTAGTTTTCAGTGTTAGTTCCGTGTTGTTCCAGGCCCATTCTGTGAGTTTGCCGAAGGTCACAGCTGCCTTACCAATTCGACAGTTTATTTCTTCATCAAGAGAGATGGTTTGCGTAATTGTGGATCAAAGTTATGTAAATTTTTGAACTGATTGTAGTGGACAATCTTTTAGAGTGATTAATAGAGGTTTGATGTAGCCTTGGCTTAGAATTATTGTCTTCTGAACATTAATTGACAGTGCAAAACGGTCGCATGCTTTATCCAGGTTGTTTATCATCCATTATAGGGTGGCTAAGTAGGGCAACATTTGTTTTGGTTTTCGCTCTTAGTCGTGCTAAGTTGAACAGTGAGCTATCTGATCTTGTGCGAATGTAAATATCTCATGGGCTGTTTTTGAAGACGTAATTTAGGAGGGCAGCAAAAGATATACCGATGACATTAAATGAAACACATGAAAGGAAACGATTAGACGCCACAGTGATGGGATTTCCAAGAAGAATGTTGAATGTTTTCTGGACAGGAAAAAAAACGAGGTCATTTTCAAAGAGGTCAACAAACAAAGGGAGCTCCTACAAAAAAAAACAAAAAACAACAACATAGATTAACAATCAACATTTTGCTAGAACATCATGAGAATAGAAACGTTGGGATACTTGGTTACAACTGGCAACATACATGGAAAGAGTGATCACGGACGACAAAGAGAGAAAATAATGGAAAGCTTGGTTTCATGGCATGGAAAAGTGTCAACAACATCATTGATATGATGCACGGTGGATAAAATATTGTGGAAGAACTAACACAAACAATTCAGTTCATAATCTCTAAGGACTTAGAGCTAGCGAACGCATATATATATATATATATATTTATTTCATTTCTAGAGCATACAACTTACTGTCTGAAGTACTTTCTTCCCCATGCCAAACTAAGACGAAATAATTTTGATAGAAAAATATAATTTTAAACAATTACATTTATCACTGGTATTAGCATCAAGTAATCACATTAAAAGTATCTCAGCAACTTTCAGAATCGTATATTGCACATTAGTTTTTATTTGTATGATTTGCATATAATTCATATGTTGACCTACATAACTACCAACAACCACTTGAATGCTCAGAAGCCGAAGGTTAAGATTTCTGGGGCACGTCCAGCGATTGAAAGAAAACTGCATTCCTAAGCAAATACTATATAGTAAACCATTACACGGAGAGAGACAAATCGGCACACCTAAATTAGGTTGTAGAAATAGGTGTAGATCATCTATAAATGATGTATACATCCGTGAAAGCAATTGGGCATCTAGCAAGTGATCGTACATCATGGCGTGGCTGTATAAGGAATGGCATAACATCAGTTGAGGCTGTGGTATGGTATTTGAGGTTGAAACATGGAAGAGAAAAAAACCCACAATTAAGATGGAAAACCCTGTGGATCAGTGTGCCTGACTTGTTTATTTGTGGCCGAGCGTGTTTGTCAAAGATTGGTAGAGTCAAAGACGAAGGGAAATTGTTTGAGAAAAACAAAAATCTCAACAATAACAAAAAAACACAATAGTTATCTCAAGACCGTTTGACAAGACGAAAAAGGCCATATATGGATATAATTACCCATTTTGTTGGTTTTGTGTGTGTGTGGTTACAGGGAAGTTTAATTGGGCAGAAATAGTTGGTTGGTTAGAGTTTAGTTTATTGAAACAATTTGTTCATTTTGTTGGTTGGTTGGTGGGTTTGTTGGTTGGTTGGTTGGCTGAAATATATGAATGAATCAATTCAGGGGAAGAGGTATGTTTACAGCACTCGGAAAAAATGACAAATAATCAACAACAGAAAAAAATATGGACCAAGGCAGGATCGAACCCGTACTCAGGTGCACAGCGCCTTGCCATGAAAAGCCAAACGCTAGGGCCTTGGTCCATATTTTTTTCTGTTGTTGATTATTTGTCATTTTTTCCGAGTGCTGTAAACATACCTGTTCCCCTGAATTGATTAACTGATTATCGCCTCGGAAGTTTCCCTCTATAATAATATTCATTTATTATTATTTGTCTCCTGGCTGAAATATAATTAAATGTGATGGAAATGTTTTATCGGTTAGATAATAGTTTAATGGGACAGAATAATGTATTTTCTTGGTTAGCTGGTTAGTAGTAGCTGTGGCTGTGAACCCACACTAAAAGTGCACGCACATGCACCGAAAGACAATAGATTTGGCACCGAAACCGCACGAAACATGCACCAAACCCGTGCAAAAGTCCGATAATCGGCTTATTATCTCGGTGGTCGTGATCGGTAATCGGCTTATCTCGTGGTGTGCGTTGGTATGTGACGGTGATCGGCGCGTCGTGGTGTGCGTTGGTGCGTGGCGGTGATCGGTGCGTCGCTAGCTCGCCGGTTATCGGACAGCGGTTCTAAAATCGGGCGACAGCGGTTCTAAAAGGGGGATGGCGGTATCTCGCGGGTCGGATGGCGGGTCGTCGCGTGGCGTGCGGGTGGGGAAAGGTGCCTTTATTGGTTATCATCATGTGTGGGTCAACAGGAGGCGACATGTAAAAAAATGCTGACAAGCAATTATTAGTATCGTTAGCGTCATTTACAAGATTATAGCGATTTTTTTTTCTCTCTTCTCTCTCTCTCTCTCTCTCTCTCTCTCTATTGCATTTCCAAGCTAACTCAAGTCAAATAAAAATCATCATCATGTGCCTCAACACTATCCTTTCATGGCCTATCATCATCATGTGACTCAACACTATCAGCATGTGCCCAACACTATCATCATGTGCCACCCTCAACACTATCAGCATGTGCCTCAACACTATCATCATGTGCCACCCTCATCATCACCCTTCATATCATCATCATCATGTGCCTCAACATCACCCTTCATGGCCTATCATCAAACCACACAAAGTATCAACCATCTCTCTCTCTCTCTCACACATTCATGGTAAACCAAAACAAAATTCGTTCTATATTTCACAACTTTATTAATACAACAAATATACGACACACATATATTACTGTCCGGTTGTTGATAATTTTAAGCGTCTGGGTTTCCTCCCTCCTGTTTTGGTGGTAGTGTTTATTAAATGTCTATCAAACACGGGTACATAGGAAGTTTCATTAGCCTTCAAAACACAACCGCCCTCCATTTTGACAAAACCTTGATCAAAGCTGGAATAGGTAATTGGTGACTCTGCTGAAACACCCGCGGCATTCATATTGGGTGCCGGATCTGTCGTCTGATTAACAAGAGCGAGGTTCCCTTGATTAACAAAGGGGGGTGTGTAGTCGATGAGATTCGTGTTAACAAGAGATGGTATGTAGTTTTGGTGGTTAACGACAGGCGGCGTGTAGTTGATCTGATTAACGAGAGGTGGCGTGTAGTTGATCTGGTTAACGAGAGGTGGGGTGTAGCTGATCTGGTTAACAACAGGCGGTGTGTAGTTGTGGTTAGCATAAGCGGTTAAAATTTCCTCTCGCATCTCAACTAACGTGATAAATTCCTCTCTCGATAGTGTTATCCCAGTTCTGGTAGGAAACTTCAAAAAACTATCACCGCTGTATGTCCTTATATTTATCAATGGTCTGTTACGAAAAACACAAACCGAGACTGCCTTAACGCCATCTTTAGACAATGGAACTACAGTCTCATTTCCACGTGACATAAATATGCGCTGATCACTGAGATCAAACGAAATTGGCGTATTCAAGCTACACGACTCCATATTCAAAGAAAAACAAACCACCTGGCAACAGATGTTGGTTATGTGTGTGCGTGTACACTGCTCGACTGGGGGGTTTTTATACCCGTTTATCGGGTCGAGGACCGTCTATTTATAGCAGCTAGCGTAATACGTTATCAGGCGTGGTAATCAGTCGTGTTGCGACATGTTCAGTGACCTCTGGAACTGACCCAATAGGGGGGTGATGTGTGGGGAAATATGATGCGTGTAACAATTCGGTCTCAGGTAATGCGGCCTGAGACTAGGAAACTCCTCCTCCCCCCTGTCGTGTTTATATAGGTTGTGGATTTTAAAAATAGGTGTTAGTTGAAGAGGGGGAAACCTCGTGCGCTGACCTAAAATCACTCGTTGTTATTTTCGTCGGGGGCGTAATCACTAAGTTAGTAGCACTTGTGAGGATGGATCCCCGATGGAATCATCCCTTCACAGCTCTGATAGCCGGTCCTACCGGGTGTGGGAAAACGGTATTTGTGCAAAAGTTTATACAGAACCTTCACGAGCTAGCTGTCCCCGTACCGGAGGAAGTTATATGGTGTTATGGGGAATGGCAGCCGATATACGAGACAATGGGGTCAGTGAGATTTATCGAGGGTCTACCAGACGTCGATAAATTGGAAGGTGGTAAGAAGAGAAGACTGATCGTCATCGATGACTTGATGTCTGAGACGGACGAGCGGGTAACAAAATTATTCACCAAAGGTAGTCATCACAGAGATATTAGTGTGATGTACATTGTTCAAAATCTATTCGGAAAAAATAAAGAACATCGAACCATAAGTCTCAATACGCACTATTTAGTCCTTTTCAAGAATCCGAGAGACTGGAGTCAAATTATGAATCTGGGTAAACAAATGTACCCGGGTCGGGTGGGGTACCTCCAAGATAGTTTTAAGGACGCGACAGCGAGTCCTCACGGTTATTTGCTGGTCGAGCTTCGTCAGGACACACCTGATAATCTTAGGTTGAGAACAAAAATATTCCCGGGGGAGAGACAAATCGTCTACGTGCCAAAGTAGAGAATCATGTGTGATGAAGCACTTAGACGGCACGGTGAAATGTTGAAATGTATGCGCGCCGCCTCGCCGACCGGTTTAAGAGCCATATTAAAAACAGCCTCTCCCAAACTCATTAACTTTTTGTGCGAGTGTTGTCATAACATATTAAAAGGTAATGTTAGATTCACTCAGCAACAGAAGTGCGAGCTACGTCGACACAAGAACAAGTTGAGACTTCTCACTAAAAAGAAACCGAGTCTTAAGCGGCGGAAAGAGATTCTACAAACCGGTGGGTTTATAGGTGCTTTGCTCCGTCCTATATTAAGTATTCTCGGTGGAGTACTAGGTGCGTAACAATGGCCAAAAAAATTATTTTGATGGATCATCGATTCCTCGAGGGTCTTAAACAGACTACTACCACGTCGTATAGCCCACCCGAGGCGATCGGTGACAACTTGAGAGATTTAGATGATGAAATGCAACGTATCCTATTCCGCGATGATTTAGCACCCGCCGATAAGGCCAGGGTGTACCAACGTGCCCTGCATCAATATTTAACTAGATTGGAGCAGTATAAACGACGCTCATTGGGCTCGGTCGATCTCATTCAACACAACACGGCCACACAAAAAACACCTTCCCCACCAACACCATCATTCGAGGTATCACCAGAGCAGACCAAGACACCACCACCACCACCACCAGCGGAAACCCCAAAGGTAGGTAATGAAACCACTCCGCCCGTAGCCACGTATAAACTGAGACCTAAAAAAAGAAAGAGTGGAATCCCAACACCAAAATGGGAACGGTGGAGAAAATATTGAGACGTCGTTACTTTGACTCTAGTCGACCAGGGGCGTATAGTGGTGCAACGGCCCTGCAACGTAACACCAAACTGGGACTCGCAAAGATCAAACAATGGCTGAGTCATCAGGATACCTATACCCTTCATAAACCAATTCGTCGCAGATTTGAAAGGCGTCCCATTATAACGAGTGGCCCCCAACAGCAATATCAGGCAGGCCTAATCGATTTGGGACATTTGAAAAAACACAACGATGGATATTCCTATTTGGTTTCTTGCGTGGACGTTCTCAGTAAATTCGCGTGGTCTGTACCGATACGAACCAAAACGGGGAAATCCTTAGTGGAAGCCGTCGGTAAGATATTTCTCGATGGGAAACCCGCGAGTTTTCAAACGGTTAAGGGGTCAGAGTTTCTGAACAGAACATTCCAGAAATTCCTCGCTGACAACAACGTTCACTTTTTCACTACGCAGAACGAAGATATTAAGGCCGCCGTGGTGGAACGCTTTAATAGGACTCTGAAACAACGGATGTGGCGATATTTCACGAAATCCAATAAGTTGTCTTATGTCCGAGTCCTCCCCGCCCTACTTCGAAGTTATAACCATTCGTATCACAGAAGTATAAAAATGGTACCGGTCGACGTCAACGCAGACAATCAAGAACAGGTATGGAACACGTTGTATAATAGCAAACGCAACTTTAAATTTGAAAGACCCCTGTACAAGCCCGGTGATCGAGTTAGACTGGTCCTGGGCAGAGCCAATTTTAAAAAGGGTTATGCCCCGGCTTGGACGGAGGAACTGTTTTCCATCAGTCGAGTAAATGAAACAAACCCCGTTACATATGTGTTGAAAGACGATAAGGGCGATGAGATAGAGGGGTCATTCTACACACCGGAATTTCAAAAAGTTGGCGACAAACACGAGTACAGAATCGAGAGTGTCATAACCGAGCGTCGCACATCCTTTGGGCGAAAGGAGTGTTTAGTCAAATGGTTTGGGTACGATTCCTCATTTAACACTTGGATACCGTACAAGGACATTGTCAGATACAAAAACTAGAGATGCGAGAAGATGAAGAAGTGCTAACTTTTGGTGGAGAGCCCGATTTGCGAGCCGTAAACTCGGGAGTCGGGAGAGACGGCGAACCACGCTGGTTGGGGACTGATGGAAAACAGTTCCTCCGTCCAAGCCGGGGCATAACCCTTTTTAAAATTGGCTCTGCCCAGGACCAGTCTAACTCGATCACCGGGCTTGTACAGGGGTCTTTCAAATTTAAAGTTGCGTTTGCTATTATACAACGTGTTCCATACCTGTTCTTGATTGTCTGCGTTGACGTCGACCGGTGCCATTTTTATACTTCTGTGATACGAATGGTTATAACTTCGAAGTAGGGCGGGGAGGACTCGGACATAAGACAACTTATTGGATTTCGTGAAGTATCGCCACATCCGTTGTTTCAGAGTCCTATTAAAGCGTTCCACCACGGCGGCCTTAATATCTTCGTTCTGCGTAGTGAAAAAGTGAACGTTGTTGTCAGCGAGGAATTTCTGAAATGTTCTGTTCAGACACTCTGACCCCTTATCCGTTTGAAAACTCGCGGGTTTCCCATCGAGAAATATCTTACCGACGGCTTCCACTAAGGATTTCCCCGTTTTGGTTCGTATCGGTACAGACCACGCGAATTTACTGAGAACGTCCACGCAAGAAACCAAATAGGAATATCCATCGTTGTGTTTTTTCAAATGTCTCAAATCGATTAGGTCTGCCTGATATTGCTGTTGGGGGCCACTCGTTATAATGGGACGCCTTTCGAATCTGCGACGAATTGGTTTATGAAGGGTATAGGTATCCTGATGACTAAGCCATTGTTTGATCTTTGCGAGTCCCAGTTTGGTGTTACGTTGCAGGGCCGTTGCACCACTATACGCCCCTGGTCGACTAGAGTCAAAGTAACGACGTCTCAATATTTTCTCCACCGTTCCCATTTTGGTGTTGGGATTCCACTCTTTCTTTTTTTAGGTCTCAGTTTATACGTGGCTACGGGCGGAGTGGTTTCATTACCTACCTTTGGGGTTTCCGCTGGTGGTGGTGGTGGTGGTGTCTTGGTCTGCTCTGGTGATACCTCGAATGATGGTGTTGGTGGGGAAGGTGTTTTTTGTGTGGCCGTGTTGTGTTGAATGAGATCGACCGAGCCCAATGAGCGTCGTTTATACTGCTCCAATCTAGTTAAATATTGATGCAGGGCACGTTGGTACACCCTGGCCTTATCGGCGGGTGCTAAATCATCGCGGAATAGGATACGTTGCATTTCATCATCTAAATCTCTCAAGTTGTCACCGATCGCCTCGGGTGGGCTATACGACGTGGTAGTAGTCTGTTTAAGACCCTCGAGGAATCGATGATCCATCAAAATAATTTTTTTGGCCATTGTTACGCACCTAGTACTCCACCGAGAATACTTAATATAGGACGGATAAAGCACCTATAAACCCACCGGTTTGTAGAATCTCTTTCCGCCGCTTAAGACTCGGTTTCTTTTTAGTGAGAAGTCTCAACTTGTTCTTGTGTCGACGTAGCTCGCACTTCTGTTGCTGAGTGAGTCTAACATTACCTTTTAATATGTTATGACAACACTCGCACAAAAAGTTAATGAGTTTGGCAGAGGCTGTTTTTAATATGGCTCTTAAACCGCTCGGCGAGGCGGCGCGCATACATTTCAACATTTCACCGTGCCGTCTAAGTGCTTCATCACACATGATTCTCTACTTTGGCACGTAGACGATTTGTCTCTCCCCCGGGAATATTTTTGTTCTCAACCTAAGATTATCAGGTGTGTCCTGACGAAGATCGACCAGCAAATAACCGTGAGGACTCGCTGTCGCGTCCTTAAAACTATCTTGGAGGTACCCCACCCGACCCGGGTACATTTGTTTACCCAGATTTATAATTGGCTCCCGTCTCTCGGGTTCTTGAAAAGGACTAAATAGTGCGTATTGAGACTTATGGTTCGATGTTCTTTATTTTTTCCGAATAGATTTTGAACAATGTACATCACACTAATATCTCTGTGATGACTACCTTTGGTGAATAATTTTGTTACCCGCTCGTCCGTCTCAGACATCAAGTCATCGATGACGATCAGTCTTCTCTTCTTACCACCTTCCAATTTATCGACGTCTGGTAGACCCTCGATAAATCTCACTGACCCCATTGTCTCGTATATCGGCTGCCATTCCCCATAACACCATATAACTTCCTCCGGTACTGGGACAGCTAGCTCGTGAAGGTTCTGTATAAACTTTTGCACAAATACCGTTTTCCCACACCCGGTAGGACCGGCTATCAGAGCTGTGAAGGGATGATTCCATCGGGGATCCATCCTCACAAGTGCTACTAACTTTAGTGATTACGCCCCCGACGAAAATAACAACGAGTGATTTTAGGTCAGCGCACGAGATTTCCCCCTCTTCAACTAACACCTGTTTTTAAAATCCACAACCTATATAAACACGACAGGGGGAGGAGGAGTTTCCTAGTCTCAGGCCGCATTACCTGAGACCGAATTGTTACACGCATCATATTTCCCCACACATCACCCCCCTATTGGGTCAGTTCCAGAGGTTACTGAACATGTCGCAACACGACTGATTACCACGCCTGATAACGTATTACGTTAGCTGCTATAAATAGACGGTCCTCGACCCGATAAACGGGTATAAAAACCCCCAGTCGAGCAGTGTACACGCACACACATAACCAACATCTGTTGCCAGGTGGTTTGTTTTTCTTTGAATATGGAGTCGTGTAGCTTGAATACGCCAATTTTGTTTGATCTCAGTGATCAGCGCATATTTATGTCACGTGGAAATGAGACTGTAGTTCCATTGTCTAAAGATGGCGTTAAGGCAGTCTCGGTTTGTGCTTTTCGTAACAGACCATTGATAAATATAAGGACATACAGCGGTGATAGTTTTTTTAAGTTTCCTACCAGAACTGGGATAACACTATCGAGAGAGGAATTTATCACGTTAGTTGAGATGCGAGAGGAAATTTTAACCGCTTATGCTAACCTCAACTACACACCGCCTGTTGTTAACCAGATCAGCTACACGCCGCCTCTCGTTAACCAGATCAACTACACGCCACCTCTCGTTAATCAGATCAACTACACGCCGCCTGTCGTTAACCACCAAAACTACATACCATCTCTTGTTAACACGAATCTCATCGACTACACGCCCCCCTTTGTTAATCAAGGGAACCTCGCTCTTGTTAATCAGACGACAGATCCGGCACCCAATATGAATGCCGCGGGTGTTTCAGCAGAGTCACCAATTACCTATTCCAGCTTTGATCAAGGTTTTGTCAAAATGGAGGGCGGTTGTGTTTTGAAGGCTAATGAAACTTCCTATGTACCCGTGTTTGATAGACATTTAATAAACACTACCACCAAAACATGAGGGAGGAAACCCAGACGCTTAAAATTATCAACAACCGGACAGTAATATATGTGTGTCGTATATTTGCTGTATTAATAAAGTTGTGAAATATAGAACGAATTTTGTTTTGGTTTACCATGAATGTGTGAGAGAGAGAGAGAGATGGTTGATACTTTGTGTGATTTGATGATAGGCCATGAAGGGTGATGTTGAGGCACATGATGATGATGATATGAAAGGTGATGATGAGGGTGGCACATGATGATAGTGTTGAGGCACATGCTGATAGTGTTGAGGGTGGCACATGATGATAGTGTTGAGGCACATGCTGATAGTGTTGAGGCACATGATGATGATAGGCCATGAAGGGATAGTGTTGAGGCACATGATGATGATTTTTATTTGACTTGAGTTAGCTTGGAAATGCAATACAGAGAGAGAGAGAGAGAGAGAAGAGAGAAAAAAAATCGCTATAATCTTGTAAATGACGCTAACGATACTAATAATTGCTTGTCAGCATTTTTTTACATGTCGCCTCCTGTTGACCCACACATGATGATAACCAATAAAGGCACCTTTCCCCACCCGCACGCCACGCGACGACCCGCCATCCGACCCGCGAGATACCGCCATCCCCCTTTTAGAACCGCTGTCGCCCGATTTTAGAACCGCTGTCCGATAACCGGCGAGCTAGCGACGCACCGATCACCGCCACGCACCAACGCACACCACGACGCGCCGATCACCGTCACGCACCAACGCACACCACGAGATAAGCCGATTACCGATCACGACCACCGAGATAATAAGCCGATTATCGGACTTTTGCACGGGTTTGGTGCATGTTTCGTGCGGTTTCGGTGCCAAATCTATTGTCTTTCGGTGCATGTGCGTGCACTTTTAGTATGGGTTCACAGCCACAGCTACTACTCTGGTTGAGGTAGAGTTTAACTGGACATGCATGTTTAGTTGGTTAGAGAGAAGTTTAATTGGACATAAATGTTTAGTTGGTTAGAGAGAAGTTTAATTAAACATAAATGGTTAGTTGGTTAGAGAGAAGTTTAATTGGACATAAATATTTAGTTGTTTAGAGATAAGTTTAATTAAACATAACTGTTTAGTTGGTTAAATATAAGTTTAATTGGACATAAATGTTTAATTAGTCAGAGAGAAGTTTAATTGGACATAAATGTTTAGCTGGTTAGAGAGGAGTTTAATTGGACATAATTGTTTAGTTGGTTAGAGAGATGTTTCATTAAACATAAATGTTTAGTTGGTGTGAGTGAAGTTTAATTGGACAAAAATGTTTAGTCGGTTAGATAGAAGTTTAATTAAACATAAATGTTTAGTTGGTTAGAGGGAAGTTTAATTGGACATAAATGTTTAGTTGGTTAGAGAGAAGTTTCATTGCACATACAAGTTTAGTTGGTTAGAGAGTAGTTTTTTTGGACATAAATGTTTAATTAGAGAGAAGTTTAATTGGACATACATGTTTAGTTGGTTAGAGAGTATTTTCATTGGACATAAATGTTTAGTTGGTTAGAGAGAAGTTTAATTGGACATAAATGTTTAGTTGGTTAGATAGAAGGTTATTTGGACATAAATGTTTAGTTAGTCAGAGAGAAGTTTAATTGGGCATAAATGTTTGGTTGGTTAGAGAGGAGATTAATTGGATATAATTGTTTAGTTGGTTAGAGAGATGTTTAATTAAACATACATTTTTAGTTGGTTAGAGAGAAGTTTAATTGGACATAAATGTTTAGTTTGTTAGAGAGACGTTTAATTGGACAGAATTGTTTAGTTGGTTAGAGAGAAGTTTAATTGGACATAAATGTTTAGTTGGTTAGAGAGAAGTTTAATTGGACATAAATGTTTACTTGGTTAGAGAGAAGTTTAATTGGACATAAATGTTTAGTTAGAGAGAAGTTTATTTGGACATAAATGTTTAGTTGTTTAGAGAGAAGTTTATTTGGACATATATGTTTAGTTGTTTAGAGAGAAGTTTATTTGGATATAAATGTTTAGTTAGAGAGAAGTTTAATTGGACATAAACATTTAGTTGGTTGGAGAGAAGTTAATTGGAGATAAATGTTTAGTTGGTCAGAGAGAAGTTTAATTGGACATAACTGTTTAGTTGGTCAGAGAGAAGTTTAATTGGACATAACTGTTTAGTTGGTCAGAGAGAAGTTTCATTGGACATAAAGGTTTAGTTGGTTAGTGAAAAGTTTAATTAAACATAAATGTTTAATTGGTTAGAGAGAAGTTTAATTGGACATAACGGTTTAGTTGGTCAGAGAGAAGTTTAATTGGACATAACTGTTTAGTTGGTCAGAGAGAAGTTTAATTGGACATAACTGTTTAGTTGGTCAGAGAGAAGTTTCATTGGACATAACTGTTTAGTTGGTCAGAGAGAAGTTTAATTGGACATAACTGTTTAGTTGGTCAGAGAGAAGTTTAATTGGACATAACGGTTTACTTGGTCAGAGAGAAGTTTAATTGGACATAAATGTTTAGTTGGTCAGAGAGAAGTTTAATTGGACATAACTGTTTAGTTGGTCAGAGAGAAGTTTCATTGGACATAACTGTTTAGTTGGTCAGAGAGAAGTTTAATTGGACATAACTGTTTAGTTGGTCAGAGAGAACTTTAATTGGACATAACTGTTTAGTTGGTCAGAGAGAAGTTTAATTGGTCATAAATGTTTATTTGGTTAGAGAGAACTTTAATTGGACATAAATGTTTTTTTGGTTAGAGAGAACTTTAATTGGACATAAATGTTTAGTTTGAAGGAAAATTAATTTAACATACACGTTTAGTTAGAAGGGAAATTAATTTAACATGTTTATAGAGACATAATTATGCATTTAATTTGTTGGCTTTAATTCAGAGTTTAATAAGGCAGCAATGTCTAGATTGTTCGAGAGTCGTTAAATTAGACTTATATGTTTAGTTGGTGTAAGGGAAGTTTAATTGTTTCAGATCACTTTATGAAAACTACAACTGAGAGTTTGAGAAACCAACATCATCATCATGTGCCATACAGGTTGGCGTAGGCGATTATGTCCTTCCACAATCTTCTATCTACAGTGCATCGTATCAGTTCTGTTGTTGGCTGTTTTCTATGCCATGACACCAAGCTATCCAGTATTTTCTCTCTTTGTTGTACGCGATCTCTCTTTCCTTTTATTTTGCCAGTTATAACGAAGTATTCCAACTTCCCTCTTCTAATGATGTGCCCGAAAAATGTTGATTTCTTGTTTCTGTATTTTTTAGGAGCTCCCTTTTTGTGTTGGTCTCTTTGAGAACTTTCTCATTGGTCTTTTTAGTAGTCCAGGGAACTTTCAACATTCTTCTGAGAAATCTATGTGGCCTCTAATCATCTTTTGAAACTAACATACGGTCAGTCAATTCTAAGTTCGATGTACGGAATTGTGTTTGAGCTCTCCTTCTGTCCATTCTTTCATTCATTGAGTGCCGCTACACATCGGAGGTTGGCTACCACGGAGCGCTATTTCGCCTTGTTACTCGCACCCTGACAGTGCACGTTTTCATATGCGCACCTGTTCATCTTTTCATGCTATTAGATAACTTTTGATCTGTCTCTGCCTTGTACCTTTCAATCAAAGATGTCTTTTAGTAAGACATTTCATCTCTTCACATGTCCCAAAAATTTCAGTTGTCTTGTTGGCATCATGTTAAGAAGTTCAATGTTATGTTTCAATTTTAGCTGATTCAGAACTTCATTTTGTCTTCTTTTCCGTCCATCCAATTCTCCCCATCTTTTTTTAAAATAATAAATTTACATTTCAACGGCTTCGATTTCAAACTCAGTTATCGTATGTAAAGCCCATGGTTGTGCAACATATATAAATGTTGAGTAGATATACCATTTAATATTCTTATTTTCAGTTCTGGTATAATTTCCTTACATGTGAGTGTATTGTTCAGGTTCTTAAAATTGATTTTTTTTCCACTATTGATCTATTGTTTATTTCTGTCTTACAATTTCCGTCATGTACTATACCATTAGAAAAAGTAATCCTGGAAGAGAAAATACAAGGTAAAAGAGGCAGAGGCAGAGGCAGACCAAGACTAACATGGACGAGTAGCATAAAAAGATGGACAAATCAGCCTATGACAACCTGCACCATCAGAGCAAAAGACAGAGTAGAATGGCATTCCATGGTAGCCAACCTTCGTTGCGGAGACGGCACTCAACGATGATGACTATACCATTACAGCATCACGACATATATTTTAGAAAACATTATCTTTTTTCCCATCTACTGTGAAATCCATTTTTATATTTTGTGTGCTTTATCTGTTTAACTCTTTCCGTACGTTTCGCCGCACTGTGCGCCATGCCATGTATGAAATCGGTTTCCAAAATTTTAAATATTCATATCAAAACATCCATAATCTTTGCTTGTCTTAACCTTTTTTTCAGCTAATTAGTTGTGGTTGCACTTCTCGATTCTCTGTTAGTGGTACAGCATCAACACACTATTTTAAATGTTTAATTAAGTATCCATTAATGTTCACATCTGTATCCCCATGTATGTAATGCTAAATTGGGTGTAAACATCTTACTATACAATGGGTTCTTAATTGAGGGACTGGTTGGTCTCTAGGCAAATTGCCGGTTTCGAGACAGAGAGGTTGTGAGTTCAAATCTCCAGCAGCACCGCTTGGGATTTTTATCTATAATTTTTTTTCTGTGCGGCAACAACCCCTGGTCTCAACAGCGAGTACCAGCCTGAAACGACTGTTACTAATCGACGGAAAAATCGGAGTTATCTGCCTGTCTTTTATCTGCCACAACTTTCGATCACGGCAGTTATTTATTATTTCCTTTGTTGACCTACTGCCTAGCTATTCTCTTACTTATATGAATTGAGCAACAACACACACAAATAAAAAAATAAAAAATTGGAATCAAACAAGCTGCCTTTCACCATATGATACCCGGGTAATATACGAAAGTCACTAGCACATTATTAGCACATCTCATTGCTACTGACCAAGTGCTTCAACGAATAGCATATCGTTGTTAACGTCATTTTCTTTCTGACTTATTTATAGCAACTGAAACATTATTAAAGCTCGCAGCTCTAGAATGACAAGTTTGCTTGACGATCGACAGATGGCACGCTTTTTTTCATCATCATCATCACTGAGTGCTGTCTCCGCATCGAAGTTGGCTACCATGGAGCGCCATTCCGCTCTGTCTCTTGAATTGATGGTGCAAGTTGTCATAGGCTGACGTGTCCTTCTGTTGATGTCCTTCGTCCATATTATTCTTGGTCGTCTGCCTCTGCTTCTTTTGTTTTGTATTTTACCTTCCAAGATTACTTTTAGAAGGCACATGTGTCTTTTAACATATTCCAAAAATATCATTTGTCTTGTTTGAATTGTGATCAGCAGTTCTTGTTTCATTTTTAGTTGATTTAAGGCTTCATCGTTTGTTTTATTTTTCATCTATTCAATTCTTCCTATTATTCTATAAATCACATTTCAATGTCTTCAATTTTATGTTCAGGTTTCTTGTCTAATGTTCATTACCTCGCAGTTGTGTTAATTCATAAATATACGACATGCTTTAATGATTAAAGTCACAGAATCATTAAATATCTCGAGACATGTTTCCACAAACAAAAACTGAGTCATTTTTTCTTCACTTCCACGAGATGTATATTTTATAATACTTACAATATCTGGAACATTAGTAAACTAAAACAGAAAATATAATTTAATAGTGAAATCTTGTTCAAATAGTTAGCAGAGCATATCATCAAACCAGAAGAGAGCCTCAAGAATTGTACAATCGATATGTTTATGTCAAACTGCTGACTGATTTCTGTATTCATATTAAGGGGGTAATACAAGCACTGTCAACAAGAGCTGTTAACAATTAGAATACAAAGTTAAATCAGAAATTATCTATAGCCTGTCGCATACATAATTATTCTTAACCACAGCGCGTGTTGTGGACACATGTATTCGGTAATAGGCTAAACCGTCTTTTGAAGACACATGTCGGTATCAAGTCACAACGCCTTTTAAGGACACATGTCGTCAGTATCATTCAAGTCTACCTTTTTTCTGGACACATATAGTCGGTATCATGGAAGTCTAACTTTTTTCTGGATACATGTAGTCGGTATCATGCAAGTCTATCTTTTTTTCTGGACACATGTAGTCGATATCACGCCAGTGTACCTTTTTCCAATATAAAACAGCAATCTCTGATATTTGTTTGTAGAGGCCGTGCGAATTCATTGTAACACTTCTGGTAATTGAACCAGGACCATTCTAATCATGAAAGAAGCTCACTAACAACTCAGCCACCGAATATCCTTTTATACTATCCTACATGTAAGTGAAATAAATAAATACCCGCTTATTTATTCACAATCATGTGTTGTCTGGGTCTGACAGTCATTATTACTACTGAACAAACTATAAATATGCATAACTTTGAAGATAGCGCTCACTGACTCAGTGTGACAAAAGCCAGTTTGACGGTTTTCACGAGCATTCGATTATAATGTTTCTTTAACACATAAAGCAAAGAACTTGCTACAAAAAAGAAAATAAAAAGACGACTCTATTTTTTGTCGTTCCAGAAGTCGACATCAGAGTAGCAGTTATCGTCTTAATCTCCACATTAACACAAAAGATCAATGTTGATGACGTCTGACTGTTTCTCATCTCCTCTATCCTCTATTACGTCAGAAAGCACCCACAATGTAAACCTCCACGCTACAAACGTTTAGCCTATTTACAGCATCACTTCGTAGTTATCACTTTGTGCACGTTTAATTCATTTTTGTTTGCTACTACACAACGTTCTATATTCCAAGTAATTGGGTCATATAATAGACGTATAATCAAATATGACATAACGTAAAACAATGCATGTAATAATTGACTGGACGTGTTGCTTATTGTGTTCGGTTCTGGCTCGAATCACATGTTCTTGACAATATGTGCTGTGTTTCATCATTCTGCCGAATGCGCTTGAAAAAAGAGAACAGCAGTAGTCGTATCTTAAAGAATTCCGTTATTGAAAAAAAGTTTTATTTTTCTTTGTTTTTTTTCTTTTCGCAGGCAAACCAAATTGAAGAAAGCTCAGAAGAAAACAGTGAACAATGGAACATAACAAGTGACTCAACACACATCAGAAGTTAAACTGCGCTAAAAGAATAAAACAAGTATATCTTTTCTCAACACATTTTTAGTGACAAATTCGGTCTAATATAACCTTGAAAAGCAGTTATTAACCTTGTATTTACCGCGGGCTACCTTTAAATATGTATTGTTGCCGCGCCTCTTAAAGAGGTTACTCAAGATTTAAAACCCTAAGTTTAATCAAGTGTATATTGGGCGTTTCTCACGAAGAACATTCCCATTTGGAGAGTATTGAGAAATACGTTATTTCATAAACTTCTATAACAATTGTTTATTGCAATGACTTCCGACAAGTTGATAACATAAATAGTAATGATACATATCTATATCAATTATACGGTCAACGTGAATAAAAGAAGCGTCATATTAAAATTTTTTTTAAAAAGTTTTATTGGCTAAGTATTTAATATTGCGTCCGTCGAAACTCTCAGTTTTGGCAATCGTTGAAGTTTTCGTTCTATACGAGCATCAATATATTAGCGAAACAATTTACAAGAATATATTTTGTGAGAACACTTAGTGTTACGAAATAAGAATAGCCAGAATGAGAAATAAAACAGAATGAGAAAGGCAGAATGAGTGAATAGTCCGAATGAGAGACCGACATAATAGAGTATATACATAATTAATGTTCGTGGCATCGCAGACAGCAGTTCGAATTCGAGACGCTCAACAACTGAGCAGAGCGCGGACAGAGAACCATAGCTGACTGTATATGTCAGATTCGGCAAGCAACATAGCTGATCAAGATGGCCTCCCATCGTTGCTCGTTAAAACAGATCATGCCGTCTGGCCAACCGAGTGCGAATCGCAGAAAGAAGGCAACACTGTGCTCAGAAATGTCATGCTGAAGTTGGATGTATAGGGCAAACTAGCACCGATTTAACAATCTAGCTGCAAACCACAAACCTATGCATCAACACCAACTTAACGCCCTTATAGCGTCGGATGAGAGGACGATCCCGTACTTTTGAAGTCATTGGGTGGACACCAAGTAGAGTGATGGCGGATATATATATATATATATATATATATATATATATATATATATATATAAAGATGCTCTTAATAAATATGATTGGAAGAACAATGTATCGTCCGTCGTGCTTCACGGTGGACTGGTTGGTCTCGAGGTAAGACGCTTGCCTCGAGACAGAGAGGTCGTGGGTTCGAATCCAAGCTACACCATTTGTGATGTTTATTTCTCTGTGGCAACCGCCTCTGATCTCGGCAGCAAGGCCTGGCTTGAAACATCAATTACTCATGGACGGAAAAAATATTAGTACCTCCGAAGATGAAGTTAATTGCATGTGCGGCGAGAGACCCTTGTGCACACGGTTGCCAGTGAAAAACGAATTATCACGCAAAAGTCAGTTCCTGGTCTCTAGGGACTTCGCCATAGGTAACAGCTGGCGAGCGCACAAAAATAATACATAAATAGCCAATAAAAAAGAGACCTAACAATCGACAAGGCTACAACACAAATACAATGGAATGTTAGGGTTCTATTGTTGGTGACCTTTCCTTTATATTTTGTTTCCAGATATCCCAACTCATTTCCCTTGCTCTTACTATGAGTTCAGACGGAAAACTATTGATCACTCTATTGAATTGTTCATACAGTATTTCTAGAAGTGATCTATCTCTTATATTGAATAATATTGCGAGCTGTAATTCTTTTAGCCTTGATTCGCTGACACCAAATACACACATGATTATCAAATTGCTGAAATGATAAAAAACGTTATAAATTTAAGTAATCAATAAATAATATATCAAACAAATAAAAATACGAGTATTTATTCATATCCACGTTATTTTTTTCTAATGTTACTTACATAGCCTTGCTCAGTCATCGTGTTTAAAATCTGGAAGGTAATCAAGGTTAACGTTTTGAATTAGTACCAATAGGTTATCTCTTTATTAACTACATTTTAAACACTCGCAGAATTGTTAGAATGTACGCTATTCTAATTATATATTTGTTT
Organism: Megaustenia siamemsis; assembly: GCA_032433765.1. NCBI lineage: Eukaryota > Metazoa > Mollusca > Gastropoda > Stylommatophora > Ariophantidae > Megaustenia > Megaustenia siamemsis. The sequence goes on from JAVIAB010000101.1 coordinate 70,520,103, forward strand.
CTTGTCTTTATTTTATTTCTGGCAGGTTCTGTCAATACCAGTCCTAGGTAAGGTAGCTGGTAATGAATTTGCCCATATGAGGACATATTTGTTTAGGTTCGTTTACTTTACCCACCAGCTTTTGCATGGCTACTCTACGTTAATTTATCATCCTCTTTTTTTTCTTTTCTCGTTTCACTGACACCCAAAAGGTGTCGTGGTTTATATCATGTGTCGTTCTAGAGCTGTTCCAATTGTCTGGATTTGTAATTTTCCTTTGTGGTTGCATGTCTCTGTCACTGCATCAATCCATCTTCTTCTGGGTCTTCATCTTGGTCTTTTTCCATGCATTCGCGAGAAGAACGCCCTTGATGGTGATTGATGAGGATTAATTCTGACCAGGTGGCCAAACCATTTAAGTTGTTGTTATTGTTATATATATTCTTGGCAGGGTTTTGTTCCTACCATTTTTCTAATGGTTTCATTTGGTATTCTATCTCTTCTTGTGTTGTTTGTTACTTTTCTCAAGCATCGCATCTCACATGTGTTGATCGTTCTTAATTGTGATTTAGAAAGGGTCCATGCTTGACATCATAGTACAAAGTTAGTATGAAAATGCTATTTATCATTTGTTGTTTAGCTGCATAGAAATGTTTGGATGTATTAGCAATGGTGAAAGCTGGTATGTAACAGAATTTGCTTTGTGTATTCTTATGTCAATTTTAATGTCCAGTTTTCCATCTGCTGTGAACATTGTGCCCAAATACTTGAATACTTGAAATCAACTTGTTTTATTTCTTTATCTTTGATCTTACTGTTTAATGGGTGTCTTAATTTTCTTATTCTTATAGCCTCTGTTTTTGCTGTGTTAATTTTAATAGTGTAGTTTGTGCAGCTTTTATCTAGAGATGTTAAATGATGTTGTAGCAAGTTTTCGTCCTCATATATTAGGCATTGGTTATCTGCGAATAGTAGCTCGTTGATGTTGATATTTTCTACCTGTATATTTGATTTTTCCTTATTGTTGTTGTTTCCTGATTTATTTTGTCCATATATATGATGAAGAGGAGTGGTGAGAGGGCACATCCTTGTCTTACACCTGTTGTAACACTGAAACTATTCTGACAGACCTTCCGATGTTCTAACGGCACTTTGACTGTTTGAACATCGGAAGGTCTGTCAGATTGGTTTCAGGTAACAACAGGTGTAAGACAAGAATGTGTCCTCTCACCACTCCACTTCACAACTTATCATAATACCCAACATACTGACGACCTTCGAGAAGAACTTTGACACATGGGCATGAAATTTGTTGCACGGCCTGGTATACATTTGTGTAGATTTATTACAATTTTTGCACTTATGGCGACCGTTTGGCCCACTTGTTCTCGAATTGTAACTGCCAAACGTTATTTTAAAAGTGTGTAGAGTGTACACATGACCTGATTTTAGCCGTTATACCTGAGGCCTAAATGTTACATTTCAACTCCAGTAAGAAAAAAAAATTCCAAGAGAAAATTCATCGTAGTCTATGATGGAATGTAGGCTAGAGAGTCAGAACCTTCATATTCAGATGTTTACCTTTGTACTATGTAGTTTTCCTAGTGAGTAACAGAAGTCATACCTCTACACTATCTAGATCTCCTAGTGTGAGAAAGAGTGATCTTACCTTTAGACTATCTAGATCTACTTGAATGAGAAACAGACATCTTACCTAGATCATCAAGTGAGAGAAGGAAAGGTGTTGCCTCTAGACTACTAGAATTCCTTGTGTGAGAAAAAGAGGTATTACCTCTACACTGTCTAGATTGCCAAGCATGAGAAAGAGAAGTCATACACTTAGATTATCTATATCTCCTAGTGTGAAAAAGATAGATCCTACATCTAGACTGCTACATCTCTAGGTGAGAAATAGAGGTTTTACCTCTACACAATCAAGATCGCATAGTGTGATAAAGAGAGGCCATACCTCTTGACTCTCTAGATCTTCTAGTGTGAGAAAGAGAGGCCATACCTCTTGACTCTCTAGATCTTCTAGTGTGATAAAGAGAGGCCATACCTCTTGACTCTCTAGATCTTCTAGTGTGAGAAAGAGAGGCCATACCTCGTGACTCTCTAGATCTTCTAGCATGAGATAGAGAGGCCATACCTCTTGACTCTCTAGATCTTCTAGTGTGAGAAAGAGAGGCCATACCTCTTGACTCTCTAGATCTTCTAGTGTGAGAAAGAGAGGCCATACCTCGTGACTCTCTAGATCTTCTAGCATGAGATAGAGAGGCCATACCTCTTGAATCTCTAGATCTTCTAGTATGAGAAAGAGATGTCATACCTCTTGACTCTCTAGATCTCATAGTGTGAGAAAAGAAAAGAAAATCATGCTATGGAAGAACAAAAAAATCTGGTGAGTTTTAATTGCAGAAATTTGAAGCTGATTGGATTCCGTTTATAAATTGAGTAATTGAGCATTCCTGGGTCATCATCCATCATTGCAATCCGAAAATGTACATAGTTGCTTAAATAACTCTTGACCATGTCCAGCGGCTCCATCTCTGTGTTGGTTGAACATTCTCTCTTATGATTCCTCTAAACATCTCGTTTCTAGCAGTACAAATCATTACTCCTTGTTTTGAAACTAAATCCGTCGAGTAACGACAGTCAAGTGACACATTTCACTCTGTACTCTGACATTCAGCACTTGTCAGATGTAAGAATTAATGAAAAACTGGTACTTTTTTTAAAGACCAGTAACGTTATCATCAAACAATGAATGAAATATTTGGCACGAACACAATGACATAACATGTCTTATTTCACTTAACACAATTTCTGGATCATTTTACTTACATTGTGTGTCTCATTCTCAACCTAAAGTTGCAAATGTACCATTTTGCATTTTTTAAAAATATAAACAAAAACGGTTTCTTAATTTATAGCGAATCATAGGAGGAAGTGTTAATCTTTTCTTAATTTATAACTGATTTTTTGTTTGACGTTTTAGTGGGTTTTTGATGTATCTGTTATGTGTTTATGTTAATTTTCGTCATCTTCTTCTGCGATCATGGCTCATTCAGACTAGGACTTCGGATTCTCTTATGAAGGCAGCTGTCTGTTTAAGTGATTCGGTTGCCACGTATAGTTTCTATTCCAGTAAGGTGGGTGTGAGCCACATTGCCCTCCTCATGTCTGTCTTTTGAGGGCAATCCTGCAGAACGTGTTTAGTTGTCATGTTATCCAGGATACAGTGGCTTGGCTGGTATTCTGAGAAGGAATGGGTTATGTGTATCCGTTTAGTGTGCTTATTGACGTGCTATGAAAGCCAAACATGGACCCTATATCACATGTAAGAAAGATCAATACACGTGAGATGCGATGCTTGAGAAATGTACCAAATGAAACCATAAGAAAAAAAATGGTAGGAACAAAACCCTGCCAAGAATATATAGAACAACAACTTAAATGTTTTGGTCACCTGGTCAGAATGAATCCTCACCAATAACCGTCAAGGGCGTTCTTCTCGAGAATGCATGGAAAAAGACCAAGAGGAAGACCCAGAAAAAGATGGATAGATGCAGTGACAGAGACATGTAACAACAAAGGAAAATAACTAATTCAGACAGTTCGAGCAGCGCAAGAGCGACAAATCATAAAAAACACGATACTTTTTCGGTTCCAGTGAGAAAGAGAAAAGCAGATGAAGAATAAGAGTGACGTGAAGAATATCACTTTTTTACATTCTCTCACAAGCGAACTGGTGCTGCTATTTAAACCATGTTATTACTAATGAATTTAAGAAAACATAAACATAAGTTTGAGTCGACTTTTACATTTCAACAACTTAATTCTAATACCAATCTGTTCGTTCAGACAAAGTTACCTGAATAATCGGGCCCAAAAGTGTATTGTTGGTAATCTAGAAATACATAAAATGTTAGTTTAATAACATTAGTTGCACTATCTATCGTATATAAATGTCAAACAATTACAAGATGCTCAATTTGTCGTGTATCCGAATATCTTCGAGCCATCATCTCATGCTATAATATCCACTTATTCTTCGACGGCCTTTGATAATAGTCAAATAGCCTGTAAAGATATTTTTTTTTTAATCGGGAAGTAGAAAGTGATGCCCTTCTAAAAGGACAGGTAGACTGCAATACTTTTTTTTTATAGTAGGCAAGTAACCTGCGACCCCTTGTTATAAAACTCAATGAAACTGGAACTCCACGTTTTAAATAACAACCATATATAATAGTTAAGCAATGTCCAAAGGTCTTTATAAAAGCCAGTAACCTGTAACATAATTTCATAATGTACTGACCATATTTCTTTACGGTAAAATCAGAACGTTTGGATTACAGTGTGGAAAGCTCTTGTTGTTTGATAATATTCTTCATTCTTATAAAAAAAATGAAAATTCTAAAAAAGGTGTAATTAAATAAACACAATGAGTTTACAATTATTCATCAGCTATACACAACATACATTAATGTATCTAGAATTCGAGGCGAGCTGCATTTCGTCACGATCTTCTTCTACAATAACTTTCAGACATTAATGAAACGGTGTGGAAAACATTCATCATGGTATTTTCAGCGAAATAATTATAAATACAAATAGATATGACGACCTCATAATAATATGTGCCGTTTGTCCCAGAAGTTGAAACCCGTGACCGTGATTCTAGACAGTAAAAAAAGACAAGGCAGATGTAAAGTCATTACCAAGAATTAGAGAGCGAAACAAAGACCTACATAAAGTGTTATCAAAATAGACGCAAGAGTTTTGCTGCAAATAAAATCTGAGAGATGGTTATGGGCATGCATGAAAAGAATCAACAAATTTATTCAAGAAAAACAACCGGATACAAAAGGGACAATACTGGCATATATCAATTCTCCTTTTTCTTTTCTTTCCTTCTTCATTAGCCTTTCAGCGTCGATGAGAGATATAATTTTCGGTGTTGTTCTCTTATTATGTTTCCTAGTGCTTCTAATATTCCATCGATCCATCTTCGACTTTCAGTCTGGTGTTGCCGCAACACTTATTGAGGGCTTGTTGTGTTGTATTTTCACCACTCTGACTTGTCAAGTGGCCAAACCATTTTATCTGTTGTTTCTTTTTATATTTTATGGCGGGGGCTTTTTCTCGTTATTTTCCCCCCAGTTCTTCAATTATCATACTGTCTCTCAGGCTTTTTCCTGTCATTCGTCTAACACATTTAATCGCAGCAGAGGTTATTTTTTCTTATTGTTCTTGAATCTAGGGTCCAAGTCTCGCAGTGATAGCACAAACTTGGGATGAAGATTGTGTTGCACATTGCCCGTTTAGCATCTAGTGTTATTTCCTCTTTGGACACAGTAATGATAGCTGTCCAATGATTTGACAAGCTTTAATGCATCTTGAGTCTATATCTGCTACTTGTGAATTGTCGTTTGTCTCTAAACTTCCTAGGTATTTGAATTCATCTACATTTTTTTAAGTTGTCCTACTTCTATAGTTATGTTTATGTTCCGTTTCTCCTTTGCGACATTCTGTCTCGTTGATATTGATTTTAATGTTGTATTTTGTGCCTGTGCTGTTGAACTTATTTAAGTGCACTTGTAGGTCGTTTATCTTTTCCATGTATTAGTGTCTGATCGTCTGTAAATATGAGCTTGTTGATCTCATCTGTCTCTGATGGGTTGGCTAACTTGCGTATAAAGTCCATATATGAATTAAAAAGTAGGGGGGAAAGTACGCACCCTTGTCTTACATTTGATCTAACTTTGAAGTGGGATCTGTGTAGCTTGCTGTTGTTCTGACTGTACATGTGCTGTTGATGTAGAGACTTTTAATTAGGTTGATTAGATGTTGGCTTACACCGTATGTTGTTAGTATCTCCCACAGTTGTTCTCTGTTAGATGTTGGCTTACTCCGTAAGTTGTTAGTATCTCCCACAGTTGTTCTCTGTTAGATGTTGGCTTACACCGTATGTTGTTAGTATCTCCCACAGTTGTTCTCTGTTAGATGTTGGCTTACTCCGTAAGTTGTTAGTATCTCCCACAATTGTTCTCTGTTAGATGTTGGCTTACTACATATGTTGTTAGTATACCCCACAGTTGTTCTCTATTCACTCTGTCGAATGCTTTTTTCCTGGTCAATGAAAGCTATGAACACATGTTGATTGTGTTCTGTACTTTTGTTTTTTCTGCAAGCTGTTTGAAGGTTAATAGAAGGTCAGGCCATCCCTTGTTTGTTTCAGGACCAAATTTGTGAAACGCTTAACGTTAGTTCGGTTATTGTTCTCAGCCTTCTTTCCGCAAATTTAGCGTATAATTTTCCTAAATGTCTGAGAAGAGATATACCTCAATATTGACTACAGTCTCTTTTGCTACCTTTCTTTTTCCATATTGGTACGATGATTGCCTGCAGATTGAAGTGCTTATTTGTACATGTTTTACGAAACTGTCTTAACATTTACAACTCGTTTTAAAAAAGTATAATTTTTAGGAAAAATATAGTTTATTACATATATATTTTAAAATGGCACTCCGGAATTAATGCAATTTAAAAATAATGCAAACAATTAAGGATCACAGTCGGTAAAAGGGTGGACATGGTGTCCACGACAAATAGCCCTATAACAAGCAAAACACAAGGTTGTTGCAATTTTTCTGGCTTTTGAGGGGCACAGAGAACAACCTGATCGTGAGGGGCCAGCATGAACTAGGTCAGCAACCTGTTTAATCCGTAGAGTTTCTCTTCCGTAGTTTCTCTGATGTCGTGGTGCAATGTCGGGATGTTGAATCTTTCACGTAAAAATAAAATCATGTGGTCTTGTGACACTTTCCTGAGATTACTAAACTTCTCTGTGAGTTTGGAACTCCCTGAACTATGTCAGCTTTACGTATCTATCGTAGAATTTCTTTGATAAAGTCTTTTACATTGTAATAGTAAAAGATAGATAGCGAGTACAAAACCGATCACATTCACTGGGATACGCCTTTGAATGTAGTCAGGTTCAGTAACACGTAGCGTTATGCAATAATTGATAACTTAACCTATAGCCGTCAAACGACATGTTTGGGCACACTGGAAAGTCCAGACATGACCAGTAATATGTTTTATTATTTATCTCGTCTAAACCCCTGAAACTACTATTCGTCCTGTTTCGTCCAATAACTATTTGTCTGCAACGCAAATATTCAGCCCTATGGGAGATACTTTTCTTAAAAGGAAATTACACAAATATACAATTTATTCCCAAGTTGTGTTTGTGACCCTATTCTATAGTCATGATTACACATGCGTGAACGACACCGCCAACGATAGCTATCTGTTTAATTAGTTGAGTTGGACGTTTGCTCCAGCGTTTAGTTTCTCTTGGCAAGACAATGTGTCGATGACTTCGGGTTTGATTCTGCTTCGGACCATTTATTGCTATTTGTTTTTTCTGTTGATGATTATTTGTTATTGTTTTCAGAGTATTGTAAGCATAATCCTGATGTTATTTGCAGTAATTATTGTTATTTTATTATCAGTGAGTCTGATATGTAGGAAATCTGTGATGTTTTCATTTTACCAACGTCCCAATCTCTCTCTCTCTCTCTCTCTCTCTCTCTCTCTCTCTCTGCGATCAAGACTCAATCAGATTAGGATTCCAGACGTTCTCATAAAATCAGCTGTCTGTTTAAGCGAATCGATTTCTCCATATAGTTTCTCTTTCAGGGAGGTAGGCGTGGACCACAAACCTCTTCTCAGGTCTATGTACTGGGGGCAATCCTGTAGAACATATTTTGTAGTCATATTATCCAGTGTACAGTGGAATAGGCTGGTTGTACCTATTTTGAATTTGGTTAACATGTGATTTCTCATTCTATTGTGGCCAGTGCGTAGGCTAAGTATGATGACTTGATCCCTCCTTGATAGTTGATGGTATCCGTCACTCTCGTTATGCTTTGGTGTTCTCGTTTCCATTTTTTATGGAACTGACCTTTGCGGATCGATTTGGCTTCATCATAACTGAGCGGATGGTTCTCTTGTGGTAATCTCCTTCCCTCTTTAGCTAATTTGTCTACGCGCTCGTTCCCGTGTATATTACAGTTTGATGGTATCCACTGAATGACTACTATCTGGAAGTTATTGCATAGTTGGTCCAGAGTTGTTCTCAAGTCATCTAGTTCATTGTTCTTATGGCTTTTTAGAGCTGATAGTGATTTGGAAGCCATAGCCCAGGCTGTGACTCCACACTCTAGAACTGGTCTGACTCTCCCTACGTATAATCTTTTTAAAATATTGTTGTCTGCCCCCCCCCCCCGCGCAGGTCTCTTCCTGCCAATATCACCATAATATGTGTTCGTTTTCTGGCTTTTTTCCTTGCCCTGTCTATCTGATTTTCCAAGTCATTCTGCGATTCATGGTGACGCCAAGATATAATGGGTTTTGGTCAATTGGGAGTGTATTGTCTTTTATCTTCAAGTTTGTAGAAATTGTGTTTCTTGATAGGCTGAAAATTGTATATGTAGTATACTTTTTTTTCGTTGATTGGTAAGAACCAGGTGTTCGTCCATTTTTCAAGTTCACCTAGGGCATCTTGCATCCTGGGTCCAGCCACTGACATACTTTCCTCGCGAGCCCATAACGTCAGATCATCTGCGTATATTGCTGAGTGTATTCTGGGTGAAATGTCCATTACGATGTCATTTATGAAAATTAAAAAGAGTGTTGGGGACAAGACTCCGTCTTGTGGGGCACCTTGTTCGATAGAGACCTTCTTACTTAGTTGACCTTGAACGTGTACTCTGCCCGTTCTATCCTGAAGGTATTGAGAGACCCAATTGAATAAACGACCCTGGATGCCAAGTCTAAAAAGCTTGTTCTTTAAACCCTCTAACCATACCCTAAAAAAGCATTCTCCATGTCGTCCCACACTGCCAGTGTGTGTTTCTTTTCTTGTAGAGCATCCTCTATTTCCTGCGCAATGTAGGTGACCAGGTCTTCAGTTGATCTGTGCTGACTGAAACCACTTTGTTGTGGTACGATTTGTTGTTTTGTCTCCAAATGCCACATTAGTCTTCTGGTAACCCTTTCCATGAGTTTACTCATGTAGCTCAGTAGGCTAATTGGTCTATAGCTACTTGGGTCTAGTGGGTCTTTTCCACGCTTCAGGATGGGCACCATAATGGCTTCTTCCCAGATTGCCGGCGCATGATCTCTCTTGCAGCGAGCATTTATTATCCTTAGAAGCTGTCTCTTGGCTTTCTGTCCCAGATTTATGAGCATTTCGTTGGTGATTCCATCTTTAACGGGGGAACTTTTGAGCTTCAATTCTTGTTTGGGTAACATCTAATTCAGTTGGGGTAAAGATGGTCGTCTGATGCTCTTCTCGTGCTAAAGGCATGTGTTTTGCATCTTGGTTTTCCCGTCTTGCAGCGTTCTGTGTGTCTGTTGGAATGTTATTCTACTAATGTTTTTGAAAGTCTCTATCAGTAGATTTGCTGCCCTTTTGCCTGTGGGGATGTTCTGATTGTGTGTGTGTTAATGATATTGGAGGTCGGCAGTTGTTTCCGTCGCGCAGAGCTTTCGCAAGTTTCCATTGTGCCAATCATTTTTTCTAGGATGCGCGTGATGATAGCAATGAGCATGGTATTCATCGGGTTTAAGTCATAAATCCTGTACACTAAATGATTCGAGAAGCGTGATAAGAAACATGTAGGCGGACTCTGTATGTAGGCAGTATGTAGAGCCATTGCTTTAAACAACCATCACGTATGGTCGCTTTTGGGTACCCCCCTGTTCATGCATGAGTACGCGGAAATGAAAGAGCGGGCAAACTGACTTGCTGCGCTATCGTCGAAGACAGCCAATCAATGATTACGTCATTAATGTCCTTCGAGATGCAGGAAGGGCACATGACATCAATAACCATGAATCCACGTCACTAAAAATGACACAGTAAAGATGAGTACATTCAGAAAAGAGAGGCTTACTGGTTCTATAAGACAAATTATCAACCAACACACCGTTGGAGACGTCAGTCGCTTGACGCTGCGGGACAAGCTGAGGAGCAAATCCTAGCACCTTTCAACATGTTGTGAGTTCAGTGATGATAATCTATACACAATTCATTAAATCAATATACTTACAGTTTTTTCCCTGCGTGCAATCTGAAAGAAAGTATTTCCTTGTTATTTTTTAAATCATAATTTATGATGTTTGTATGTTGACATATTAATGTGTCTTTATAACAATTTATTCTGATACATCTATATTTACTTGCTTCGCACTTGTTCACTTGTATTTATGAACAGACGTTTGTATAGAAGCTGGAACTTGCCAAGACATTCGATAGCTCACATGTTTTATTGTTAATTCTGTTCAAACCAAGCAGAATCTATTTACAATTTTTGTGGGGAATTAAGAGGTAATGATTTAAGTGAAAATACCCGCGTTTGTGTATAAAGCATTCTGGAAATTAACTATTCCTTCAATTCTTCATTAACAAGAAGTGGTATTATGCGCTTGGGATAACGTCTTAAAAGTTATTTATCTGTTATAATGCCAAATAGTGAAAAAAAAACTCAAAGAACCATACATGTTATTTTTATGAAAATATGTTATCTTACTAATCTACAATTATCCTTTCACACTTTGATGTATTTTACTTCATTTTGTTTTCTTCTGCTAGTCAACTCTGTCGGGCATGAGTCATAAACGCTTTCCAGGCTGTCCCGTTCGGTGTCATTCATCGCTTCACATCACCCCACTTTCCCTCCTCCCGTCTTCTTGTTCTCTGTTTCTTAATGTATTGTGCTAGTTTACTTTAGCCTAACACACTGACTACCCGATTTTCGTGACAAAATTGTCATGTTCATTTCGTAAAACTGTCACAAATAATGTAGGTTTAAAAGAGGTACGTTTAGCTTCATCAAATATAATAATGCATTAGATTTAATGTAATAATAGTGTTTATACGAATAATGATGTGAATCATGGATAATAGGACAACAAACAAGAAAATCACTGGAGTCTGTAGAAATTTGGTTTTACAGAAGAATGTTGAGAATACCAAGGTCACATAAAAAGACTAATGAAAACGTTCTGAAAGAGGCCAATACAAAAAATAGAGCTAATTTCAAATATTTAGAATACAAAATCAACATTTTCTGGCCATGTAATGAGAAGAGAACAGCTAGAATATATTGTAAAAACTGGGAAAATTGAGGGACGAAGAGAGAGAGGGAAGCAAAGAGAAAAGATACCAGACAGCTTAAGAGAATGGCTTGTAAGAATGTCAACAACAGAAATGATAAATAACTGTCGAGATCAAAAGTTATGGAGAGACATGTTCACCTACACCAGCAGGCCTGGTACTTGATGATGACGATGAGACGAATAATGTAACAGGATGTTGAAAGTGATATAGAAAGAAATGCGCGACGACAACAAATCTTGAGCATCAAGGAAGTAATCTTGTTGTTGCTGCCACAGCGTTAGTCTCTAGAAAATAGAAGCGAAGAACATAGAACATGTAAAGTCTCAGTAACCAAATCCTTACAGAGTCTGACAAATCAAATAACAGTCAAATAATCAAAACCAAAGTTGCTAAATACAGGAACAAGTCATAAGTAGACTAAACTAAGCCAGAAACTCATGAACTATGCTGACTGGGCATGTGAAATGAATAAACTGTTCTTTCTGTTTCTTCATATGATGGATATACCCTAAGATCTACTAAAATCTATCTTTGTAGCTATAACAAAGAAATCGGGCTACACTGATTGTGAAGACCATCGCACTATTAGTCTCATGACGAAAAATTTACTAAGAGTCATCATATGACGTGTACGGAACAAAATAAAACCGGAAAGAAGTGAGGAACAATGCGGATTTGTGGAAGGAAAGAACACCAATAATGCGATATACATCTTAAGAACATTGATAGAAAAATCTATAGAGGTAAAGATCGATCTATATATGTGTTTTACAGATTACACAAAAGCATTTCACAAAATAAAGCATATGGAAATAATAAATATTCTGAAGAAGTTACACATTGATGGCAAGGATCTGCGAATCATAAAAAAAAAACATGTACTGTCAATAAACAGCAGCAATACAATTTAGCAACCAAACATGACAGTTCCAATATATGCAACAAGGAGTCAGACAAGGCTTTGTGTTCTGTCGCCAGATTTGTTATTGTCGCCGTTCGTATGTGTCGCCCCACAATTTATTCCCAAGTTATGTTTGTAACCCCATTCTATAGTCAGGATTACACATGCGTGAACGACATCGCCAACGATAGCTATCTGTTTAATTAGTTGAGTTGGACGTTTGCTCCAGCGTTTAGTTTCTTTTGGCAAGACATTGTGTCGATGGCTTCGGGTTTGATCCTGCTTCGGACCATCTATTGCTATTTGTTTTTTTCTGTTGATGATTATGTGTGATTGTTTTCAGAGTATTGTAAGCATAATCCGGATGTTATTTGCAGTAATTGTTGTTATTTTATTATCAGTGAATCTGATATGTAGGAAATCTGTGATGTCTTCATTTTGTTAACGTCCCAATCTCTCTCTCTCTCTCTCTCTCTCTCTCTCTCTCTCTCTCTGCGATCAAGACTCAATCAGTGTAGGATTCCAGACGTTCTCATAAAATCAGCTGTCTGTTTAAGCGAATCGATTTCTCCATATAGTTTCTCTTTCAGGAAGGTGGGCGTGGACCACAAACCTCTTCTCAGGTCTATGTACTGGGGGCAATCCTGTAGAACATGTTTTGTAGTCATATTGTCCAGTGTACAGTGGCATAGCTGGTTGTACCTATTTTGAATTTGGTGAACATATGATTTCTCATTCTTTTGTGCCAAGTGCGTAGGCTAAATATGATGACTTGATCCCTTCTTGATAGTTGGTGGTATCTGTCACTCTCGTTATGCTTTGGATGTTCTCGTTTCCATTTTTCATGGAACTGACCTTTGAGGATCGATTTGGCTTCATCATAACTGAGCGGATGGTTCTCTTGTGGTAATATCCCTCCTTCTTTAGGTAATTTGTCTACGCGTTCGTTCCCGTGTATATTACAGTGTGATGGTATCCACTGAATGACTACTCTCTGGAAGTTATTGTATAGTTGGTCCAGAGTTGTTCTCAAGTCATCTAGTTCATTGTTCTTAGGAATTTTTAGAGCTGATAGTACTGACAGTGCATCAGTCAGAATCACCAATTTATTGTTCATGTTACGTTTGTGTTGAGTAGCCAGTGTTGCAGCATCTCTGATGGCGTCAGTTTCTGCTTTAAAGTTGTTTGAGAATTTTCCAGTAGCTATTGACATGGTGTTCTCGACCTGATTATTCAGCGTCAAGAACACACCTCCCCCTCCATTTCTGGTGGCATTTGTAGCAGAGCCATCTGTGTATATGTGGGACCAAGAGTCCTGTGTGTAGGTATCGTGTATGTGTTTATCTGCTACTTGTTTTCTTTCTGTGTATGATTGGGTGCTTTTTTCGTTTCCTATTATATTTTCCTTTAGTTCTGGTATTTTATGTTTTCCATGAGGAGAGATATCAGATGGGCTCAAGGGTTTCGATATTGTTTGGGAAAGTACTTGGTCTCCAGTAGTTAGTTCATTGGCAATTGCAGCGATGTTGCTCCTCGTTAGTCGTACAATTCCGGAACCAGTTATTCTTTGGTGCATGGGGTGGCTAAAGAACCTTCTATATTTCTCCGCTTGTTGCAATACTTTAGTGACCCGTCTGACATCTAAGGGTTGTAAACCTGTTACTGTTTCTAGCGTCTTGTAAGGTGTAGATCTCATAGCACCAGTGATGATACGGGCACCTTGGTTCTGTGTTCTGTTAATTTTGCTAAGGTGTGATTTGGAAGCCATAGCCCAGGCTATGACTCCATACTCTAGAACTGGTCTGACTCTTACTACGTATAGTCTTTTCAAAATATTGCTGTCTGCCCCCCCCTCCCTCCCCCCAGGTCCGTTCCTGCCAATTTCATCATAATATGTGTTCGTTTTCTGGGGCACCTTGTTCGATAGAGACCTTCTTACTTAGTTGACCTTGAACGTGTACTCTGACCGTTCTATCCTGAAGGTATTGAGAGACCCAATTGAATAAACGACCCTGGATGCCAAGTCTAAAAAGCTTGTTCTTTAAACCCTTTAACCATACCCTAAAAAAGCATTCTCCATGTCGTCCCACACTGCCAGTGTGTGTTTCTTTTCTTGTAGAGCATCCTCTATTTCCTGCGCAATGTAGGTGACCAGGTCTTCAGTTGATCTGTGCTGACTGAAGCCACTTTGTTGTGGTACGATTTGTTGTTTTGTCTCCAAATGCCACAGTAGTCTTCTTTTAACCAGCCTTTCCATGAGTTTACTCTCAGCTCAGTAGGCTAATTGGTCTATAGCTACTTGGGTCTAGTGGGTCTTTTCCACGCTTCAGGATGGGCACCATAATGGCTTCTTTCCAGATTGCCGGCACATGACCTCTCTTCCAGCGAGCATCTATTATCCTTAGAAGCTGGCTCTTGGCTTTCTGTCCCAGATTTATGAGCATATCGTTTAACGGGGGAACTGTGAGCTTTAATTCTTGTGGTGGTAACATCTAATTCAGTTGGGGTAAAGATGGTCGTCTGATGCTCTTCTCGTGCTAAAGGCATGTGTTGTGCAAATCTCTATCAGTAGATTTGCTGCCCTTTTGCCTGTGGGAATGTTCTGATTGTGTGCTAATGGTATTGGAGGTCGGCTGTTGTTTTCGTCGCGCAGAACTTTCGCTAGTTTCGATTGTCCCAATCTTGTTTTTATGAAGCGCGTGGTCAGTTGTTATCCATTTAATATTGTCTGTTAAACCAATTTTTGTTTCAGTCAAATTAGTCTTGTCGTAAATATATGTATGTATAATATCATCATCATCATCAAGCACCACGCCTGTGGGCGTAGTTGATCATGTCTCTCCACAACTTTCGATCACGACAGTTATTTATCATTTCTGTTGTTGACCTTCTGCAAAGCTATTCTCTTAAGCTGTCTGGCATCTTTTCTCTTTGGTTTTCTCTATCTCTTCGTCCCCAATTTTCCCAGTTGTTACAATATATTACAGCAGTTACCTTCATATTCATTATCATCATGTGCCATACCTGTTGACGTAGGCGATCATGTCCCTCCACAATCTTCTATCTACAGTGCATCGTATCAGTTCTGTTGTTGACTGTTTTCCATGCCATGACACCAAGCTATCCAGTATTTTCTCTCTTTGTCGTCCGCGATCTCTCTTTCCTTTTATTTTGCCAGTTGTAACCAAGTATTCTAACTTTCCTCTTCTCATGATGTGCCAGAAAAATGTTGATTGCTTCTTTCTGATGTTTTTTAAAGGCTCCCTTTTTGTGTTGGCCTCCTTGAGAACTTCCTCATTGGTCTTTTTATCTGTCCAGGGAACTTTCAACATTCTTCTGAGAAATCCCATCTCTGTGGCCTCTAATCGTCTTTTCATTTGTTTGTCTATTGTCCATGATTCGCTTCCATAGGTCAGAATTGGTTCTATATAGCACCGATGAACTCTCTTTCTCATTTTTATTGACATAGATTTGTTGCGTAAGATATTTTTCATTTTCTGAAATGTTATTTTGGTCTGAGCTATTCTGCTTTTTATTTCTGTGGTGCATCTCCCATCTGATGAAACTATTGTGCCCAAGTATTTGAAACGTTGTACTTGTTTCAGATTTGTCTCGTTTATTTTTACGCTGCTTGATGGTGAAGATTGTTTCTTCGATATAACCATTACTTCTATTTTCTTACTATTCCGACTGAGACCTTTCTTGTTGGTCTCTTTTACTATTATGTCTATCATTTCGTGTAGTTTGTTCTCAGTCTTTGCTATTAAGACTGTTTCATCCGTATATCGCAAATTATTTATGTTGTGACCGTTGACTTCAATTCCTTTTTTGTATACTATTGATCTCATAATATATTCACTGGATAGTGAAAACAAATCCGGCGACAAAACACATCCTTGTCTAACTCCTTGTTTATATATTGGAATTGTCCTGTTTTGTTGTTAATTCGTATAGCTGCTGTTTGTTGCCAGTACATGTTTTTTTATGATTCGCAGATCCTTGCCATCAGTGGTTAATTTCTCCAGCATATTTATTATTTCCACATGCTTTACTTTGTCAAATGCTTTTGTGTAGTCTATAAAGCACATATATAGATCTTTCTTTACCTCTATAGATATTTCTATCAATGTCCTTAAGTTAACTTATAACTGTTTATTACATACATGGACCATATATGCAAGCTAGCCAACCCATCAGAGACAGAGGAGATCAACGAGCTTCTATTTGCAGACGACCAGGCACTAATACATGAAACAATAGAAGACCTACAAGAACACTTAAACAAACTCAACATCTTAGGAACAAAATACAACATGAAAATCAACATCAACAAAACAGAAGTCATGAATGTCGCCAAAAATAATCAGAACATCAACATAACTATAGAAGGCAGACAACTAAAACAAGTAGAGGAATTCAAATACCTAGGAAGTCTAATGACAAACGACAATTCCCAAACAGCAGAGATAGAATCAAGATGCAACAAAGCTTGTCAAATCATCGGACAGTTATCACCACTATTATCCAACAAGGAAATAACTCTGGAGGCAAAACGAGCACTATACAATACAATCTTCATTCCAACGTTGTGCTACCAATGCCAGACCTGGACTCTAGATGCAAGAACAATAAGAAAATAACCTCTACAGAGATGAAATGTGTTAGACGAATGACAGGAAACAGTCTGAGAGATAAGATCAGAAATTAAGAACTGAGAAAAAAGCTAGGAATAGCCCCAGCCATAGAATATATAAGGAAACAACAGATAAAATGGTTCGGCCACGTGACAAGGCAGAAAGAACAAAACACAACACAACGAGCCTTCAGCAAACGTTGTGAGAACAACAGACCCAAGGGTCGACCACGAAAAAGATGGATCGATGGAATATTAGAAGCACTAGGAAACATAACAGCAGCAGAGGCGAACAGAAGAGCAAAAGACCGCAAATTATATCTCCCCTCGACGCTGAAAGGCAGATGAGGAAGGAAAGAAGAGGAAGAATGTCCTTAAGATGTATATTGCATTATTGGTGCCCTTTCCTTCCACAAATCCACATTGTTCCTCACTTATTTCTAGGTTTTATTTTGTTCCTTACACGTCTCATGATCATTCTTAGTAATACTTTAGTCATATGGCTCATGAAACTAATAGTGCGATGGTCTTCACAATCAGTGGCTCCTGACTTCTTCGGTATGGCTACAAAGATAGATTTTAGTAGACCTTCGGGTATGTGTCCAGTGTTATATATGTCATTGAGTAATTTTGTTATGACTTGTACTCCCAACTCTCCTAATGCATTTATCTCTTCGATTGTTATATTGTCAGGACCTGGAGCTTTGACTCTTTTCATGTGTTGAATTGTGTCCTTAACTTCACTCTGCATTATTAGTGGTCCTGTGTCTTCATTTGAATTGTTTAATTCTGGTCTTTCATCATCATAGTGTTGACTGATATATTCTATCCATCTTTCCATTGTCTTCTCCTGTCCCATTATTATATTTCCTTCCTTTGATTTCACACATCCTGAAACTCTGACTTCTTTTGTTCCTGATAATTCATTAAAATGATTGTTCATTAATGTTAGGTCTTTCTTTTGTTGTTTTTCCATTTCTTCACATTTCTGTTTTAACCATCCTTCCTTTGCTTCTATGCACTTGTTTTGGATCTATTTGTGCAATATTTAGTATGCTCGTTCTTCTTTTTTATGTTTTCTTCTTTCGTCCATTAGTTGTAATATTTCTTCTGTCATCCATTTCTTTTTGTTGATTCTTTTAGTCACTGTTATTACTTCTTTTGATGTTTGCTGAATCAATTGTTTGAGCATTTCCCACCGCTCCTGGATGTCCTATATTTTCTCAATAGCATTATATCTATTGTGTACTATCATGTTGTACTTATCACTCATCTGTTTATCTACTCTTAGCATATCCAGTTCTAATTTTATATTTCTTGGTGATTTTTGTGTCTTCCGCAGTTTAATTCTTATCTTTCCAACTACTGGTACATGGTCACTATTACAATCTACTCCTGGCCTTGTTTTAACAGACGTTAGCCAATTCCTGAATCTTCTCTGTATCAGTATAAAATCAATTTGATTGTGTACTTTTTTGCTTGGGCTTTGCCATGTCCATAGTCGCCTAGGGTGTTGTTTGAACCAGATGTTACCTATAATCATTTCATGTGTCTTTGCCCAATCTATCAATCTATCCCCTCTGTCATTCGTCTCGCCAAGGCCATGCCCCCCAGTCACATTTTGCACTTTAGCTGTTATTACCTTTGCATTGAAATCCCCTAATATAATAGCTATTTCTTGGGATTTACACTGTTCCATGGCGCCTATATAATATAATATAATATAATATAATATAATATAATATAAATATAATATAATATAATATAATATAATATATATATAATATAATATAATATAATATAATATAATATAATATAATATAATATAATATAATATAATATAATATAATATAATATAATATAATATAATATAATATAATATAATATAATATAATATAATATAATATAATATAATATAATATAATATAATATAATATAATATAATATAATATAATATAATATAATATAATATAATATAATATAATATAATATAATATAATATAATATAATATAATATATAATATAATATAATATAATATATAATAATCTTTATCTATCTTGGAAGTCACATTGATCGAGAAGGGGATACGAGCAAAGAAATTAGAATCAGACTGGCTAAAGCAGCAATGTCTTTCAGAAGCCTTGAAAAGTTGTGGAAATCAAAACTCATTAGCACAAACACAAAACTTAGGCTATTCAAATCAAATGTACTATCAACCCTTACGTATGCGTGTGAAAGCTGGAAAACAACAAGAGATATAGAAACAAAGTTGAACGCATTCGAAAATAAATGTCTAAGGAAAATACTTGGTATAGAATGGAACGAATTCAAAACCAACGAGGAAATTAGAGAAATCGCCAATCAACCACTAATATCTTCAGTAATAAAGAAAAGACGATGGTCATACGTTGGACATGTGATGAGAAGAGATAATAATCGAATAGCAAAGCAAGCCCTCATATGGGAAACAACAGATAAAAGAAATAAGAGGAAGACCCAGGGAGACACTGAGAAGAACATTGATGAGAGAGGCAAGAGCAGCAGGAATCGGCTCCCTCAATGAGATAGAACTGCTTGCACAGAACAGAGACAGATGGCGAGATTTGATAAAATATCTTTAAAAGAAAACTGCTAGAACAAAAATTCATATAGGAGAAGGTGTATCTTGGTCTACGCCCTATGGGCCGGTTACGGCTCGAAAGGTCAATAGATAGATATAATATAATATAATATAATATAATATAACATAACATAACATAACATAACATAACATAACATAACATAACATAACATAACATAACATACATTACATTTACATTACATAACATTACATAACATAATATATATAATATAATATAATATAATATAATACAATACAATACAATACAATACAATACAATACAATACAATACAATACAATACAATACAATACAATACAATACAATACAATATAATATAATATAATATAATATAACAATACAATACAATACAATACAATACAATACAATATAACATTTTTGTAATAATTCACTATTTCATCACTTACAAACTTCGTTAATTCAGTATCCTGAATAAGTAGATAGGAAACATTAGTCACAACAACATAAATTCTTCATCATCATCATAGTACACATCCCACTTCGTAATCTCCCTGAGAAGTGACTTTAAAATTAGCTATACTGATATGAAATGATTTATTTATACGGCTATACACTTCAGCCTGAGAACAATGACTTCCCATATAGCCCAAGAATGTTCTCGAGTCTAACGTGTTCTGCTTGTGTACACATTTCATCTATCAACATGGATTCCGCTTTTACTACTCTGTGAATATATGTGTATATATATATATATAATTTCCTCTGTATCCAGAAAGACAATAATAGTAATATTTATCTGCTCTTGCTAATAGATATATTGTCATCATCTTTAGTAGTCTCATAAATCAGTGAGCGGGCTAGGTATGAAAGCCAGTCCCGGAAATAGTGTCAATACAGCCTTAAAATCGATGACCAATAGCCGATGGCACACTAAACACAAGATTAATGCCACATGAACTGATATCATCAGTTTGTTTTTCATTTTATTTCATTCCCAAGAAGACTTGGTGCTCTGACGTACAATGAATAATAGAAAAACAAGTTTGATGAGCAATGTAGGAAAAAATGGTTAAAGTTATAATGTAAAGAATTACAAATAAATTCCATATGGAGTTAACAGAACAACCATTTTGATTTAGAAAAGAAAACATTGGGACAAGGAAAGTCATTTTGTGCATGAGTATGTGAATAGAAAGGTATGCATAGGTAAAGAAACCAACGTAATCAACCTTCCTAGGATAAACCAAAGATTTTAAGAAAATACTTCTCAAACAAATAAAGGATCGACTGAAAATATACATCTCAATAATTATAACTTTTGCTGATTATATTATGGTATATCCATAGGGAGGAGATAGACGGATAATTACTTCTATACTTAACATTAACTCGATTACATCTATTCGTGGTGTCAATAATCAAGTGTCCTAGTTAATCCTAACAAAGCTTCAGCGGCCTTGTTCTTCATTAACAATCATTTTGTTAACAGGGAAACACTGAATGGGAGCTGACACGTGAGAAGGGACATGTTGATGACGTACCTAGGAGTTAAGTTTGATCGCAGTCTGTGTTCTGGGGACAACGTCGACTATGTGTTACCAAACGCCCAAAAAAGAACTAGCCGCTATGAAGGAATCTTAAGCTGTCAACATCCAGTAGGGGTTATTTACATTTCTGTTCCAGGGACAGTACTCGCATCAATAGAGTCATCATCATCATCATCATCATCATTGAATGCCGACTTCGCATTGAAGGTTGGATACCATGGAGCGCCATTCCATTCTGTCTTTTGCTTTGATGGTGCAGATTGTTATATGTTGACTTATCCATCTTTTGATGTTACTCGTCCGTGCTAGTCTTGGTCTGCCTCTTTTACCTTGTATTTTCCCTTCCAATATTACTTTTATTAGGCTGATGTGTCTTTTAACATGCCCCAAAAATTTCATTTTTCTTGTTTGAGCTGTGTTTAGTAGTTATCTTTCCATTGTCATTTGTTTTAAAACCTTCATCGTTTGTTTTAGTTTCTTCTCATCCAATTCTACCTATTCTTCTATATATACACATTTCAAAGGCTTCAATTTTCTGTTCTGTTTTCTTTTCTAATGTCTATGTTTCTGCACCATACATGAATATTGAGAAGATGTAACATTTTGCTATTCTTAGGTTTAGCTCTGATGTTATTTGTTTTGATGTTAGTATATTTCTCATGGCATTAAAATTACTTTTTGCCATACCTATTCTTTTGTTTATTTCAGTTATACATTTACAATCACTGGTTATAGTATGTCCCAGGTAGTTGTAGCGCTGAACTGTCTCCAGGTCTATACCTTCAACTTTGAAATTTATTTGTAGATCTTGAGAATTGTCTTTGTTTATGATCATAGTTTTACTCGTTTAGATATTCATATCTAGTCCATATTTTTTGCTCGTCATGTTTATTTCATTAAGTAATTGTTGTAGATCTTTAGGATTTTCTGCTAGTAGTACAGTATCATCAGCATATCTTAGGTTATTGATTATCTTTCCATTAATGTTTTGGCCTGGCATCTCTATGATGTTTTTAAAGATTTGCTCAGTGTATAGATTGAACAAGCTTGGTGATAGGATGTATGCTTATGTAGGAGTTACCTCTTTTTATATCAATGTATGTAGAGTTCTCTGTGTTATATTTTATTATTGCTGTTTGCCCCCAGTATAGATTACATATTAGTCGTTTGTCCATGTCATCTAGATTTATCTCTTTTAGGCATTATATAAGTTATTTAATTTCATGAAAAGAGGCAAAGCTCCAGGTCCTGACAATATAACAATCGAAGAGATAAATGCATTAGGAGAGTTGGGAGTACAAGTCATAACAAAATTACTCAATGACATATATAACACTGGACACATACCCGAAGATCTACTAAAATCTATCTGTGTAGCCATACCGAAGAAGTCAGGAGCCACTGATTGTGAAGACCATCGCACTATTAGTCTCATGAGCCATATGACTAAAGTATTACTAAAAATGATCATGAGACGTGTAAGGAACAAAATAAAACCAGAAATAAGTGAGGAACAATGTGGATTTGTGGATGGAAAGGACACCAATAATGCAATATACATCTTATAGATTGGACATTGATAGAAAGATCTATTGAGGTAAAGAAAGATCTATATATGTGCTTTATAGACTACACGAAAGCATTTGACAAAGTAAAGCATGTGGAAATAATAAATATGCTGGAGAAATTAAATATTGATGGCAAGGATCTGCGAGTCATAAAAAACATGTACTGGCAACAAACAGCAGCTATACGAATTAACAACCAAACAGGACAATTCCAATACATAAAACAAGGAGTCAGACAATGCTGTGTTCTGTCACCGGACTTGTTTTCACTTTACAGCGAACATATTATGAGATAAATAGTAGACAACAAAGGAATTGAAGTCAACGGTCACAACATAAATAATTTGCGATATGCGGATGACACAGTCTTAATAGCAGAGACAGAGAACGAACTACAAGAAATGATAGACATAATAGTAAAAAAAAGCAACAAGAAAGTTCTCACTCTGAATAGCAAGAAAACAGAAGTTATGGTTATATCGAAGAAACAACCATCACCATCATGCAGCATAAAAATAAACAGGACAAATCTGAAACAAGTGCAACGTTTCAAATACTGGGGCACAATAATAACATCACATGGGAGATGCACCACAGAAATAAAGAGCAGAATAGCTCAGGCCAAAAAAGCATTTCAGAAAATGAAAAATATCTTATGCAACAAATCTATGACAATAAAAATGAGAAAGAGAGTTCATCGGTGCTATATAGAACCAATTCTGACCTATGGAAGCGAATCAAGGACAGTAGACAAACAAATGAAAAGATGGATAGAAGCCACAGAGATGAGATTTCTCAGAAGAATGTTGAAAGTTCCCTGGACAGATAAAAAGACCAATGAAGAAGTTCTCGAAGAGGCCAACACAAAAAAGGAGCTCTTAAAAAACATCAAAAAGAAGCAATCAACATTTTTCTGGCACATCATGAGAAGAGGAAAGTTAGAATGCTTGGTTACAACTGGCAAAATAAAAGGAAAGAGAGATCGCGGACGACAAAGAGAGAAAATACTGGATAGCTTGGTGTCATGGCATGGAAAACAGTCAACAACAGAACTGATACGATGCACTGTAGATAGAAGATTGTGGAGGGACATGATCGCCTACGCCAAACCGGCAGGGTACATGATGATGATGATGATAAGTTTTTTTGTGGTGTACTCTATCAAAAGCTTTGGTAGTCTATGATGCAGGCATATATTGGTTTGTTTACTTCTGTATACTTTTCGATTAATGTTCTCATGCAGAATATGGCTTCTTTTGTACCGCTATTTTTCCTAAATTCAAACTGCTGAGCCATCGAATACATAAAGAAACAACAGATAAATTGGTTCGGCCACATAACAAGACAGAAAGAACTAACAATGAATCAAAGAGCCATAAACAAACGCTACGAAAACGTCAGATTAAGAGGAAGACCGAGAAAGAGATGGATAAATGGAATACTAGAGTCACTAGGAGGAATAACATCAGAAGATGCCAACAGAAGAGCAAAGAATCGCAGATTGTTTCTCCCCTCGACGCCAACGGCAAAGGAGGAAGGGTAGAAGAAGAAGGAGAAAGAAGATCATCTAATACAGTATTGATTTTATTCTGAATCCTTCCTTGTATAACCTTTAGTAAGATTTTTGTAACATGGCTCATTAGGCTTATTGTTCAAAAAGTCACTGCATTCAAGTGCACCATTTTTTTTAGGCAATAAAACGAAAGTTGATGTTTATAGTTCATTTGGTAATCATTGATGGTTCATCAATATAGTATGTCCTAGCAATCCTCACTGTCGGTACAGCACAAATCGACAGGTTAAAGAAAGTACAAAATGAATCTATGCGTGTTAACTTGGCTTGTACGTAAGACACATTATGTGCAGCAATGAAACATCTTCTTGACTTTTCTACCATGGATGACAGGATCAATATCTGAAGGACGGGAGCTTTCTTGAATATAAGTACAGATAAAGAGCATCCAATGCACCAAGAGATGAATACAGATAAATATGGCAGGTTAAGAAGAGGCAAATCATGGGTGGGCGTAACAGAAGATGTCATAAAACAGATATGTTGGCTTACCTATAGAAACAGAGGCTGTCATGAAACAGGTGTGTTGGCTTACCTATAAAACAGAGGCTGTCATGAAACATGTATGTTGGCTTCCCTATAGAACAGAGGCTGTCATGAAACAGGTATGTTGGCTTACCTATAGAACAGAGGCTGTCATGAAACAGATATGTTGGCTTACCTATAGAACAGAGGCTGTCATGAAACAGATATGTTGGCTTACCTATAGAACAGAGGCTGTCATGAAACAGGTATGTTGGCTTACCTATAGAACAGAGGTTTGTCATGAAACAGGTATGTTGGCTTACCTATAGAACAGAGGCTGTCATGAAACATGTATGTTGGCTTACCTATAGAACAGAGGTTTGTCATGAAACAGGTATTTTGGCTTACCTATAGAACAGAGGCTGTCATGAAACAGATATGTTGGCTTACCTATAGAACAGAAGCTGTCATGAAACAGGTATGTTGGCTTACCTATAGAACAGAGGCTGTCATGAAACAGATATGTTGGCTTACCTATAAAACAGAAGCTGTCATGAAACAGGTATGTTGGCTTACCTATAGAACAGAGGCTGTCATGAAACAGGTATGTTGGCTTACCTATAGAACAGAGGTTTGTCATGAAACAGGTATGTTGGCTTACCTATAGAACAGAGGCTGTCATGAAACAGGTATGTTGGCTTACCTATAGAACAGAGGCTGTCATGAAACAGATATGTTGGCTTACCTATAGAACAGAGGCTGTCATGAAACAGGTATGTTGGCTTACCTATAGAACAGAGGCTGTCATGAAACAGGTATGTTGGCTTACCTATAGAACAGAGGCTGTCATGAAACAGATATGTTGGCTTACCTATAGAACAGAGGCTGTCATGAAACAGATATGTTGGCTTACCTATAGAACAGAGGCTGTCATGAAACAGATATGTTGGCTTACCTATAGAACAGAGGCTGTCATGAAACAGGTATGTTGGCTTACCTATAGAACAGAGGCTGTCATGAAACAGGTATGTTGGCTTACCTATAGAACAGAGGCTGTCATGAAACAGATATGTTGGCTTACCTATAGAACAGAGGTTTGTCATGAAACAGATATGTTGGCTTACCTATAGAACAGAGGCTGTCATGAAACAGATATGTTGGCTTACCTATAGAACAGAGGCTGTCATGAAACAGGTATGTTGGCTTACCTATAGAACAGAGGCTGTCATGAAACAGCTATGTTGGCTTACCTATAGAACAGAGGCTGTCATGAAACAGATATGTTGGCTTACCTATAGAACAGAGGTTTGTCATGAAACATGTATGTTGGCTTACCTATAGAACAGAGGCTGTCATGAAACAGGTATGTTGGCTTACCTATAGAACAAAGGCTGTCATGAAACAGGTATGTTGGCTTACCTATAGAACAAAGGCTGTCATGAAACAGCTATGTTGGCTTACCTATAGAACAGAGGCTGTCATGAAACAGATATGTTGGCTTACCTATAGAACAAAGGCTGTCATGAAACAGCTATGTTGGCTTACCTATAGAACAGAGGCTGTCATGAAACAGGTATGTTGGCTTACCTATAGAACAAAGGCTGTCATGAAACATGTATGTTGGCTTGCCTATAGAACAGAAGATGTCATGAAACAGCTATGTTGGCTTACCTATAGAACAAAGGCTGTCATGAAACATGTATGTTGGCTTACCTATAGAACAAAGGCTGTCATGAAACAGCTATGTTGGCTTACCTATAGAACAAAGGCTGTCATGAAACAGCTATGTTGGCTTACCTATAGAACAGAAGATGTCATGAAACAGGTATGTTGGCTTACCTATAGAACAGAAGATGTCATGAAACAGGTATGTTGGCTTACCTATAGAACAGAAGATGTCATGAAACAGGTATGTTGGCTTACCTATAGAACAGAAGATGTCATGAAACAGGTATGTTGGCTTACCTATAGCAACACTGCCGATATGGATACCGGTGTATCCTTCATTCAGGGGCACTTTCTCTTGCATTATCATACTCGCCAATAAACGCAAAGAGCAGCCGTCGATGATGATATACGCGCCCTCATCTGGGATACCACCGACAAGGATAATGCAGTCATCTATACAAAACGGATCCGTAATATAACACAAAAAGAGAACAGTGGAATTTATGGATATAAAACTGTTAAATAAGACCACGAGCAGAATGACGATATAGATGATAGCAATGAGCATGATATTCATCTGGTTTAAGTCATAAATCCTGTACACTAAATGATTCCAGAAGCGTGATAAGAAACATGTAGGCGGACTCTGAGTGTAGGCAGTATGTAGAGCCATTGCTTTAAACAACCATCACGTAAGGTCGCTTTTGGGTACGTCCCTGTTCATGCATGAGTACGCGGAAATGAAAGAGCGAACAAATTGTCTTGATGTGCTATCGTCGAAGACAGCCAATCAATGATTACGTCAATAATATCCTCCGAGATACAGGAAGGGCACATGACTTCAACAACCATGAATCCACGTCACTAAAAATGACACAGTAAAGATGAGTACATCCAGAAAAGAGAGGCTTACTGGATATATAAGACGAGTTATCAACCAACGTCACCGTTGGAGACGTCAGTCGCTGCGGGACAAGCTGAGGAGGAAATCCTAGCACCTTTCAACATGTTGTGAGTTCAGTGATGATAATCTATACATAATTCATTAAATCAATATACTTACAGCTTTTGCCATGAGTGTAATCTGAAAGAAAGTATTTCCTTTTCATTTTTTGAATCATAGTTTATGATGTTTGTATGTTGACATATTAGTGTGTCTTTATAACAATATATTCTGAGACATCTATATTTACTTGCTTCACACGTGTTCACTTGTATTTATAAACAGACGTTTGTATAGAAGCTGAAACTTGCCAAGACATTCGATAGCTCACATGTTTTATTGTTAATTCTGTTCAAACCAAGCAGAATTTATTTACAATTTTTGTGGTGAAAGTAAAGTAAAGTATGAGACTTGAACCGGCGTCTTAGCACGCGAGTTTCCAGAAGTTTTCGGAGATCTCTGGATAGTGTCACGATGCGAGGCGACATTCCTCACCTTCCCAGGGTAATTCCCTGGTACCCACTTCTGCCAACGGCTGGGTCGACCGTGGGGGTATTTTTTTTTCCAACCACGAGTACAATTCACACTGCTCCCAGCGGGAATCGAACACGGGTTGTCCGAACGTCGGTAGCCCAGTCGGGTGGTTTTCCCAACTAGGCTACCGAGGCCCCCCAATTTGTGGGGAATTAAGAGGTAATGATTTAAGTGCCAAAAAGCAAGGAGAAAATTGGCTAATCTAAGAAAGCTGTGTGGAACTACGTGGGGTGCGAGTGGGAAAACACTCAGTAACGTTTACCAACAGAGTATACGCCAACATTTAGAATATGGATCATCTTCATGGTGCTCAGCAATAAACACCACACTGCATGAACTGGATAAAGTACAAAACCAGGAACTTAGGGTCATCACAGGAGCAATGAAATCAACACCAATATTGGAGATGGAGAAATTGTGGAGGATACCAGTACTGAGAGAACGGAGGAACACAAAGGTGCTGATACAGGCAGAAAAATGTGTATGCATGCCGAGACATCCAATGAAGGACCGATTCCAAAATCTTGCATTGGGACGACTTAAGAGAAGCAGTTTTATCCACCAAGCCAAGCGTATTAGTAGACAAAAACCAGACATGCCAAGAGTGGTTAACCCCCTACTGCCCATACCAGAACAGACTCACTGGACAGAGGAATCATGATTATCAGTTCAAATACGGACAGAAGTGAAAAGAATAATTGACAAAGAGGAACAGAATAGTCTACAGCGAAAAACAATAACTCTCAGTTTCCTGGATGAAGAATACCCACACGACCTCTGGATTCGTGTGTACACAGATGGATCAGCACATAATGCAGTAAAAATTGGAGAGCAGGTGCATATATAGAGTACCCAAATAACACTAGGGATATGAATAAAATAGCAACAGGGAAATATTGTCACAATTATGATGCAGAAATACAAGCAATAAAGTTGGCAATAGAAAAACTGCTGAACAGTAATCTTAGCCCACAGCCTGTAGTGTTTTTGACAGATGCAAGATCAGTACTCCAAGCACTACAATCCAGAAAATTACCACATCTGCAGACCTTATTGACTGAACTCTGCAAGAGCCACAGGGTTACCCTGCAGTGGATCTCATCTCACTGTGGAATACCTGGAAATGAGAAAGCAGATCAGTTGGCAAAGGAAGGTTCAACAGGCACACAACTAGATACACCGGTTACATACCATCAAAAGAAACAGATAATCAAATCAATCGGAGGACCACAAGCCCCAAATCAGGATGCCTTTCATAGTATGAATAGATGTGAACAAGTTATCATTATATGTCTCAGAACAGGACACAATCGACTCCATAGTGACATGTATACAAAATTCAAGATCGGCACCTCAACTACTTGAACATGTGGACAGACGCCTCAGACTTCTAAACACATACTTCAAGACTGCACTGAATATACTGTAGTAGACTGAGGAAAATCCATTGGCCCATAGATACAACACTACAGACAAAACTATATGGGCCACTGCAAGAATTACAAAAGACAGTAACATTTATACAGGAAACGACATTGTAGATATAAACAATACTTCAGGCGAACGAAAGATAGATATATAGATTATTAATTCTGTTCAAACCAAGCAGAATCTATTTACAATTTTTGTGGGGAATTAAGAGGTAATGATTTACGTGAAAATACCGGCGTTTGTGTATAAAGCATTCTGGAAATTAACTATTCCTTCAATTCTTCATTAACAAGAAGTGGTATTATGCGCTTGGGATAACGTCTTAAAAGTTATTTATCTGTTATAATGCCAAATAGTGAAAAAAAAACTCAAAGAATCATACATGTTATTTTTATCAAAATATGTTATCTTACTAATCTACAATTATCCTTTCACACTTTGATGTATTTTACTTCATTTTGTTTTCTTCTGCTAGTCAACTCTGTCGGGCATGAGTCATAAACGCTTTCCAGGCTGTCCCGTTCGGTGTCATTCATCGCTTCACATCACCCCACTTTCCCTCCTCCCGTCTTCTTGTTCTCTGTTTCTTAATGTATTGTGCTAGTTTACTTTAGCCTAACACACTGACTACCCGATTTTCGTGACAAAATTGTCATGTTCATTTCGTAAAACTGTCACAAATAATGTACGTTTAAAAGAGGTACGTTTAACTTCATCAAATATAATAATACATTAGATTTAATGTAATAATAGTGTTTATACGAATAATGATGTGAATCATGGATAATAGGACAACAAACAAGAAAATCACTGGAGTCTGTAGAAATTTGGTTTTACAGAAGAATGTTGAGAATACCAAGGTCACATAAAAAGACTACTAATGAAAACGTTCTGAAAGAGGCCAATAAAAAAAATAGAGCTAATTTCAAATATTTAGAATACACAATCAACATTTTCTGGCCATGTAATGAGAAGAGAACAGCTAGAATATATTGTAAAAACTGGGAAAATTGAGGGACGAAGAGAGAGAGGGAAGCAAAGAGAAAAGATACCAGACAGCTTAAGAGAATGGCTTGTAAGAATGTCAACAACAGAAATGATAAATAACTGTTGAGATCGAAAGTTATGGAGAGACATGTTCACCTACACCAGCAGGCCTGGTACTTGATGATGACGATGAGACGAATAATGTAACAGGATGTTGAAAATGATATAGAAAGAAATGCGCGACGACAACAAATCTTCAGCATCAAGGAAGTAATCTTGTTGTTGCTGCCACAGCGTTAGTCTCTAGAAAATAGAAGCGAAGAACATAGAACATGTAAAGTCTCAGTAACCAAATCCTTACAGAGTCTGACAAATGAAATAGCATTCAAATAATCAAAACCAAAGTTGCTAAATACAGGAACAAGTCATAAGTAGACTAAACTAAGCCAGAAACTCATGAACTATGCTGACTGGGCATGTGAAATGAATAAACTGTTCTTTCTGTTTCTTCATATGATGGATATACCCTAAGATCTACTAAAATCTATCTTTGTAGCTATAACGAAGAAATCGGGCTACACTGATTGTGAAGACCATCGCACTATTAGTCTCATGAGTCATATGACGAAAATTTTACTATAGTCCGTTCAGATTCGTTTGCTAGACATTAATTAATTTTTTTCAAAAACTTATTGTTCATTTGCATTGATCTTTTGAAGTTAGGTTTAGAATACTAATGTCGCTATAAAAATATTTTTTTATCAAAGAAATGTGATCCAGTTTCAAAGATGCCTTATTTAACCTATATTTAAAAAAAGTTAATCGATATTATAAACACCGGCGGGATTATGTAGATGCTTACATCTCACAGCTGATTCTTTAACATATAGGCATGACCTTCACGGCTGAATGCGCACCGTCCTAAAATAGTTATGTTTCCACTATAAATTTTAATAAAGAAATGTTACATATGAAATTTCCCGTTTAGCACAAAATGACATTTTAGCCGAAACCGGAAATTATGTGACGTCAAAATCACGGCCGTATACTCGAGTTCGAGTCATAATTCAGAGGCAAATCTCAATATTTACAGAAAGGAGGCGGCACTATCCATATTATCTTCTGCAAGTCTATGTGAGAATGAATATAAAGGCACAATATTTTACTGAGCATAACATTGCTATAAAGATGTATCAATACTTCTGCAGAGAGCGTAAAAAGGGACATCTTTATTGTTCTTTATCAAACCCTGAGAAGAGAACAATGCATATTTTAGGTTTGTGTATACGTTCATTTGATCGAATAGTTAAAGGAAGCGGATATTTATTGCCAACAAATGCAAGAAAGCAAGGAAGGAAAGAAACGTTAGACAGTTTTGATAAGGACCTAGTAAAAAGAGAAATCTGTCGAATGTTTGATATAAACGAAGAAGTGACACTTAGAAAGTTGAAGCTTTGGCTGAAAACTAACAACGACATTGAAATATCAAAAACTTCATTATGGAAAATATTAAGAAGTGCAGGCTTCACCTTTAGAAAGTATGCTGGTGGAAAAAACATTATTTGTGAGAAGCCACATCTAGTAGCTCTTAGAAGCAAGTATTTACGTGAAGTGAAGGAAATGCGCGAAAATGATTATGATATTGTTTATTTAGATGAAACTTGGATCAACGCTCATCATACAAATGAAAAGGAATGGCAGTTAGCAGATGGAAGTATTAAAAGATCAGTACCAAGCAGTAAAGGGCAACGTTTGATAGTTGCACATGCAGGTAGCAGACATAATGGGTTGTTGCAGAATGCTCATCTCGTTTTCATTTCAAAATCCATAGACAATAGAGACTACCACTCCGAAATGAATGGGCACATATTTAAAGACTGGATCGAGAAAAGTATCCTTCCAATATTAGATCGACCTTCTTGTCTGATAATGGACAATGCTTCATACCATAACGTAGTTAACG
Organism: Megaustenia siamemsis; assembly: GCA_032433765.1. NCBI lineage: Eukaryota > Metazoa > Mollusca > Gastropoda > Stylommatophora > Ariophantidae > Megaustenia > Megaustenia siamemsis. Next base: position 70,552,090 of record JAVIAB010000101.1, read on the forward strand.
TAGAAGATAGAATCCCAACATCATCAAGTACAAAAGATGCAATCAAAACGTGGCTCATAAAAGAACACATACAAGTTAACGACAGCTACTTGAAACCCGAATTGCTTAGCCTTGTAAAACAGACACAGCGTAAAAAGATATTTAAAATAGACAAGTTAATTCAAGAACATGGCCATAGATGTTTGAGACTACCTCCATATCATGCACACTTAAATCCTATAGAACTAGTTTGGGCAAAAGTTAAAGGACACGTAGCATATACAAATAAAACTTTCAAATTATGCGATGTTGAGAAACTTACAAATCAGGCTCTATCAAATATAAATAAAGACTACTGGGTAAAATGTGAGGATCATGTGTTACGACAAGAAGAGGAATATTGGAAAAAGGATGGTTTGTTGTTTGTTCAGCCGAAAGCAGTAATCGACCTATTTGACTCGTCTGATTCTGAATGATCATTACTCTGATTAAGTCTACAGATAAATAGTTTGATTTGCAAAATTTCCTAGTTGATTTGTTAAACAGTTTATTGTTCAAGACCACCCAAGCAATCAAAAATATGTTATAAGCAAACCAACAACCATTACTTTGAATGGAAGCCTGCTTGAGTCAGTACAGAAGTTCAGCTATCTTGGATCCACTATTACAGCCACACTTTCCTTAGATGAGGAACTAAATGTACGTATTTGAAAGGCAGCGACAACATTTGGGAAACTCACACCAAGAGCATGGAACTATATCAAATTGACTCTACGAACAAAAGTTCTATATATAATTTAAAATTTGTATACTTGCCACCAAGTAAAATTTTATGGACACGCCTATGGGTCATCGTTGCACTAGATTACTGTAAAACATTTTGATTAGGGTCAAAATAATAGTTACATGGGCAAAGATCAAAGGAATTCGCCGCTTTAAGAAAACCGTTATAGCTAGACATCGAGTAACAGATATGTTCTCGTGACATGGACATTTTAACACCGTATGCCAAAAATCATGTGAAATCATCAAGAACTTTTTGAATTATAAATCATAACATCTCGGCAAACGAATCTGAACGGACTATAAGAGTCATCATGTGACGTGTACGGAACAAATTAAAACCGGAAATAAGTGAGGAACAATGTGGATTTGTGGAAGGAAAGGGCGCCAATAATACGATATACATCTTAAGAACATTGATAGAAAAATCTATAGAGGTAAAGAACGATCTGTGTATGTATTTTACAGATTACTCAAAAGCATTTGACAAAATAAAGCATATAGAAATAATAAATATTAAGGAGAAGTTAAACATTGATGGCAAGGATCTGCGAATCATAAAAAAAAAACATGTACTGGCAACAAACAGCAGCAATACGATTTAGCAACCAAACATTACAGTTTCAAAATATGAAACAAGGAGTCAGACAAGGCTTTGTGTTCTGTCGCCGGATTTGTTTTCACTTTACATCGAACATATTATTATGAGATAAATAGTAGACACAAAATGATTTAAAGTCAACGATCACAACATAAATAATTTGCGATATGTGGATGTCTTAATAACAGTTACAGAGAATGAACTACAAAAAATGATAGACATTATAGTAAAACAAAAAATAAAAAAGGTCCCAGTCAGAATAGAAGAAAGCAGAAGTAATGGAGATATCAAAGAAACAATCATCACCATCATACTGCATAAAATTAAACAGGACAAATCTGAAACAAGTGCAACGCGTCAAATACTTTGGCACAATAATACAATCAAATGGAAGATGCACCAGGGAAATAAAAAGCAGAATAGCTCAGGCCAAAATAGAATTTCAGAATGAAAAATATCTTATACAATAAATATATGTCAATACAAGTGAGAAAGAGAGTGTATCGGTGCTATATATAACCAATTCTGACCTATGGAATCGAATCATGCATGGACAGTGGAGAAACAAATAAAAAGACGATTAGAGGCCACAGAGATGTGATTTATCAGGAATTTTGACAATTCCCTGGAGAGCTTAACATACCAATGAGAAAATGCCAGTGGCCAACACAAAAAGTGAACTCCTAAAAACATCAGAAAGAAACAATCAACATTTGTATTGGCCACATCATGCGATGATGAAAGTTAAATACAAGGAAAGAGAGATAGCGGACGACAAAGAGAGAAAATACTGGATAGCTTGATGTTGTGGCATAGAAAACAGTCAACAACAGAACTGATACGATGCACTGTAGATAGAAGATTGTGGAATGATATGATAGCCCACGCCAACCGGTATGGCGCATGCTGATGATGATATTAATGGAATAGTAGGTAAACAATTGATGAGCCCCGTCACGCCAAGTGGCGTGCAGGGAATATGGTGTTAGTGACCATAATTTCTACAAACCTTTAGCACATGATTTTTGCGGTAATGTGGTCGGTATTACGCCTGTGCCGCTTTACTTTCCCAGGAAGAAAAGCCGGTACCCGCTAAAGGCTGGGTGAACCAGGCAGCCGTCAGTCAGGAACAAACCCGGCCTCTTGTCCTTTGCAGTCCAGTTCACTAACCACTGAGAAATCACGGCACCCATAATTATAGAATATACTTGAAAAATTAAAATAACGCACAGTATGGCGCTTTACAATACAAGAGTTGCAAAGATGCGCGCTGCTCTCAGGCAGCCCAATTGCGATCCCCTGGTTGTATCAACAATTTAGAATTAGGAAATCAAGAGAAAGTCAAAGACACCACAGTTAACATTGGACAAATTAGAATCAAGAAAGTTTTGCTCTTGCTTTAAAGATGATTTAAAAGTGTCATTTGAGAGTTAGACAAGGATATCATTGAAAGAAAGCGAAACTCAACAAAGAAAATCATCGTTATGGTTAGTCGAAGGTCCTGGTATCACCGCAAACGAATTAAAATAAATAATTGCTTACCGTCCGTTCCAGTGGAATCATCCGAAATAAAACTCATCTCGTTAAAGGATCCAAATAAAGAAAGACAGCTGCATTCCCCATCATAGCAGCGACATCACACGCCAAAAGACATAAGCGCAAGAGGCACCGAAAGCTACCGCAGCTGAACTCTTCTTCGGAATATGATATTATCATTTATCGTAAACAATTGGAATATCGAAACATGATCTTTTTTTGTAATTTCTGCAATTTCCGTTATGTAAAATCGTTCTTTCAATTATTTCCCTAAATGGACATAATTGTAATTGCATTATATTACCCTAGTTATTTCAATCATTCATTTCGATAAAAAACACGGTTTTGCTGGCAGAATTTTTTTTTTTTGCAAGCTTTTTAAGTATGAACATCATCCCTGTGACTCTTACATGACGCACGCAACGTGACTACCGCCTATTTTGATATGTTTCTGTATGTTTTGATACAAATATAGAGCGCAATTCGTATTAGTGGTTCTTCAGTTGTCATGGTAACGCGGAGATATTTGCTAAAATGGCCTACCTATAGTCCGTTTCATAACTCGTGCCCAACTTTTAAAATCGATATCTTTTTAAACGCTTTTTGTACATTTTTTCAAAATTTGCATTTAAAGTTATAATGATTAGAACCCAACAGGGAATTAATTTCATTAAAAAAAACATTTGTTTATTATTGTTGCTTATTTGATTTATATAAATTTATAACGACCCATTGATGTAGTCAAAACTTAATGTTTACAGTATTTAAGTTAAAACTAGCGAGTAAAAATCCATATACGGTCAAATTGACGATTTTGCACGCTTTCAACGTGGGTTTTCTGACACAATTAGACACTTGTAATAAACACGAGACATTGTGTGTTCCATTTCCGTTCATTCAGCGGCGGAGACGTGGAACCATAATATGTATCATGAGTCTTAAAATGAAATTCTGCAGTTTACAAAATATCGCAATAAAAATGTATAGCTATTTTTGCAAAGAGGCTAAACGAGGAAGATTATTTCATTCTTTAGAAAACCATGAGAATAGGACAAGACACATTTTGGATTTATCTAAACGGTCATTTAATCGCTGGATTCAAGCACGTGATCGTAAATGTTCCAAATATACAAAATCACAAGGAAGAGCAAAAATGTTAGATAATTCGACAGTGAACTTATTAGAAGTGAAATTCGCAAAATGTTGGGTATGAATGAAACTGTTACAATAAGAAAATTAAAAGTATCGTTGTAAAAGGACAACAGTATTGAAATATCAAAATCTACATTATGGAGGAATGTGAGAGCTGCAGGCTTTACATTCAGAAAGTATTCCAATGGACGAAACATCATCTGTGAGAAGCCACATATAGTAGTCATGAGAAGCAAGTACTTACGTGAAGTAAAAGAGGTGCGCAAGCAAGGTTATGATATTGTGTACTTGGATGAAACATGGACCAATGCTCACCACACTAACCAAAGGGAATGGCAGTCATCAGATGGAAAGATTAAGAGATTAATACCTAGCAGCAAAGGACAGCGCTTGATAATTGCTCATGCAGGTAGTCGACAACATGGACTAATACAGAATGCAGAGCTCATTTTTCTTTCAAAATCCATAGACAATCGGGATTATCGCTCTGAGATGAATGGTCACATATTTAGACATTGAATTGAAAATTATGTTCTCCCATCACTAGATCGACCATCTTGCCTAATAATGTACAATGCAGCGTACCACAACATTGTTGCACTTGAAGATAAAGTCCCGACGTCATCCAGTACAAAAGATGCTATTAAGATATGGCTCACAAAGGAGCACATACAATTTAATAACATGTACTTAAAACCTGAATTACTATCTCTAGTAAAGCAAAAACAGAGGACAAAGATTTTTCAAATAGATAAGATTATCATAGAGTACGGTCATATAAGTGTGAGGCTGCCACCTTACCATGCTCATTTAAATCCAATAGAACTAATCTGGGCAAAATTAAAAGGACAAGTGGCAGATGAAAATACAACATTCAAAATATGCGATGTAAAGACTCTTGCTAATCTCGCTTTATTAAATATAGACAAAGATTATTGGGCTAAATGTGAAGACCACGTCTTAAAACAGGAAGAGGAATATTGGAAAAATGATGGTTTGTGGAATGTTCAACCCCAAACAGTTATTAATCTTTTAGACTCGTCTGATTCAGAATGAAAGTATATAGCCCCCACAATGTTGGCCCCTATATTACCTTAAATTAGTTCAACAAACGGTCCTTTTCAGGACCACACAACTATGAAAATTGGACATACAGGTATACCTTGATATTATCGTCCGTCCTCGAACTGAGCAGACAATAATTCTCCTGGTGTTTTGTCTTATCCAGTTATTTCCCCATTACGGCCACGCCTTTACCTAGTGAAAATTAATCATAGACCAGCAACTACGGTAATTTCTATTCTTTAGGGCTTCACAATTTACAATTTTGACAAACATCAAAGAAATTCGCCGCTTTAAGAAAACTGCAGCTGCAAGATATTTGTTAAATATACATTTAAAGGGTCTTTTGCATTCTAATAACATTTGGAAAATTTCAACAGTTTTTAAGAAATGTTTACTGCGTAATAGCATTTTGAAGTTGGGCACATGATTTGAAACGAACTATAGTTCTCATTTACATTGCAATATTGTTAGATGCCTTTGTACGCGCGTGGTGTGTTTGACCTCCATATACGTTACATTCTTTTTATTAGTAACAGCTTGAGTTATTTGAACTATATCATGACTGTACTAAGAAATACGGTTGTTGGTTCTACACTCACATTTAATTCATTGAGCTAAAAATGCGATCATATTATGTATTCAGATACAATTGTAGAGACGGCCTCTGTTGCCTTCTCTGATTACCCGTTGCTGGCCAGACACAAATGTATGGCATAACTCGTTAATTCATCAAACTCTACACATCGTGTTTAAAATACCCGTTACTGAAATTCCGTTGAAACCCATGTTGGAGGCCTCCGTAGTCTAGTTGGATAAAAATACTCGACTATGCTACCGACGTTCGGACAACCCGTGTTCGATTCCTGCTTGAAGTAGTGTGAATTGTACTAGTGGTTTGAATTAAAAAAAAATACCCCCGCGATCGACCCAGCCGCTGACAGAAATAGAAACCAAGGTATTACTCCAGGAAGGTGTGGAATGTTTCCTCACATTGTTAGTTTTGATGCTTGTAGCGACACTATACAGAAGTCTTTGAACAATTCTGGATAGGCGGCCGAGCACATATGGGTGAGAACTCACGTGCTAAGACGCCGATTCAAGTCTCGTCCGTTTACCTTTACAATCGCCGCACTGTTTTATTGGTTTATGTTTGCAAACACATCGTTTATATAAAAATATATTATTTTACGTACTTTTTCAGCGAATACAAATATCTGAAAATGTAGAAATTCAATGTTAAAATATGTTTCTCACCACACACATGCACCACACTTTGCCCTTATTGATGAGCACTGCTTGTGTCAGTTCATATGCAAGGCGCGGTGCCACTGAGTACGGGTTCGATCCCACTTCGGACCATATATTGTTCTTCGTTTTTTTCTATTGTTGTTTGTCTGTCAATTTTTCCGAGTGCTAACACATACTTCTTTGTTCTATTATTCCCTAGAAAACAATTCCCTTGTTGTCCTTGTTGCGACGTGCGTGTGTAAATTTTCTCATGCTTACCATGGCATCAGTCACAACTAGAACTACGATACATCAACATTGCCACGAGATGCAAAAAGCAATTCAAAAAGTAATGTAATCACATACGCAGTGTATATAGAATATCGAATGTGTAGTACATGTTTTAAATAGAATAAGAGGAATACGAATCAAATAACCAATAATGTTTTATTTTGTACAGGTTCATAAATTATAGACATTATATTTACCTCTTCAAGATTTATCTAGATTAATTATAGCTTAACGTCATGCTAGTGTTATACGAGAGAAATAGTTATTCTCAGTATAAGAAAAACACAATTTTAACAACCATTAACTTTCCTTACAAGATTACGCCATGACGCAAATACGTGCATTTATATAATTGGTTCAATCTTAGAGGCGAGAAGCAACCATTGACATTACTCGAAACGATATAAATTATATAAACTTGTTTACGTTCTCGTTATGTTTTGTTGTACATTACTTACTTCCAATATACGTGAGCAAGTAACAAACACCTAAAAAGATTTGGAAAACACTTGTATTATGAATGTATATTAATAGAAATTGTATATGTTTAGGCATTTCATCATCATCATCGTCAAGTACCGGGCCTGATGGCGTAGGTGACCATGTCTATCCACAACTTTCGATCTCGACAGTTATTTATCATTTCTGTCTGTTGTTGACCTTCTGCTAAGCCATTCTCTTAAGCTGTCTGATATTTTTTTCTCTTTGCTTCCCTCTGTCCCTTCGTCCCTCAATTTTTCCAGTTGTTACAATATATTCCAGCTGTTCTCTTCTCTTTACATGGCCAAACAGTTATGATTGTTTTTTCCTAATATTGGAAATTAGCTCTCTTTTTACCTTGACCTCGTTCATAACATTTTCATTACACTTCCTAGCAATCCATGGTATTATACATTTTTTTTCTTCTGTAAAATCACATTTCCACATATAGGCGTGTTCTAATTGTTCTTTGTATAAGACACGACACCACATATTCAAGAATGAACAAACTTGGTGTGTTATAAATAAGTCATCATTTATTATCTCTATACACATATAGATACTAAAAGGCTATCCTTCCTTGCGTTTCTGTAGATACTTGTTCGATCTGTTAACAGTATTGGCCGCTGAAGTATTTTGACTACTGTCGGTGTTGTACCTCAGCTATTCGTATAGTGGATATTCCATCCGTCTCTCTCTCTAGCTCTCATACGTCTGTTTCTTCTGTTTCTAACGTTCTCCAATGGCTATCTCGGTGCCTATTTCTAGTTCTATTCTCTTCTCTAAGTTGAAGTTCTTTTGTGACTATCAGAATTCCTATCGGTCGCTAGTGCGTGGCTATCTCTGTGTGTTCCTAATTCGAAGTATGAAAGTGGAAGCTCCCTTCTCAAGTCTGCCCTCTAACTTTTCAAACTCCTGTCCTTTTTACCGACAGTTAACCTTTCTACCTGCCAACTATTCTTTATCCAGATAAAAATGACATATGGTACTGCTCTACTCCTCTCTGCATTCCAAGTGACCCTCCCTAACCATCTGCCACTATGTGACTAGCCTTTAGTTCAAGAGTTCTACATTCCTTAATGACAGCTAAGGTAAGTTCACGACCAGTGGTCAGTCCCGGCGGTAGTGACTAGCCTTTAGTTTATGAGTTCTACATTCCTTACCGACAGCTAAAGTCATTTCCAGTTTACAACCTTGTGGTCAGTCACGACACTTTAACATGGTCTCTTAGTCATCCCTATGCTAAATTTGTCTAGTTCTGTTTTGTCCTCACTTAATTATGATCTAAATATGTATGTGTCATCATGCACGGTTACACACAGACTCCAGTGATTTTCCTGTCTTTTGTCCTATTGTCCATGGTTCAAATCCATATGTTAAGACTGGCTCTACACTTAAGCACTCTTTTTCTTGTTTCTATTTCATGATTCTAAAAAGAAGTTACGACGGTGGATTTCTATTGCCCTCCGTCGGTTTCTTTACGGTTGGCTCCGTTAGTCTTTAACTAAAATGTCTCACCCACAAAGCAGTGGGGTTGTTTCACTTCTGGGTACCCTCGCTTAGCCTTTTATTCTCCAGAGCTTACCTGCAAGGCAGTAGGGCAGTCACAGGTTATACTGTTTACAGCAATAATTTACAATAGCGGGTAAAATTATCCGACCTGAGCTTTAGGCCTTTACCGGGATTATATTCTATCGGCAGATTGTGCCATGTACCTAGGTATTGGGGCTGACTGTGATAACGCTATAGCCTGCCGCTGACAGCAACACAAGTAGATGTGGTTATAGGAGGCGCGCTTAGTTAGCAATTGTTTGTTTTTGTCTTCTTCTTCTATCATTCCTCCATTGCCGTTGGCGTCGAGGGAGATACAATCTGCGATTCTTTGATTTTCTGTTGGCCTCTTCTGGTGTTATCCCTCCTAGAGACTCTAGTATTCCCTTTATCCATCTCTTTCTCGGTCTTCCTCTTAATATGGCGTTTTCATAGCGTTTGTTTATGGCTCTTTGAGTCATTGTTAGTTCTTTTTGTCTTGTTATGTGGCCGAACCAATGTATCTGTTGTTTCTTTATGTATTCGATGGTTGGTTCAATTTCGAGTTTTTTTTCCTCAGGTCGGCGTTTCTTACTATGTCCCTTAAGAGTTTCCTGTCATTCTTCTGATACATTTCATTTCGGTGGTCCTTATCTTTCTTATTGTTCTAGAGACCAGTGTCCAATTCTGGCACTGATATCACAGAGTTGGTAGACAAATTGATTTGTATATTGCCCTTTTTGCTTCCGTAGTTTTTGCTTTGTTTTACAATAGTGTTGATACTTGGCCTATAACTTGGCATGCTTTGTTACACCTTATATCTATCTCTGTCTCTTGGTTATTATTGTCTTGTGTTAATGTGCTACCCAGATATTTAAAATTGTCTACTTGCTTCAAAGTCATATTATCTATTATGATGTTTAGTTTTTCTTTCTCTCTATTGCCATTACTTCGGTTTTGTTTATGTTGATCATCATGTTGTATTGTTTACAAGTGTTGTTTAGCCTGTTGATATGTTCTTGCAGGTCCTCAGTTGTTTCATGTATCAGAACTTGGTCGTCTGCAAATAGTACTTCATTTATTTTTTCCTCTCTTCTGCTGTTTTCTGGTACGTATATTTTGTTCTCTTTTGTGTTATCGCTTGTTATCTCCTTGTTAGTATACTTCCTTTGATTTGGCATGCTAATTTGCATATATTGTCCACATTGTTGATGAAAAGTAAAGGGGAAAATACGCAGTCTTGTCTTACTCCGGAGTTAATGGTGAAATGTTTAGTGTACCCGGCTGAAGATCTTACTGTAGTGCGACTACTTTCATAGATACTCTTGCATATCTCTATACTAGTGGTGACTCACTCCGAACAAGGGCAATGCGAACCACAGTTGTTCCCTGTCCACCCTATCGAATGCCTTTTCTTGGTCAATAAAAGCTGTTTTAATAGTGTTTTATTATGATCTTTTGTTTTCTCCGCTAGTTGTTTTATGATAAATAGGGCATCTGTGCAACCTCTGTTCCTCCTGAAGCCCATCTAATTATAAAGCCTAGTTGTGGACCTATAATTGGTCTCAATCTTTTTTTCAACTGCCTTGGCATATAACTTCGTTTCAATTAATAATCTTCGTTACTATAAATTTTTTCTGTAGTTACTCAAAAGGAAAACGAGTTAAGTAACAATCAGTCGCTTCAGCAGAGTGAGCGAACCAACTACTAATCAAAACAACATTGCATCCCCTTCATCGAAGGCGCTTTCAGGTGAGTCTATCTTTAGTGCTTTCGCTAGCCTATTGTGATGATACTGGTCGCCGTTCTAGGTGCGGGGGATTAAATCTGAGCATGGTGGAGTTATCCGATATTCCTTAAAGATGATTTGTCAACTAAGACTAAGACACATTAGCTCCCACAGAGTCTTACTTTCAACAGTTCGTTAACAAGGTGATGATCGACATAATCCCTACAGTGGTGCAGTCTATTGATAAAGGAGACTTGGTCTTGAAGTACCTCTCTGATGGCACAATTCTCCACTCTGATGGTACAATTCTCCAGTAGAACTCAAGAAATTAAAAAAGACATTACTCTCCACCAATCAAATTTCAAGGTTATGTCGAGCTCCTGACATCTGAGCTAAAGTTGATCGACAGACATAGCCGCAATAGGTGAAGATTTAACCAATAAAGAATTAGAAAGACATACTGGTTTTCTGTTAGATCAGATTCGACTCATAGCCTTTACTCGAGATGATCTCACTAACTGTCTTGCGGGCGTGCCCTACCACAGTCTACCATTTATTTTATTCACATTGTATTTTACAACTTTAGGGACGCCTCTAAACCAAAAACTGTGTCGAATTGGGGCTGAAGTTGGGAGACCGAATCTGCTGCACTACAGACATTGAAGATCCGTATTACTTTCTCCTTGACAAATTTCGATCCATCTACGGTTCATGGTGGAAACAAAACAATTGAAATAGTAGTAATCGGCCACACATTTTCAGCTCTTTGTAATTGACATGGCGTATTAGGTTATAGTGGAATCAAAATTGGATGGATGTATTATGTTCATTATTACTCATGCTGCAAACATTGTAATGAGGGGGTTATTACAACAATGGCGATAAGTCAACACTCATCAGTTTAGAAGAAGCCAAGTCTTCACGACAGAATCGGAAACAAAAGCATGACAGTAGATGCAGCATTGAACCAATCTTAGATTACACACGGTCTCCGCATCGAAGGTTGGCTACCATGGAGCGCCAATACGCCCTGCCTCTTTCTTTAATTGTGCCGGTTGTCTTAGGCTGACTTAACAATCTTTTGATGTTACTTGTTCACGTTAGTTTTGGTCTGCCTCTTTCACATTTTCCCTTCCAAGATTACTTTTAGTAAGCAGTTGAGTCATTTAACATGCCCCAAAAATCTCATCTGTCATGTTTGAATTGTGTAATTGTGAGAGTATGGATGACGTCATGGGACGCACCAAGATGGACGCTTGCGTTCGAGCCTTGATGCAAACAATGTTGACTTTGATGTCTCCAACGTATTGTCTCATTGTATTAGAGAATATCAGGATTTTTAGAAGTGTAATCACGGGTTTGATAATAAATGTTTGTACACAGTTCGTTAGCAATCGCTGTAGATCAAGTCTTTATTCTGCTGGCTTCGTTCGCGAACTTGGAAGCTAATGACCTAACTTGTGCAGACGGTTAGTTTGGGGCAAATTGTATGTTACAATGTCACTGCTATAATGACTCAGCTTGTGACAAAACTACAGGGATAATGCCAAACAATGACAATTGTCAGCACGAATATTTCGCACCCCAGTGTCAGTACTTGAATCTCGTGTACAAATACGCCCAAAAATCTGAACCTACTTTCCTGTTTGATAACAACCAAACATGTAATCCGGACACAAATTATTCTACATCAGTTGAGGCAATTCTTAATCAATCTTTGCCGTTCTCCTGGTTTAGGATTTATGTGAATGACTTAAAATATCCGGACAGTTTCACAGTAAAGCTAAATGGTTCTCCTTATGTTACAATGAATCAAGGTTTGTAGTTAGTCAGCACGAGATTGATGTCTTTTGCTCTGAGGCTGATTTGATCAACAAGTTACGGATTGAAGTGGTGATAGTTGCAAATATCTGCTCCATCTACATTGGTGGGGGTTGGAATGTGGCTCTCAAACAGAACACAAACCAGACCGACACATTTACAGGAGACGGATGTGGACCGGATGCCGCAGTTAATGGCAAAACAAAGACCAATCTCTATGACAATGCCTGTACACACACAAAATTGAGAAGTGGAACCAATCCTGTTTACTGGTATCTGAACTTTGCCACGCCACAGAAGATTCACACCATTCGAATCTATCATCAAGCTAGCACTATGATTCGGGTAAAGAATGTCACTCTAAAGGCTTTCTCTGACAGTGGCAGCATAGTGTTCCAGTATAATGATATATCATACCCTAATGTTTCTGTGAACACTTTTGTAGTCACCACACAAACGCCAATGGCAAACATTAAGATTGAGTTCTCACCGACCATTTTGCGGGCCGACAGTGCACTGACGGTGTGTGAGTTGCAAACATTTAAAGACACCTATTGTCTGGACGAGCATTCTGGGTCATTTTGTGAAGTGTGTAGTGGGTGTAGCAAAGGCCGCAACGTCATCATCGGTACGTGTCACGGCAACTGTTCACATGTGATCTATGTGCACGACTGCTCCAGGTCTTGTCTCAGTGTCTGTCCTTTATGTGAAAAAAAATCATGAACATGCCAACAATGTAAACATCCTGGCTATACCCGTAATGAAACTTGTCCCGATGGTAATTTTGGGCTACAGCGCGAACAGACGTGTTCTGATGGCTGTGACATCATATTTGACCGGGAAAGGGCAGACTGTAAGTGCAAGGAAACGTACTACAGGTCAGACTGCACTCTCAAATGTCCGGACAACTGTTTCAACGACACCTGTGAACGGGCAACCGGGAACTGTACATGCAAGGGAACGTTCTACCGGTCAGACTGTACTCTCAAATCTCCGTACAGCTGTTTGAACGTAACCTGTGAACAGTTAACCGGGGCCTGCGTCTCGTATGCCGATGATTCCCACGTTAAGAAGAGTCTGCAGACTACAACAAACCCAAGCAAATGGATACCTTTCGCGATCGCTGCTCTTCTGACTCCTCTTCTACTTCTCTTGAATTGAGCCATGGCTCAATTCTCAATATATATCCGTGCAAGTCGTAGCTCATATCTTAGTGTATATCCGTGCTAGACATGGCTCATATCTTGGTGGGTGTCTGTGCTGTCCAGGGTTAATATCTTAGTGTGTGTCTGTGCTGGCCATGGTCCACATCTTAGTGTATTTCCGTGCTAGCCATGGCTCATATCTTAATGTGTTTCTGTGCTAGACATGGTTTATATCTTGGTGTGTTTCAGTGAAGCCATGGCTCATATATTAATGTGTTTCTGTGCTAGCTATGGCTCATATCTTGGTTTATCACTGTGCTAGCCATGGCTCATATCTTAGCTTGTGTGTGTGTGCTAGACATGGTTCATATCTTGATATGTGTCATATTAGTCATATCTCATATCGTGGTGTGTGTCCGTGTTTAGTCATATCTTATAACTTAGTGTGTTTCTGTGCTAGCCGTGGCTCATATCTTAGCTTGTGTGTAAGTGTGTGTGTGTGTGTGCGTGCGTGCGTGCGTGCGTGTGTGTGTGTGTGTGTGTGCTAGCCATGTCTCGTATCTTGGTGTATGTCATGTTAGTCACATCTCATATTCTGGTGTGTCCGTGGCAATCATGTCTCATATCTTTATGTGTGTCTGTGTTTAGACATATCTCATATCTTAGTATGTATCTGTGTTAGCCATGTGTCATATCTTTGTGTGTGCATGTCTGGGTTAGTGATATCTCATATCTTGGTGTGCATGTTTATATTAGTCATATCTCAAATCTTTGGGTGTGCATGTCTGTGTTTGTCACATCTCATATTCTTGTGTGTGCCTGGCTATGTTGTCATAGCTCATATCTTTGTGTGCATGTCTATGTTAGGCATGTGTCATATCTTTGTGTGTGCATGTCTATGTTAGTAATATTTCATATATTTTTGTGCATGTCTACGTTAGTCATGTGTCATATATGTGTGTGTGTGCATATCTATGTCAGTCATATATCTTATCTTTGTGTGCATGTCTATGTTAGGCATGTGTCTTATCTTTGTGTGTGCATATCTATGTTAGTCATATCTATTATCTTTGCGTGTATGTCTGTGTTAGTCAGATCTCATATCCTGATGCGTGTCAGTGTTAGTCATGCCTCGTATCAGTGTGTGCATGTCTGTGTTAGTCACATCTCATATCTTTGTGTGTGCATATCTGTGTTAGTCACCTCTAGTGACTCGGACAGATGGTGCTCGTTAGCCTGGGAGGGCCGATCATCTAAGGGCAGAATCCCCCTACAGAAAGACAATCTGCTGCCTTGCAGGAAGATTGGGGACAATCAAAAGCTACGGAAAGCAAACCTGAATATAATGATGGCTGAAATCGGATGCACTGGGCCATGGCGCAGAACACAGTGCAACGTTTTAACGGGTGTTCAATCAGAGTGGATCTGACAGACACTAATTGTGATGTTCTGTCTGTGGGGACGATCAACACACTTAACCTGACAGCTGACTTAACCTGATAGTCTGGAATCCTACTGTGATTGAGTAATGATGACAGAGAGAGAGAGAGATAGATAGAGAGAGAGAGAGAGAGAGAGAGAGAGAGAGAGATTACGCATAGAAACAACAAATGAAAGGGTTTGCCCATCTAGAAACACAGCCACGAGATTGCTTACCATATACATAATTTATTAATAGTGGAAAAGGGAGAAATCAAAGAAGCAGTCCCATACTATGATAGACATGGAGCCTGAACGAAACGCTACAGTAAATGGCAATAGCTGAAACTATCAGAGGGACGAGTAGTGAATACCGGGGTTGACGCATAAAGTAAAGCCATACGTCTATATAAAAAGTGTCTGTGCATGTTACTTGCATTTTCTGCACACAGCATGTTCAGCTGTGCAACCTCGCCGGTTCGACTGCGTACCACTATCTATACTCGCCTCCAACCGCTATCTTGGCCGGACCGCCATCTTGGCCGGTGACCGCGATGACTAATCGCCGCCGCGTCTCGTGATCGCCACCGCCATCTTGTCCAACTGGATCGTTACCATCTATTGCCGGTGGTCTCGTGATGCGGAGTAAGCCGCCATTTTGTCAACCTGGCTGGTGATCGCAGCCACATTGTCGCCGGACGGGTGGAGTCGTGATGCGGATTAGGGCACCATCTCAGACGACAGGTTAAAAAAAAATGACGCCTGTCCGGTCTCGTGACTAAGGCGACATGAAAGAGTAAAATTTAAATGAAGGGGAAATTTCAAATTAGCGAAATAGATATTTATTTACATTTAAAATGAACGCGAAACTTATTTACATTAAACAAAATATAAGCGATGCGACTAAAACGTATCTACATTTAAGAATATTAAAATGAACGCGAAATAGAAATTTATTTACATTTAAAATGAACGCGAAACTTATTTACATTTTAAAACATTAAAATAAAAGTTAATTTCATTAAAAAATATAGGCGAAACGATAAAAATTCAACATCCGTCGTGTTTATGGTATGCTACTGGCCGGAACCTATTCGTAGGCCTCGCTGAAAACATGACAAGTCACGTGTTGTAGGCGAATGTTTACTTTTCCAAAGCTATTAACGTGTCGCGATTCTAAAACTTGGGAAAAGTGGTATTGCAGGGGCGATGTGTCTAACTTTATTCTTCATTGGTTTTTTTAGTCCATAGCCTCGTTGTAACATTTTAATATCAATTGGAATAAATAAATAGATAAAATAGTTTAACCTGTAATACAGAGACATTATACCCCACCCTCGCCCGTCAACATTCCGTGCTGATAGTCATCGTCGTCATGTACCATCAGCATCAATGTGCACCTCCTCCCCTCAACAGCATCATCAAGTACCAAGCCTCCCATTGGTTTCTCGACACACACTTTCGACTCAGTGAGGAAGGGAGCAGTGGTTGAGTATAATAACTGTTGGTAGTGTGTTGCTACCATAAGGCCATGTGTGCAAATAACGTATTGGTTGCGATGATTCTTAAAAAAATGGAGAAAAGGGGAGGGGGGGTGCTGTTTTGATTGGTCGTCGCGGGGTGTAAATATGTTATTAGTGTCGAAGTAGTATCGCTGACATGCTTACTTAACACTTAACGTCGTTAGCAACATCATCATCATCATGTGTCACAGCGGTTGGCGTGTTTTATAATAAGGTGGTAATGTGATCTGTGTTTAAATCAGCTAACAATCTAACAGTAACATTAAATAGTGACGATCTCTCTCTCTCTCTTTCACATTCAAGGTAAATCAAATCAAATAAAAACAAATTCTTTCTATATTACTTTTCACGGCTTTATTATTAATACAACATATATTTGAAAATATATTACTGTCCAGTTGATGAATTTATTAATTTTATTCGTCTGGGCTTCCTCCCTCCTGTTTTGGTGGTTCTGTCTGTTTGTGTTAAATGTCTAGCAAACACAGGTGCATATGTAGCTTCATTAGCCTTCAAAACACATATCCCCCTCCATTTTGACAAAACCTTGATCAAAGCTGGAATAGGTAATTGGTGACTCTGTTGCATAACCCAGGGAATCCATGCTGACTGCCGGATCATTCGTCTGGTTAAGAAGAGTGAGGTTCTGGTTAACAAGCGGTGGCGTGTAGTTGAGATTCTGGTTAAAAAAAGGTGGCGTGTAGTTGAGGGCAGCATAAGCGGATAAATTTCATCTCGCATCTCAACTAACGTGATAAATTCCTCTCTCGATAGTGTTATCCCAGTTCTGGTAGGAGACTTAAAAAAACTCTCACCGCTATATGTCCTTATATTTGTCATTGTTCTGTTACGCAAAACACAAACTGAGACTGCCTTAACGCCATCCTTTGACAATGGGACTATATTCTCATTACCACGTGACATGAAAATGCGCTGATCACAGATATCAAACGAAATTGTCATATTCAAGCTACACGACTCCATATTCAAAGAAAACAAACACAAGCCTCCTGGTTATCTATAACAGACGCTGATTATCTATGTGTGTGTGTGCATATACACTGATCGACTGGGCTTTATACCTTACTGTTATCGGGTAGAGGACCGTCTATTTATAGTAACTAATGCAATACGTTATCAGGCATGTTGAGTCATGTTCAGTGATGACCCCTAACAATTCGGTCTCAGGTAACGCGTAGGGAGACTAGGAAACCCCGTAGTGTTTATACAGAATGTAGATTTTAAAATAGGCCTGATTTGAAGAGGGT
Organism: Megaustenia siamemsis; assembly: GCA_032433765.1. Classification (NCBI taxonomy): domain Eukaryota; kingdom Metazoa; phylum Mollusca; class Gastropoda; order Stylommatophora; family Ariophantidae; genus Megaustenia; species Megaustenia siamemsis. The sequence goes on from JAVIAB010000101.1 coordinate 70,569,639, forward strand.
AAACCTAGCGTGCTGACCTAAAATCACTTGTCATTTTTTTTGTGAGCGGTATAATCACTAAAGTATCACTTGTGAGGATGGATCCGCTCTGGAAACACCCATTCACAGCTCTGATAGCCGTTCCTACAGGGTGTGGGAAAACGGTATTTGTGCAGAAGTTTATACAGAACCTTCACGAGTTAGCTGTCCCAGTACCGGAGGAAGTTATATGGTGTTATGCGGAATGGCAACCAATTTACGAGACTATGGAGTCAGTTAGATTTATCGAGGGTATCACATATCGATAAATTGGAAGTTTGTAAAAAGAGAAGACTGATCGTCATCGACGATTTGATGTCTGAGCCGAACGAGAGGGTAACAAAATTATTCACCAAAGGTAGTCATCACAGAGTTATTAGTGTGATGTACATTGTTCAAAATCTATTCGGAAAAAAATAAAGAACATCGAACCATAAGTCTCAATACACACTATTTAGTCCTGTTCAAGAACCCGAGAGACGGAAGTAAAATTATCAATCTGGCTAAACAAATGTACCCACGACAGGTGGGGTACCTCCAAGATAGTTTTAAGGACGCGACAGCATCTCCTCACTGTTACTTGCTGGTTGACCTTCGTCAGGATACATCTGATAATCTTAGGTTGAGAACAAAAATATTCCCAGGACAGACAAATCGTCTATGTGCCAAAGATATAAAATGTGCGATGAATCACGACGGTGAAATTTTGAAATGTATGCGCTCCGCCACGCCGAGCGGTTTAAGAGCCAATTGAAAACATCATCTCCCAAACTCATTAACTTTTGTGCGGGTGTTGTTATATCATATTAAAAGGTAATGTTAGACTCACTCGGCGACAGAAGTGCGAGCTACGTCGACGCAAGAACAAGTTGAGACTTCTCAAAAAAAGAAACCGACACTTAAGTGGCGGAAAGAGATTCTACAAACCGGTGGATTCATAGGTGCTTTGATCCGACCTATATTACGTGTTCTCGGCGGAGTACTAGGTGCGTAACAATGGCTAAAAAAATATTTTTATGGATGCTCGATTGCTCGAGGGTCCGAAACAGACTACTAGCACGTATACCCCACCCGAGGCGATCAATGACAATTTAAGAGATTTAAAGGATAAAATGCATCGCATCCTATTCCGCGACGATTTAGCACCCGTTGATAAGGCCAGAGTGTACCAACGTGCTCTGCGTCAGTACTTAACTAGACTGGAACAATATAAACGATGGTCATTGGGCTCGGTCAATCTCGTTCAACACAACACAACAGCAGAAAAAATACCTTCTCCACAACCATCACTTGAGGTACCACCAGGGCCGACCAAGACACCAGCAGCGTAAACCCCAAAAATAGATAATGAAAACACTCCGCAGTTATCCACGTTATTGGTTATTGGTTATTGGTTATGGAAGGCCTCGGTATCACAGCAATCGAATTAAAGTCCATAATTGCTCAACCGCCCGTGCCAGTGGAATCATCCGAATTACTAACTCATCTCCCAAACAAAGAAAGGTAACTGTAGTCCCCATCGTAGCAGTCTCAGCACACGTCAAAAGTCATAAGGCGAAACCGCGCAGAAAGTGAACACAGCCAACTGTTTCCTGTCATACGATATCATCATTCGTCGTAAACAAGCGGGATATCGAAGCAGGATCAAAACGGATGAGACACACAGCTCACGGTGTGCACAGATCACTTAAACTCAGTAGCTCCTGCAACAAGCCGGTCTTGGAATATGAGGAAACTGCAAGAAGGAACACTTTTCAGACATAGTCTTCAATGGTTCCTGCCGCCTATCCACCATATACCATGGGAGTTCACGTCCTCACGAAAATGATGATCGTCATAGCACTTGATGATGTTAGGCCGTCATTGATGACTCCAATTCCAAACATATAGACACACAGTGGTGGTAAGTTATCATTTCCAATCCAACAGAAGCCACATGACCTGTAGTTAGTAAAACCACAGAGAGAATATGATTGTGTGACCTTCACTGATTCACTCTTAGATGTGAATATGTAGTTTACACAAGAGGAGAAGTTTTCAACTACAGTGATCCCATTTAAGGCAATTCTGGGATAGCAAGGCAAGTCTCCTTTATAGCAGCAGAACTTGATATTCTCCGCTCCCTTCTTGTAGCTGCCGCCACACGATTCTGATGTCTCATTACCTTGGACATCATTCAAGAACAATGTCAGATTAACATTCCATAGATATGGCTCTGCTGATGAAATGCTTGGTGCAACAGTTGTATCAATCATACTGGAGGCTCCTGGCCTGTGGTCATTAATATCACAGACGGAACATGATGTTGTTATATTCAGTATTTCTTTCTGGGGTGTAAATATGTGGCACACACATGGAGAGTGGTTTGTGGTCACAGAAATCCCATTAAAGGCAATTCTAGAGTAGCCTGGCATAGCTGTTTCAGAACAGCACAATCCTGTGATGTTTTCTGTGTTCGCTATAAAGCTGCTGCTGCTACACAATCCTGACCAATTATAGGTGTGGACATTTTTCACTTGCAACGACAAAACTGCTTTGTTTACATCATAAACCTCTGGAAGCGAATCATTTATGGGACTAATAGTACAATTTATTCTTCCATCGGGGATATCTTCATTGAGTCCCCAAAAAGGTCTTTGGTTAAAAAGCACATATGCTTTTGAGTTAAACACAAAATGAGCCCACTTCATAGATTCAAAATGATCATTGCCAATGCCATCCGTTTGCACAAGTTAGGTCCTTAGCTACCATGGTGACGGTCACAAACATCCGAAACGAAGCCATCGAATTAACGACTTTATCTACAGCGAAGTTTAACGAACTGTGAACAAATATTTATGTTCAAACCCTTGAAAACATTTTTTTTTAATTTGCCAACTCGCTGCAATAAGTTATATATCGTGGTATTCAATGTAAACATTGCTAAGTCCATAGCTCGAATGAAAATAAGCTGCCATTTTGGTGCGTCCCATGACTTCATTTCAGTTATCCACGTATAAACTGAGACCTAAAAATAGAAAGAGCGGAATTCCAACAAAATGGGAACGGTGGAGAAAATATTGAGACGACATTGCTTTGACCGTAGTCGACCAGGCGGGTATAGTGGAGCAACGGCCCTGCAACGTAACACCAAACTAGGAATTAAAGAGAGCAATTAATTGTTGAATCATCAGGATGCCTATACCCTTCATAAACCAATTCGTCGCAGATTTGAAAGGCGTCCCATTATAACGAGTGGACCCCAGCAGCAATATCAGGCAGACCTAATTGATTTGAGACATTTGAAAAAACACAACAACGGATGTTCCTATTTGGTTTTTTTGCGTGGACATTTTCAGTAAATTCGCGTGGTCTGTACCGATACGAACCAAAACGGGGAAATCATTAGTAAAGCTGTATGTAAGATATTTCTCGATGGGAAACCGCGAGTTTTAAAAAGGATAAATGGTCAGAGTTTCTGAACAGAACATTTAAGATATTCCTCGCTGAGAACAACGTTCACTTTTTCACTACACAGAACGAAGATATTAAGGCCGCCGTGGTGGAACGCTTTGATAGGACTCTGAAACAACGGTTGTGGCGATATTTCACGAAATCTAATCAATTGTCTTATGTCCGAGTCCTACTCGCCCTACTTCGAAGTTATAACCATTCGTATCATAGAAGTATAAAAATGGCAATAGTCTTTTTCAGCGCAGACAATCAAGAACAGATATGGAGCACGTTGTATAGTAACAAACGCAGCTTCAAATTTGAAAGACCCTTGTATAAGGTTGGTGATCGAGTTAGACTGGTCCTGAGCAGAGCCAATTTTAAAAAGGCTTATGCCCCGGCTTGAACGGAGGAACTGTTTTCCATCAGTCGAGTAAATGAAACAAACCCCGTTACATATGTATTGAAAGACGATAAGGGCGATGAGATAGAGGGGTCAGTCTACACTCCGGAAATTCAAAAAGTTGGAGACAAGCAAGAGTACATAATCGAGAGTATCATAACCGAGCGTCGCATATCATTTGGTAGAAAGGAGAGTTTAGTCAAGTGGTTTGGGTACGATTCCTCATTCAACAGTTGGATACCGACGAAGGACATTGTCAGATACAAAAAACTAGGGTTGAGAGAAGAAGAAGTGGAAACTTTTGGAGAGCCCGATTTGCGAGCCGTAAACTCGGGAGTGAGGAGAGATCGAACCATGCTGTGGTCGGTGTTGGGGAAACTATCCCCCCATATAGAGCTTGTCTTTATTTGTCAAGTGGTAGTTATATATACCATTGTCGCGGACTCTCTATTCAATCTGACCATCGAAAAGCCAGATGTAAAGGGCGGAAAACTGTGAATAGCCCTACTGAGCAGCTGTTTGGGTTACATGCTCCCGAATCCAAACTTGGAGAGGCGACGGTGAAACAAGTAAAATGAGTTTTTATGTCGCCCTACCTAGCAATGCATCTATGGAACTTTTTAAGGATAATAACCCCGGGGACTTTTTCGTTAAACTCCCTCAGACCATTGGCAATTCGACGCAGTATGAGATCGCGCTGGTGGAGATTTAGTTTCCACTTAATTTTTTCAATGTAATAGAGGTTGATGTCTAGATTAGATAAGAACATCTCGCTAACAACGAAATTTGAGGCGTTAGATATCATTTCAAAGTGACCCTGGAGCCGGGCTTAAACAAGATACCCAATGGTTTCATCAACGCGTCGAATTCGTTGATCATAAAAGCGGTGGAGTCGAGCCCGGGTGTGAAAGCGAAAACAATTTGATTCATTTACGCAAAAATAAAGCCATCTTGAAACTCTATGAAAAAAAGGGTCAGCGTTACCATAAGCGACACTTTGAAAAACATGTTTGCCTTCCCCACGACCTGTGTAACAGACATAACTCCCGATATCTACAGCGTAGGCACAATGGACTTGGAAGTTGTTGCGAAAAATGTCTACATCTACTGCGATCTCGTTTCACCCTGACCGGTCGGGGTTGTAATGTACCCCTCCTCAGGACCGTGCATGTTCTCTACAGAAATCACACCGCGGTGTTTCAGATCTTAGCTAAACCTCACTACGTCCACCTGAGTAGAATTTCCTTCTATACCGTGAAAATCCTTTTAGCCAACGAACACGGCAAAACAATCCCATTCACCAGCGGACGTAGATGCTAACGGTACACTTTCGAGCGAAGAAACATCTCGATCTGATATAATGGTGAGACACCCCCCCCCCCTTTCACCGCGATGTTAAGTTATACGAAGAGTTTTACTGCTGTCAGGCGGGTGATGAAATGCCCGTGTTTACAGGAGGTCGAAATTAGAACGGTCGAGGGATAGGTAGTTTCTGGGGGGGAATCGGGAGGGCCATTTTACCCTGGTTAAAAACAGGGGGTAAAGCCCTGCTTAGAGAAGGACTGAGTACGGGTCTACAGGTCGCACAGGACGCATTATCCGGGAGAAATGTTGTTGAAGCTTTCAAAGAACGAGCTAAGGAGGCCGGTCAGCGGTTGATACAAGGGGCCGTAGACCACCTGAGTGGTAACAACCAATCAGGAATTTGTTTACGACAAAGCAGAAAGCGAGTTATGAAGGCACCTCAGCCGGATAACCCGTTACGAAGAATATAAAACCGACAGCTAAACAGTTCCCCCTTCATTCGGTGCACAACAAGAAGACGAAGACGAGGATGGCAAGATACATTTTCGATAAATAATGTCTCTCATTCACCCCATGTCGTGTGAATGTCTTCACTCATGTTTGGATTTATTTAGTGTTCCACCCACACAGACATCTCTAGACTCTGGCCAATTTATTGAAATTCCTCTGATCGCAGACATATCGCATGGGACACCCATCGAGTTTTTCATTTCTGGAAACAGCGAGGAGTATCTTGATCTTTTCAACACGTTTTTGCATCTGCGGGTCAGGATCACCCTCCCCAATGGGGATAGTGTACCACCGGATGTTGAGGTAGGACCGGTCAACAATTATCTTCACAGTCTATTTTCACAAGTCGACGTATCTCCAAACGACACGTTGGTTACACCATCGGAGAATACATATTTTTTTAGAGCAGTGTTTGAGGCTACCCTAAAGTATGGGGAGGATGCGAAAACGGGATACTTGACGGCCGCTCTGTTTTACAAAGACATAGCTGGCCACCACGATGATATGAAAGAAAATGAGGGTTTTAAAAAATGGCGGGTAGTAAAGAGGTTGAAATGATGGGTCGTTTGCAGTCTGATGTCTTTGTGCAGGATCGTTACATGTTAAAGCGAGTCGATGTAAAGATCAAACTCACGCCCTCTAAGGATGTGTTCAACATCATTGCTCATGATATGACTGTGGGTAATAAGAGTGTTATCACCTACGCCGCGCTCGTTGTCAGGAAAGCTAAGCTAAACCTAGCGATGTCTCTGGCCCACGAAAAGTCTCTTTTCAGCGGGAATGCTCGATACCCGATCAAGAGGGTTACCATCAAAACATTTTCCATCGCTAGCGGGATGTTCTCCCACAGTCAAGACAATTTATTTTTGTCTCAAACACCAACCCGTATAGGTCTGATTACAGCCAGTGCCTTTAATGGTGTTTATACCGCTAACCTGTTCAATACTTTGGTTTGACTTATATGAATTTGGCGGTCGACGGGAAATGTATTTCCGGAAACCCTCTAACTATGGACTTTGAACGAGATCAATACACGAGAGCTTTCTTTGGTACAAATCTGGCCATGGGTCTCATTGGTAAGGACGCTAGGAATAACATTGATTATCGAGAGTTCAAGGACGGATTTTGTCTATTTGGTTTTGACCTCTCCTCCAGCCTACTAGACGGGCCCCACTTTGAGCTAGCCACAAGCGGGCCCTTGTCGATAGAGCTCAAGTTTGCCGCTCCCATAAGTACTCCCCTACAAGTTATCGTTTACGCCGAGTTGGACTCAGTACTCGAGGTATCCAAGACACGCAGGTTCTAACAGACTTCGCCGTTTGAGAGTGAGAAAATGAACACAGGGGAGATTTACAAGCTTTTGATGTCGGATATTTTCGTTCTATGTTGTTCCCTTGTTAGTGTCATTCCACGAAACAACTTACCGCCCAGCATCGACTCAACCGCGACTGCATCCATTTTCATAAACACCAACCCTGCCCACAAACCAGGTGAACACTGGGTGGCCCTCTTTTACAACGGTCTCGGAGAATGTGATTATTTCGATTACTACGGTTTACCTTCCAGACACGTGGATGTTTTAAACTTTATCGATCGGATCTCACACGTTCCATTCGTCTACAACCCACGGGTATTGCAAGATTTGTTTAGCAACACGTGTGATCAATATTGTGCTTATTATATGCTTTTCAGGTGTCGTATCGCGAAACTTAACAGAATTATCATGCTTTTTCATCGAGACAACACATTAACGACCGTATCATTTATCGTTTGCTCACCCCATGGATACTTCGGCTTCGGGGCCCATGGATGCCCAAATTCAGCAGCCGGACAGTAATATATTTTGAAATAATGTTGTATTAATAATAAAGCTGTGAAATGTAATATAGAAATAATTTGTTTTTATTTGACTTGATTTACCTTGACTGAGAAGAGAGAGAGAGAGAGAGAGAGAGAGAGAGAGAAAGAGAGAGTGAGAGAGAAATCCTCACTATTTAATGTTACTGTTAGATTGTTAGCTGATTTACACACCGATCACATTACCACCTTACTGCAAATCACGCCAATCGCTATGACACATGATGATGATGTTGCTAACGACGTTAAGTGAGCATGTCAGCGATACTACTTCAACACGAATAACATATTTACGCGACCAATCAAAACAGCCCCCCCACCCCCCGCTTTTCCCAATTTTTAGAATCCTCGCAACCAATACATTATTTGCACACATGGCCTTATGGTAGCAACACCCTACCAGCAGTTATAATACTCAACCACTTCTCCCTTCCTCACTGAGCCGAAAGTTGTATGTCGAGACACCAATGGGAGACTTGGTACTTCTTGATGCTGTTGTGGGGAGGGGTGGCGCATATTGATGATGGTACATGACGACGATGACGGGCGAGGGTGGGGATATAATGTCTCTGTATTACAGGTTAAACTATTTCATCTATTTATTTATTCCAATTGATATTAAAATGTTACACCGAGGCTATGGAATAAAAAAACCAATGGAGAATAAAGTTAGGCACATCGCCCCTGCAATACCACTTTCTTTCCCCAAGTTTTAGAACCGCGACACGTTAATAGCTTTGGAAAAGTAAACATTCGTCTTACAATACGTGACTTGTCATGTGTTCAACGTGGCCTACGAATAGGTTCCGGCTAGTAGCACACCATATACGCGACGGGTGTTGGATTTTTTTCGCTTCGCTTATATTTTTTAAATATTTTTTTATGTAATTAACTTTAATTTTAATATTTTTTAAATGCATATAAGTTTCGCGTTCATTTCAAATGTAAAAACATTTCTTTTTCGCATTCATTTTAATATTTTTTAAATGTAAATAAATTTCTCATTCATTTTAATATTCTTAAATGTAAATACGTTTAAGCCGCAACGCCTATATATTTTTTTATGTAAATAAGCTTCGCGTTCATTTTAAATGTAAATAAATATCTATTTCGCTATTTTTTTTTAAAATTGCCCCTTCATTTAAATTTTCCTTTTCATGTCGCCTTAGTCACGAGAAGGCGTCATTTTTTTTACCTGTCGCCTGAGATGGTGGCCTAATCCGCATCACGAGACCACCGGCACAAGATGGTGACGATCCAGGTGGACAAGATGGCGGCGGCGATCACGAGACGCGGCGGCGATTAGTCATCGCGGTCACCGGCCAAGATGGCAGTCGGAGGCGAGATTTCACAGCTGAACCGGCGATATGGCACCGCTGAACATACTGTGTGCAGAAAAGGCAAGTAACATGCACAGACACTTTTTATATAGACGTATGGCTTCACTAATGGCTTGCGTAAACCGTGGTATACATTACTGAGGCGAGAACAAACTATTTCTATGACGATCGACACCCAAATGGGTAAATGAGAATCATATAACAACTGATTTAAGCTGGGATGAATTATATATTTTACGGTTCAAGATGATAAATCAAAAACAGTTGAGACATGCATTTATACGCAGCAGCTGCACTAATTAAAATAACTACCGTGACTTAACAGTTAAACACCAGCTGCCACATAGGAAACATGAAACGTTTCTACACTGTGATTATAAAAAAAAACAGAATGTATGACAATCATATTCCAGTAAATAGATAAAAAAAAAATAACAGTAACTGCACGCACGCACTGATCTGTATAAACTTTCAGCGAAATATGGACAACACAAACCAGGTACGAATCATGTGTGAATGCATTCTACATGAACTGTCTAATACAAATATGTAGAGTCACCTGATGAAAAACAAACGAAACTAAAAGATGAATGTTTGACGTTTGTTTCTGACAAAAACTGGGTTGTAAATTAATGTGACAGACATGAACATGATAAGAGAGATTAATAATCACCAAAGATACTGTCATAACATTCATTTCTATATTGAAAAATATTTCAATAAATTTATAGAGCGCCACTATTTGAAACAATCTCTTACTAGCATCAATGCCATTTGTAGATAATATTACTTACCTGGAAATTAATAGTCGTAAACTAAAAATAAGTATTTGAAATCATCATTTAGAAAACATGTTTCTCAACAAAGTTATCAATAACGATCAGTAGCAATTAATTCTCAATCAACAAAGGGCGCGCAATACACAACACACACATGCTGACATGCAGTCACCTTCTATTTTCAAAATCCCAGAGTGAGAGTTTCTTATAGTAGACAGTGTGTTACTTCCAGTGACGGGTTGCCCCGTGACGTTTTTTAACAGTGTTTTAACTAATTTTTTCCATTAAAAATAGCGGTTTTTTTTTATTTAAATAAATCAGTATTTTTAAATTCACTAGGTGGTCATTTCCGTTTAATGGTCCTAGAAAGTTAGGTATAATGTTCTGTCATATCCATTTTCTTTTCTTTTTAAGAAAATGAACTGAAACTCGCCGATATATGATTGTTTTGTGCCGATCTGTGTACATTTTATAAGGTTTCTTTACCACATCCCGTAGTGTAAGCTTTGTAATGATTTATCTGTGTTATTTGTCCAATGTAAATGGATGAATGGTTATGAATTAACGTGGACTTTCTTTGTCTATGAGTTTAATTTAAAATTAAAAATGGATTTTCAGTTCTATGATCCAAGAATTTATTTAGTTTAGCGAGAGGTGAAACAATTTTCTTAATTTATTTCTTTTCAATTTGTAAAATCTTTTCACTGTAAATGGTATAAATGTTTTGTTTGTGCTTTGAAATGAATACAAAAATATGTCTATTTGGATAAACTGTGAAAAATAAGTAGATTTCCGCGTTACCTTTAATTATAAATATTTTAGTGAAAATTTCGGTTGGCTTACCACGGCAACAGCCGGGGTTCGTAATCCTGGCGAGGACACCTGGGTTTTACTAATTCCCTAAAAATTAGTAGGAGCCGCGATAGCTCAGTGGTTAGTGAACTGGACTACTACGGACAAGGGGTAGGGTTCGATCCCAACCGACGGCTCCGGGTTCACCCAGCCTTAAATGGGTACCGGATTTTTTCTGGGAAAGTAAAAGCAGCACGGGCGTAATACCGACCACATTACCCCAAACAAATCATGTGCTGAAGGTCTGTAAAATATAGGGTCACTAACACCATATTTCCCTATACGCCACTTGGCGTGACGGGGGTACTTTACTTTTTTTTTACTTTAGTGAAAATTTAGTTTGCATTATGTGGAGGTTTATTTGTTTGCTTACTAATTATATCACATTCTTAATATGATTTTTGTTATACAAACAGATCATAATATTATAAATGAATAGAACAGATTTTCCTGAACATTGTAATGTATGTAACACAAAACGATTTGTGCAAAATTCAGACTACTTTTGTACTTAAATAACTTTATTATAAAAATATGAAAGTCGGTGAAAAAATAAAATTTATTGAAAAAGAATTACAGAAATTCATCTAACAGTATCCTAGATAATTGACAAACTCTGTGGACACGAATTCGTGAACGAAATATAACTCCCACTGTCATTGTTATTTTCCATTTTCTCCGTAATTGATATCTGATGTACGTGTGCATTTTCAATAACTTTGTCAATTTTTTTTCTTATTTAATCCTGAACGTAACTGTTTTCACATTTGTTAAGACATTCAAACATTTCTTTAGCAGTTAAACAATAAATGATAAATCGCATTTTCATACCAACGTTGTGGTATGAAAGTCAAACACAGACCCTTTCTAAATCACATTTAAGAAAGATCAATACATGTGAGGTGCAATGCTTGAGAAAAGTAACAAACAACATAAGAAGAGATAGAATACCAAATGAAACCATAAGAAAAATGGTAGGAATAAAACCCTGCCAAGAATATATAGAACAACAACAACTTAAATGGTTTGGCCACCTGGTCAGAATGGTTCCTCACCAATCACTATCAAAGGCGATCTTCTCAAGAATGCATTGAAAAGACTACGAGGAAAACCCAGAAGAAGATAGATAGATGCAGTGATAGAGGCATGTAACAACAAATGAAAATCACTAATTAAGACAGTTCGAGCAGCTCAAGAGCGACAAATGATATAAACAACGCCACCACTCGGTAACAGTGAGAAAGAGAAAAAAGAGGCAGAAGAGTCCTGAACTTTGATTAATTTCTATCCTGTACGTTATGTTTTAAAAGGTGGTCACATATCTTTCTCTCTTTGGAAACTGTTTATTTGTTACATTATAATTATTCTACTGTGCATCTTCTGTTATTTTTAGTCTTGATATGCTTAATCTGATTAGTGTTATTCTTAATCAATTACATCTCAATACAAATCAGTCTAAAGGCGCCCAGTTCTTTTTTTACGTTTTAGTACTTTAATAAAAATGCAGACTATTATTAAACAACGGGTCTTTAACACACAAAATAAAAAAAGGTATTTTATGTAAAATCATTGCGAAGTCTTTATTAGAGCAGGAGTAAAGCGGCACATTTCCTTCCCTAGGCATAGCAACATGTGTGATGGATTATACTACAGTGAAATGATGTCCTATTCACAGACGAGAGCATATTCAACATCTCCTTTATTGTTGGACGTATGCGGAGTTAGCAATTGTTTGGAGTAATCATTTACAGTTATATTAGACACTGTTCCTGATCGTTAAAGTGATGAGTTATCAATTTGTTTCAATCTTGGATGTATGATATCAAATGATAGAGCATGTAAAGCCGGAATATCGAAAAAGTAGGAATGTGAAAAAGCAATTTTGTTAAAACATGAAAAATAGAATCGAATAAAAGCAGATATCATGAGAACATGCAACTACGCACAGTAAAATGTTAAATCTGTTCAATATTTCTGTATAGTGCAGAAACAGGAACATTCGCCAAATAAAAAAACAGAGTAGACATTTCAAGCCTTGAAATGTGGAACTGATGATGACTTTGGGTGAAAGGAAAAGAAGACAAACAATGAAGTTCTGAATCAGCTAAATATGAGAAAGAAAAAAAATCAAATAACATTGTTGGAATACATGCAAGGTGTCAGGCTAAAAAGAGGCAAATCATGGGTGGGCCGAGCAGAAGATGTCATCAAACCAGTCTGTGGACTAACCAATATCAGCGTTGTTGAGGAGTGGATACTGGTGCCTACGCCATTCAATGTGACTTTCTCCTGTATTGTCACACTCGACAGGAAAAGTAGGAAACAGAACCCGGTCTTGGTTAATGCTGAGGCCAACAGTCTCATCTGCGATAACGCCGATGAGAAAGATGCAGTCATCTTTACAGACGGACCTGTAATACGACACTAAAGAAATGCATGGGCATTTACAGCACGCTCGGCAGGCAGAATAGTCTACGAATGCAGTGGTGCATACGCCATGACCACGAGTAGCATGACAATGGAGGCGATGGCAGTGACCAAGGCATTCAAATGGTTAGAGTCACAAGACTACACCCACGCATGTATACTGAGTGATTCGATGAGCATGATTAAAAAAGTGGAGGCGGGCTCTATACTCATGCAATGGGTAGAGTCGTTGCAGAAATCAAAAATAGGTAAGGTCATCTTTGTCTATGTCCCTGGACATGCGGGAGTACGGGGAAATGAAAGAGCGGACAGGTTGGCTAGCTGCGTTGGCGTTGGGAACGGGCAACCAATGGATCGGGCGGACATCATCAATGCCATCCGAGATGTGGGAAGAGCACCGGACTTCGACAAACACCGATCGGCGTCACTTCTTCGAATAATGGAAATGAGAGTTAAGATGGACACAGCCACAAATGAGAAACTTAGTGGCCGTGTAAGAAGACTTATCAATCAACACAGAACTGAAGTCGTCAGTCGCTGGACACTGCGGGAATTGCTGAGGAGGGGATCTGAGCACCTATGAACATGTTCGGAGTGCAGTGATGATGATCCGCAAATAACTCAATAACTCAATGAATGTTCTATATTATACACATCTATATTGAAAGTCATCTTGGAAGGAGGGGTACAAGATAGGCGAGGAAGAGGCTGACCAAAACTAAAGTAGACTGATAAGAAACAAAAGATGCGCATGTGAACTTATGTCAACGTGCATGGTGTAGACAAATGATGGAGTAACATGGTGGACCATGATAATCAATCTTTGAAATGGAATCTTCGCCTAACGAATGAATAAATGGGCATACTACACATCCAAATTGGATAACTCTGAAAGCACGAAGAACTAGTTATGCTGCAATGTCTACAGTCTAGTGAATAAGATGACGATCCTATATTTCTCCATAACGTTAATTGTACACTAGTGTAAGACTTGAAGCAAGAACATGATCCTAGCATTGATATAACATTCCAGCAGAGATGATTTATGTTTTTATCTGAAGTAGCAAATCTGAAGGTGGTTGAGCAATTATCGATTTTAATCCGTTTGGAGTGAATTCGAGGCCTTCCATAACCATCTGCAACATGAAACCACAATCAGAGATGTCGCACATCATCATAACAATCTTCTTAATAAGTATTATCCCATAGACAGGAAATATGCCTCAATAAGACAACTATAATAGGTTAATCCGACATCCAAGCCAAGTACAAAGTAATGTTACAAAACATAATAAAATTTATGAAAACCATAATCAGAAAAAAAAACGATTATTGATAGTAACAATAATCAGGCATACAAGTTGATATACGCGAGAACATGTTTCTTATTCTAGAGTTCTCTTGGGTGTATGCCTCGAAAACCAATAAGACCTATATCAGTTGTTCATTAAAAAAAAAACACATTTGATATATTTTGACCTGCAGCCCCATAGGCCAGGATGGACAAGTCCAACATTTTATTTTTTAGGCCAAAATTGTTTCCAGATGAAAACTCGTCAGTGTGTCTTACACCGATATCGATTACTTTCTGACCAGTGTGTATCGGGTGCGCCAAAGCCAACTATGGTCTGACAAGACATGCGAGCTTATAATGCTTTCCCGTAATCATCCACATCGAGTGACGTCTTCAGCTGTGCGAACTATGGATGGCTGACGTAATTTACCCACAACCAGCCCTGCCTTGCTGAAAATGTCACAAGCATTGGGTGACTCCTTTCAGTGCGCGGGTGTTAGTGAAACTCTAGTTGTCTCTGGTTTCTCTCTGTAAGGTTTATACTTGTATTTAGCAACAGCTTCCCTGTCAAATGCGTTTGGATCTAGTTGATGCATTTCACTTTCCCTAATCTCATCACCATCATTGAGTGCCGTCTCCGCTATCGAAGGTTGGCTACCATGGAGCGCCATTCCACTCTGTCTCTTGCTTTGATGGTGCAGATTGCCATAGGCTGACTAGTCCATCTTTTGATGTTACTCGTCCATGTTAGTCTTGGTCTGCCTCTTTTGCCTTGTATTTTCCCTTCTAATATTACTTTTATTGGACTGTTGTGTCTTTTAACATGACCAAAAAATTTCATTTGTCTTGCTCTAATTGTGTTTAGTAGTTCTTTCTTCATTTTTAGTTGTTTTATAACTTCCTCGTTTGTTTTCTTTTCTTTCCGTCCAATTCTACCTATTCTTCTATAAATCCACATTTCAAAGGCCTCAATTTTCTGTTCTGTTTTCTGGTCTAATGTCCATGTTTCTGCACCATACAGGAATATTGAGAAGATGTAACATTTTGCTATTCTTTGTTTTAGCCCTGGTGTTATTTGTTTTGATGTTATAGTTCGTTCAGAAATTCATAATCACACCTGAATTAGTTTTGCGTGATAACCGTTTGTTATTTTGCTTTCAAAATTTGCATGCAATCTTAGAAAATTGATGACGTTATAGAAATATTTTTGCTCTGAGAAATTTGATCTAGTTTAAAAGTTTTCTTCTTTAGGCTATATTAAATTCACCCTGTACGAATTTGACACCATATTAGGTTATATACATTAATTTGGTGCGGTCGTTCACGTAAAATAGTTTGGCTATTGCAGAAACACTAACTTCATGAAAATCCCGTGCACAAAACCGAATATTGAACGACATGACTGACCACGGCCTTGTAATTAATTACCGAAGGGAAGGCGTATCTTTATTAATTTTGTGAAGACTCAGTAGACAATTTGTTGACTTTAAATACCAACATTTATATCTAAATTACAATGAGTTTGAAATGCAAATTTATAACTATGCAAAAGGTTACTTTTTTACTATATCAGAATATCCTTAGGAAATCCAAGATGGGGATTTATATTGTGATATTCAGTGCCTACTGCATTAAATACAAAAGAGCAAATTAGGGCATGGCTTGCAAATGAAAATGTCAAATTTGACGACACATATTTAAAACCCGAATTGTTACAACTTGTGAAGAATACGAATAAGAAAAAGGTGTACCATGTTGACAAAATCATTGAGAAATACGGCCACACCTCTCTTCGACTCCCTGCATATCATGCGCACCTTAAGCCAATCGAACTTGTCTGGGCTCACGTCAAAGGACAAGTTGCAGAACAGAACAGGACGTTTAAAATGTGTGATGTTGAATTTCTGACACGCGAGTCACTCTCAAAAACAGACATTCCGTTCAGGAAGAAGTGTGTTGAACATGTGCTGCGGGTGGAAGATGAGTACTGGAAACGAGATGGATTACTATTTGTCCAGCCAGTAATGATTATCAACCTCTTGGAATCTTCAGATTCGGAATGATTAAAATTAAGATGAATTCAATTCCAGCTGCATTTAGGACGTCCATGGGTCCAAAGGTGACCGAAGGACAAGACTAAATGCAACTAATTGAATTCATGTTTGCAAATACACATAACGAACAACGCCCACAATTAAGCACTATGTAAATACGCCTCTGACAAGAATTGCAGTAACCTGGAAAATTTAACACGATTGCTGTAAACTCTAAAATTTGAATCAACTTGTGTGATATCGAAATAAAAGATCTAAGGAATTCGCTGATGTGCAAAATCTGTTGTGTTTGTGGAATAAAAAATACCAAAATCTTTGCGTCGTCAATATTCTAAGATTGCATGCAAATTTTGAAACCAAAATAATAAGCGGTTATCATGCAAAACTAATTCAGATGTGATTATGAATTTCTGAACGGACTATAGTATATTTTTCATGGCATTGAAATTACTTTTTTGCCATTCCTATTCTTTTATTTATTTCAGTTGTACATTTTCAATCACTGGTTATAGTATGTCCCAGGTAGTTGTAGCTCTGGACTGTCTCTAGACGTATTCCTTCAACTTTGATATTTAATTGTTGGTCTTGTAAATTTTCTTTGTTTTTCTTTGTTCCATAATCTACTTGACGAAAAAAAACTTAACCAATTATTTGGTTTCCTGGAGACAGCTTTTCCATTGAGAATGGTATTTAACTATCTCTTTATTCTTCATTCGGCCCACATGAACACGAACATACATTTTCCTGGTCATTATACCATGTTTATTACATTGCAGTATCTCTCGTGCATGTTATTCGTACCTGGGGTAATATATGTCTATTTGTCCTTTATTATATTGTTTTGTAAGTAAAATGGTACGAAATCTAATTTCCCATCGAAACCACGTATCAATTATCGAAGGAGATGCAGTTTAAAATGTTGTCTTACTAAATAACACTGACTTCTTTATTATTTAAATGATATTGATCTCTTTATAACTCGACAATACAGTTCTCTTAATTTAATGTGTATTTGTTGTGTTTCTCACTTTGTTCATATCTTGTTATATTGCTCAAACGGCCCCACCCAGCACCAGAGCTGGAATTCTTCAGTGACTCATAACTGATGGCTTGCGCCAGGATCGGTGAACCAGAACCATCCAGACTCTGCTACACCTCTTCGTGGTGCCTCCAGAAACAGACTAACCTGTCTGGTCTGGCCAAGCGAGCAGGGATCGAAGTGGGAAGACGAACCCGGTACTCAAAAATCGTCGGCTGAAGTCGGATGTGTTGGACCGAAAGGCGCAGATATCACAGTGTTACACTGCAAACTTCAACACAACGTAAGTTACGTCCACTTAACGTCCTTTTCAGGGCGGATGACGAGGAGGAACTCTACGGTTCGTATCCGCTAGAATACCTCAAATCATCGGGCGACCGCATCATCATCATCATCATATTGCTCAAACAAACTACCTTGATGCCTTTCCTGTGCGTTCTGACAGACTATTGTTGATATTTCTATCGATGTGTTCATTCGGTCGTTTGTGTTCACCCGATGATTAAACGATCACACCTCTTCATGATCCACCCCTTAAAAGGCCGTTAAGTGGGCATGTCTGCGTCTTGTTGTCGTTTGCAATAAAACTCTAATATTTCCGCTTTTCAGTCCAACCCATCCGACTTTAGTGCAACATTTTTTAATACAAGGCTGTCTTCCCGCCTCGATCCCTATTCACTTGGCCAGACTAGACAAGTTAACTGTTTCTGGAGGTACCACGAAGATGCGGAGCAAGATGTGGATGGATCTGGTTCACCGATCGAGGTGCAATCCATCATCTGTGGGTCACTGACAACTTCAAGCTCTGATGTACTAAGGCACCCATGCCTCCATGTGTTCATATCATGTACATAAATTGTTACTAGACATGAATGAAGTACACATGTTTCCAATGATGCTTCACGTTAAAAAAACAATCAACAATAAATATTACTCAGCCCAATCGTATCTTCATCCTGCTGTATAAATGACAAGGAACTAACATCCGTCAAAACAAAACAATCAACAATAAATGTTACTCAGCACAATCGTATCTTCATCCAGCTGTATAAATAACAAGGAACTAACATCCGTGAAAACTAAAAATAATGAAACAGCATAACATATAACTCCTGAAAAATTATTCATCATCACCAAGTGCCATGCCCGTTAGCGCGGGCGATTATGACATTCCACAATCTTCTATCAAATGTGTATCCTATCAACTTTGATGTTGACTGTTTTCCATGCCACGACACCAAGCTATCTATAGTTGGTTCACAAATTCGTGACCACAGAGCTGATCAATTATCTCGGAAACTGATGAATTTCTGTAATTCTTGTTCATTAAATTTTTTTTTTTCACCGACCTTCAGATTTTATAACATTTAAGAACAAAGGTAGTCTGAATTTTGCACAAATCGTTTTGTGTTATTATATTTTATCAAACCACGTGCTCTAAACATTAGATTTTACTGTAAATGATGTTAATTTTCTAACAATGCAAGTCAAAGGCGTATCCGTATTACATTAAATAGTAATATAACCGACCCCTTTTAGATGCCTTGCAAAAGTGTATGTACAATAAGACAGTTACCTTTTGCATAGTGAGGAATTTACACTTTAAACTCTTCATGGTTTAAAAATCAAGTAGTCACTTCACAACAGCTTACAAATTATCACACATACAGCCATATTCATTAATTTTAAATATTTTGTCAAAATACGAATCTAGACCAATTTAACAAGCAACCGGAAATGAAATTACCATAAAAATCCTCAGAGTAACGTGGACTTACAAGTTCAGAGTGCGAAACGGTGCTAAGAGTGTGCGGTATGCACGTGAAATTCGCCTTTTCAATTGGTGAGTTGATTACAACAAATGTGGGTATTGTAAAAACCTAAAAATTAGGACAAGCAAGAAAATCATATTTTTATATACCTCAAATAATCATAGATCTTTCCTAAATGCATGACAGTAGGGCAAAAAATCAGACTAAAGGTCTGTGAAAAAAAATAAGATTTCACGGGAAAAGATTTACATAAATTCATCAAACAGTTTCCGAGATAATTAGAAAACTATGTGGGAATGAATTTCTGAACTAAATATAGTATCTTCTCTCTTTGCCCTTCGCGATCTATATTTCTGTATTTTGCTAGTTGTTGCTAAGTATTCCAACTTTCCTTTTCTCATGATGCGCCAGAAAAATGTTGATTGTTTCCTTCATGATATTTTTATGAGCTACCCTTTTGTGTTGGTCTCTTTGAGAATATTCTCATTGGTCTATTTAGCTGTCCAGGGAACTTCCAACATTCTTCTGATAATCCTATCTATCTGACCTCTAATCATCGTATCATGTCTTTGCCTACTGTCCATGATTCGCTTCCATAGATCAGAATTGGTTCTATATAGTACATATGATTTACTTTTCTCACACCTGTTGACATATACATGTTACATAAAACATTTACATTTTCTGAAATTCTATTTTTCCCTTAACGATTCTGCTTTTTATGTATGTGGTGCATAAAATATATTACATTTCACACAACAACAAATAACAGCACTAACGAACATTCACTTACCTCCAAAGATGCAGAAGTCCACTTTATAAGCTTTAAATATAAGGATATTATAAGGCTATAGATGAAAAATGTATACAGTTGTAAACATATCTCACATCTATTTCTCACTCTGACCAATCTTTAAATATACACACATTTATTCACCATCATTGAATGTTGTCTCCACATCGAAGCTTGGCTACAGTGAAGCGCAGTTTTTCTATGGCTTTTATCTTGATGGTGTATGTTATCATAGGTTCTCCTGACCGTCTTTTGAGTCAGTTCACTTTGGTCTTGGTCACTGCTCGTTTATCTTGTAGCTTCTCTTGCAAGGTGGCTTTTGGTAAGGTTGTGTGTTTTCACATGTCCCATACATTTCAGTTGATTTTTTTATTTATTTTGTTAAGTTGTTGTTATTTCAATTCCCAGCTGGTTCAGGATTTCATTGTTTTCCTTCCACCCATTCTCTCCATTTCTATGTAAATCCATATTTCTAATGATTCGATTTTCTGCACTGTTTTCCTATTTAATGTCTATACTTCTTTATCATATAGGAATATTGGGTAGATCTAGCAATAAAGTATGCTGATTTTATTTGCTTTCATGTTACTGTATTTTTCAAATTGCAACAGTCGCTTTCTGATATTGCTATTATTTTTTTTATCGTTTTTTTCACTTCTCATTATAATATCTCCAAAATAGCTATATTCTTGAACTCTTTCTATGTTCTTTCCATCTATTTGGATCACCACTGGCATATTTTGTGCGATACATTTGCTTATAATTTATAATTTATAGTTATATCCAAACCATATTCGTTGCTTGTTTTGTTAATTATGTTAACTAGTTGCTCTTCTTAATGATTTTACTGACAGTATTACGGTATTATCAATTTGTTTAAATTATTGATTATAAATCAATAAATGTTTACATCACACACACACACACATATATACATTCACTCAGTGATTTAAATCATACTTTTCCCGTTGTTCTGACATTATCAATCATCGTTATATGATCTTGTTGAAGAATCCTCCATGATTGAATGTATTGGACACATTTTAATTTTTAAATTAACCTTTATCTTTCAGTTGTTAGTTAACTGGATCACTAAGGTGAAGAGTACAGGTTCGATCCTTATTGACGGCTTTCAGTTTTACCCAGCCTTATAGCATATTCTAAATTGTTTTTCTTCAGGATAGAAGACATTCAGACTTGCCAATCTTTAAACTCTTTGTTATCAGCATTAACTATTGTTCATGAACTCTATAGTCTATGAATAAATATTGGCTTTAACTTAAAATGTTCAATTTTGTGTGTTGTGTCACAAACCTAAAGGAACAAGCAATGCCATTTATATCAAAAGATCTTAAGTAGAAAGAGCCATAGAGGTGAAAACAGATCTATAACTATGTTCCATAGATTACACCAAGGCATTTGACAAAGTAAAGCACCAAGAAATAATCACCATTTTAAAAAGCATAAACATAGACAGCAAAGATCTAACAATAATAAAGAACATGTACTGGCAACAAACAGCGGCCATAAGAATTGGAAATCAATTGGGAATGTTTCAACAAATAAAACAGGGTGTTACACAAGGTTGTGTGCTGTCACCTGATTTGTTTAACAATTATAGTGAGATTATTTTAAGATCCATAAGGGGCATGCCTGGAATAACAATTTGAGGTCATAATATAAATAATCTAAGGTATGCCGATGATACCGTATTAATCGCTAAGAGTGAAAATGAGTTCCAAGAAATGTTGGACATTATAGTGAAAGAAAGCAAAAATAAATGACTCAGTCTTAATAGCAAAAAGACAGAGGTAATGGTAACAACAAAGAAAAAAGACATCACCTCAGTGCAAATCAAAGACAAGTGGAACAATATTAAAACAGGTAAATGAATTTAAATATTTGGGAACTTTGTTAACCTCAGACGGATGATGTACAAACGAGGTGAAATGCAGAATGACTCAGGCAAAAGTAGCTTTCCAAAATAATGAGGAAAATACTATGCAATCCATTTTTGACAATAGAAACACGAAAAAGAGTTCTTGAATGTTACGCAGAGCCAGTCTTAACATATGGATGCGAGTCATGGAAATAGGACAACAGACAAGAAAATCACTGGAGTCTGTAGAAATGTGGTTTTACAGAAGAATGTTGAAAATACCATTGACATCTAAGAAGCGTAATGAAGAGGTTCTGAGAGAGGTCAAAGCAAAAAGAGAGCTAATTTCCAATATTAGGAAGAAACAAGCATCATTTTTTGGCCATGTATTGAGAAGAGAACAACTTGAATATATTGTAACAACTGGAATAATTGAGGGACGAAGAGATAGAGGGAAGCAAAGAGAAAAAATAACAGACAGCTTAAGAGAATGGCTTGGCAGAAGGTCAACAACAGAAATGATAAATAGCTGCCGATATCGAAAGTTGTGGAGAGACATGATCACCTACGTCACTAGGCCCGGTACTTGATGATGATGATGTCACAAACCAACTCAATGAAATATCAGATGAAAGAATGAGTGAAATGTGCTAGTGAAACTAAAAGCCGTCGATAAGGATCGATCCCGTACTCGTCTCCTTTGACGATCTCCTTACATAAATGCTTAAATATGTCCAACATTGTAAAGAAAATACCACTTTCAGGTGAAAACAGACAGCAGACGTTCAACTCTCTCAAACTCTCTCAAATTATTTCTATATCTTTGTGTAATTGTTTGTTTGGGGAAGGGGATGGGAGGAAAATATTTTTTCACTGAAAAACAAGTGAGAACAACGGAAATGTTTCGTAATTTTTTTGTTGGGCCATTATGGAAGGACAAATCAGTCAAATCAATGCAAAAAGAAGCTACGCTGATATAATTTTACAACATAATTAGAAACGTATTATTGATATGATCATAATATTTTACAGTTAAACGCAACGAAAAATAGCTTATCATTTATTTCATGGCTGCCGCTGGCCGTATGCTAAGATTTGCATCCGTATAGTAGGTCTCGGGTATAGTGTATACTCTGTATAGTAGGTCTCGGGTATAGTGTATACTCTGTATAGTAGGTCTCGGGTATAGTATATACTCTGTATAGTAGGTCTCGGGTATAGTATATACTCTGTATAGTAGGTCTCGGGTATAGTGTATACTCTGTATAGTAGGTCTCGGGTATAGTATATACTCTGTATAGTAGGTCTCGGGTATAGTATATACTCCGCATGGTAGGTCTCGGGTATACACTCTGTATACTAGGTCTCGGGTATAGTATATACTCAGTATAGTAGGTATCAGGTAAAGTATATACTCAGTATAGTATGGTTTTATGGTTAACAAAGAAAAAGAAATCACCCCAGTACAAAATAAAGACAAGTGGAACAATATTAAAACAGGTAAATGAATTTAAATATTTGGGAACACTGTTAACCTCAGACGAAAGATGTACAACAGAGGTAAGATGCAGAATGACTCAGGCGAAAGCAGCTTTAAAAAAAAATGAGGAAGATACTATACAATCAATTTTTTACAATTGAAACAATAAAAATAGTTCTTAAATGTTATGTAGAGCCATCTTAACATATGGATGTGAATCATGTACAATAGGACAACAGACAAGAAAAACACTGGAGTCTGTAGAAATGTGGTTTTACAGAAGAATGTTGAGAATACATTGGACAGGTAAGCAGAGTAATGAAAACGTTATGAAAGAGGCCAAAGCAAAAAGAGAGCTAATTTCCAATATTAGGAAGAAACAATCATCATTTTTTTGGCAATTTAATGCGAAGAGAACAATTGGAATATAATATAACTATTGGGAACATTGAGGGATGAAGAGATAGAGGGAAGCAAAGAGAAAAAAAATACCAAACATCTTAAGGGAATGGCTTAGCAGAAGGTCAACAACAGAAATGATAAATAACTGTCGAGATGGAAAGTTATGGAGATACATGATCACCTATGCCAGCAGGTCCGGTACTTATGATGATGATGCATATTTATGCCTTTACCCATCTGCATTTTTACTTATATTACGGTTTTTTTTCCGCTAATGACATGGCTGATATCAACGATATTCATTTTTATTGGCTAAGATCATTAAACAGAGGGCTGGCTTGCCACTATGCATTTATTGCATTCAATTTATTGTTAATACAACATATAATCTACACTGCTCATAAGTCATATTACTTACTGCTTTTATCGTGTCTATAATCTAAGAAAAAGTCATATTGTCCTTTATAAAACATGGTCTTCAACACAGCTAAATGTTAGAGCTTCAGCTAAGTGTTGTCATGTCTTGACTGTGATGTGTTTATATAAAACTACTGACATATTTGTATTCGTAGAAGACAGTTAGCATTCATATCTGCTTTTCTAAGACCAGAAGCCATGACTATATCTAAATGCTGTTATCATCATTATGATGTGCCATACCGTTTGGCGTAGGTGATCATGTCCTTCCACAATCTTCTATCTACAGTGCATTATATCAATACTGGTATTGACTGTTTTCTATGCCATGACACCACGCTAGCCAGTATTTGTTTCTCTTTGTAGTCCGCGATATCTCTTTCCTTTTATTTTACCAGTTGTAACCAAGTATTGCAATTTTCCTCTTCTCATGATGTACCCGAATAATGTTGATTGTTTCTTTCTGATGTTTTTAGTATTTTCCTTTTTCTGTTGGCCACTGATAATTTCCTCATTAATCTGTTTATCTGTCCAGGGAACTTTCAACATTCTTCTCAGAAATCCAATCTCTGTGGCCTCTTTTCGTCTTTTCATTTGTTTGACTACTGTCCATGATTAGCTTCCATGTGTCAGAAATGGTTCTATATAGCACCGATGAACTCTCTGACTTCTATTGACATATATTTGTTGCACAAGATATATTTTATTTTCTTAAATGCTATTTTGGCCTGAACTATTCTGCTTTGTACAGGGTGTTTATAAAGTCTCACTACACTTGGTATCTAGGTCAATTTGAAAAAAAAATGTTTATGACGTCATCACAATATGTGCTCCCACTGTCAATGAAATTTGTTGAATAAGTTTATTGCTACTGGAAATGTGGAAGATGCTCCACGATCTGGTAGGCCTGCTGTGAATGATGAAATATGTTTAGATATCCAAGACAGAATCCTTAAAAGTCCAGACAAGTCATTAAGAAAACTGTCGCAACAAGTGAACTTACCATTGAGCACATATTGTGATGACGTCATAAACATTTTTTTCAAATTGACCTAGATACCAAGTGTAGTGAGACTTTATAAACACCCTATATTTATGTGATGCATCTTCCATGTTGTTATTGTGCCAACGTATTTGACGCGCTGCTCTTATTTCAAATTTGTCCTGTTTATTTTTATGTTGCATGATGGTGATGATTGTTTCATCGATATGACCATTACTTCTGTTTTCTTACTATTCAGAATGAGATCTCGTTTGTTGCTTTCTTTTACTATTATGTTTATCATTTCTTGTAAATGCTGTTATAGCCATCTGTAAAAAACAACACAATATAGTATTGAGTAGCTAGACTATTAGAGAGACGAGATTAATTACATAAACATAATACTGTATAGAGTATCTCGACTACTAGAGAGACGAGTTTATTACATAAACACAACATTGTATCGAGTAGCTAGACAATTAGAGTGATAAAGCATAGTACATTAACAGTCTGCAACAACACTTATGGAAATTGTAATTTTGCAATTTGTTTTCACGATGTTATAACATATTTTACATCTGCTCATATAAATATGCTGGGTCACATATCCTACCGGAATAATCTTTGATTCCATCACATTATCAAATTCCTAGGCACGGAGAAAGTTAAATGATAGTAAATTAATTACAATATGTTTGTAAGTTAGAAATATCTTGTTTTCGGTTGTACTATTTTTTATTTCCATAGATATCAGATGCTTTCTATTAATCAGCATCATCAAGTACCGGGTCTGCTAGCGTAGATGATCATGACTCTCCACAAATTTCGATCTCGACAGTTATTTATCATTTCTGTTCTTGACCTTCTTCCAAACCATTCTCTTAAGCTGCCTGGTATCTTTTCCCTTTGTTTTTCTATTTCTCTTCGTACCTCAATTTTCCCAGCTGTTACAATATATTTCAGCTGTTCTCTTATCTATCTAAATGCCCCAAAAATGATGATTGTTTCTTTCTAATGTTGGAAATTAGCTCTCATTTTGCTTATGCCTCTATCAGAGCCGCGATAGCTTAGTGGTTAGTGAACTGGACTACAAAGGACAAGGGTAGGGTTCGATCCCAACCGACGGCTTCCAGGTTCACCCAGCCTTAAATGGGTACCGGATTTTTTTTCTGGGAAAGTAAAGCAGCACGGGCGTAGTACCGACCACATTACCCCAAAAATCATGTGCTGAAGGTCTGTAAAGTATAGGGTCACTAACACCATATTTCCCTATACGCCACTTGGCGTGACAGGGGTACTTTACTTTTTACTCTTTCAGAATGTTTTCATTACTCTTCTTAGCTGTCCATAGTATTCTCAACATTCTTCTGTAAAACCACATTTCCAGATCATACAGCGATTTCATACACACATACACGTACGTGTATATATATATATATATATATATATATATATATATATATATATATATTGTGTAAATTTGAGTGTAAAGGCAAGGCAAAAAAATAAATGTATTTTCTCAATACAGCTACCTAGCGATATAAATCCTTAAAACAACGATAATGACATGGAAGGACATTCCAATTGTTATGCGATCTTTGGCGATGATGGTTATGACAACGTGCATGCAGGCAATTAACCTACGACAAGCCCACTTATATTATCTATGATGTTACCAGCCTGTTAACGAGTATGAAGATAAGCAGAGCTTACAAGAAGGGATACTGAGAACGTGTAGAGTCATTTGGGTATATCGTTGAATCTTGAACGTGACATTGACCATGTGCCTCTAGATGTGTTCATAATGTTTACATTACTTTCAGTTCTGGCATACAATTAATATCATTACTAGCACAATGACTCCTCGCTAAGCTGGTTACCCGAGCAGACAGGGATACTACCACGAACGTCTTCGTTATTTTGGTTCCCTTGACATAAATATTTGTTGATTATTCATCATCATCATCATCATCGAGTGCCTTCTTCTCAACGAAGGTTGGCTACCATGGATCGCCATTCTACTCTATTTCTTGCTTTGATGGTGCAGGCTGTCATATATTGACTTGTCCATCTTTTGATGTTACTCGACCATGTTAGTCCTGGTCTGCCTCTGCCTCCATTACCTTGTATTTTTCCTTCCAATTTTACTTTTAGTAGGCTGTTGTGTCTTTTAACATGTCACAAAAAGTGTCTTATTTTGATTAAAATTGATTATTAACAACTGTATATTAGCCACTACCGTGACTTGCTCTTTATTTGTGCGAGTCTATTTCAAAGAAAGTCATATGTGTTCACTTCCGTGTGATTGATGTCTATAGCGGGAGGTACACGACAGGAAAACAGCAAAATGTGCAAATTATACAGTAGTAGTAGCCTACGTCATATATAGCTGATAGTAGTAGCCTCCGTCATACATAGCTGATAGTAGTAACCTCCGTCATACATAGCTGATAGTAGTAGCATCCGTCATACATAGCTGATAGTAGTAGCCTCCGTCATACATAGCTGATAGTAGTAGCCTACGTCATATATAGCTGATAGTAGTAGCCTACGTCATATATAGCTGATAGTAGTAGCCTCCGTCATACATAGCTGATAGTAGTAGCCTCCGTCATACATAGCTGATAGTAGTAGCCTCCGTCATACATAGCTGATAGTAGTAGCCTCCGTCATACATAGCTGATAGTAGTAGCCTCCGTCATACATAGCTGATAGTAGTAGCCTCCGTCATACATAGCTGATAGTAGTAGCCTCCGTCATACATAGCTGATAGTAGTAGCCTCCGTCATACATAGCTGATAGTAGTAGCCTCCGTCATACATAGCTGATAGTAGTAGCCTCCGTCAGTCATATTTGGCAGTAGTAGCCTTTGTCAGTCATAGCTGTCAGTAGTAGCCTCCGTCTGTAATAATTGACATTAGTAGCCTCCGTCAGTCATAAATGACAGTAGCAGCCTCCCCTAGACATAGCTGACAGTAGTAGTCTCCAAAAGTCATAATTGCCAGTAATATCCTCCGTCAGTCATAGTTGTCATTAGTAGCCTCCGTCTGTAATAATTGACAGTAGCAGCCTTCCCTAGTCATAGCTGACAGTAGTAGTCTCCATAAGTCATAATTGCCAGAAATATCCTCAGTCAGTCATAGTTGACATTAGTAGCCTCCGTCAGTCATAACTGACAGTAGTAGCCAGCGTCATTCATAGTTTGCAGTGGTAGCCACCGTCAGGTTGACGCTAGATGCCTCCGTCAGTCATAGTTAACAGTAGCAGCACCCGTCACTCATAGTTGGCAGTAGTAGTCTTTGTCAGGCATATCTGACAGTAGTAGCCTCCGTCAGTCATAGTTGACATTAGTAGCCTCCGTCATACATAGCTGATAGTAGTAGCCTCCGTCAGTCATATTTGGCAGTAGTAGCCTTTGTCAGTCATAGCTGTCAGTAGTAGCCTCCGTCTGTAATAATTGACATTAGTAGCCTCCGTCAGTCATAAATGACAGTAGCAGCCTCCCCTAGACATAGCTGACAGTAGTAGTCTCCAAAAGTCATAATTGCCAGTAATATCCTCCGTCAGTCATAGTTGTCATTAGTAGCCTCCGTCTGTAATAATTGACAGTAGCAGCCTTCCCTAGTCATAGCTGACAGTAGTAGTCTCCATAAGTCATAATTGCCAGAAATATCCTCAGTCAGTCATAGTTGACATTAGTAGCCTCCGTCAGTCATAACTGACAGTAGTAGCCAGCGTCATTCATAGTTTGCAGTGGTAGCCACCGTCAGGTTGACGCTAGATGCCTCCGTCAGTCATAGTTAACAGTAGCAGCACCCGTCACTCATAGTTGGCAGTAGTAGTCTTTGTCAGGCATATCTGACAGTAGTAGCCTCCGTCAGTCATAGTTGACATTAGTAGCCTCCGTCAGTTATAATCGACAGCAGCAGCCTAACCTAGTCAAAGCTGACATTAGTAGTCACTATAAGTCATAATTGTTGGTAATATCCTCCGTCCGTCATAATTGACAGTAGCAGCCTCTCCTAGTCATAGCTAACAGTAGTTGTCTCCATAAGTCATACATGACAGTAGCAGCCTCCCCTAGTCATAGCTGACAGTAGCAGCCTCCCCTAGTCATAGCTGACAGTAGCAGCCTCCCCTAGTCATAGTTGACAGTAGTTGTCTTAAAAGTCATAATTGACAGTAGCAGCCTCCCCTAGTCATAATTGACAGTAGCAGCCTCCCCTAGTCATAATTGACAGTAGCCGCCTCCCCTAGTCATAGCTGACAGTAGCAGCCTCCCCTAGTCATAGCTGACAGTAGCAGCCTCCCCTAGTCATAGTTGACAGTAGTTGTCTTAAAAGTCATAATTGACAGTAGCAGCCTCCCCTAGTCATAATTGACAGTAGCAGCCTCCCCTAGTCGACAGTAGCAGCCTCCCCTAGTCCTAATTGACAGTAGCAGCCTCCCCTAGTCATAATTGACAGTAGCAGCCTCCCCTAGTCATAATTGACAGTAGCAGCCTCCACTAGTCATAATTGACAGTAGCAGCCTCCACTAGTCATAATTGACAGTAGCAGCCTCTCCTAGTCATAATTGACAGTAGCAGCCTCCCCTAGTCATAATTGACAGTAGCAGCCTCCCCTAGTCATAATTGACAGTAGCAGCCTCCCCTAGTCATAATTGACAGTAGCAGCCTCCACTAGTCATAATTGACAGTAGCAGCCTCCCCTAGTCATAATTGACAGTAGCAGCCTCCCCTAGTCTTACGTGACTGTAATAGTCTCCAAAAGTCATAATTGCCAGTAATATATCCCGTCAGTCATATCTGACATGCGTAGTCTCCATAATTCATAATTGACATTAGTAGCCTCCATCAGTCATATCTAACAGTAGTAGTCTCTATCAGTCATAGCTGACAGTAGTAGCCTCCATAATTCATAATTGCCAGTAATATCCACCATCAGTTATAGGAAACTACGGATTTTACAGCGCCTCTTGGAAAAACGTTCCTTTTTCAACGCGAATTCTCTTTTCTTTTTCTCTGAATCTGTCTGCTTCTTATTTGAGTTGTAGCTTTCGAGTGCGTTTCCAAAGATTGCGATCTGCACCTATATCTTTCCAGGCTGCAGAGTTTCTGTTACCAAAGTGGCGATGCTTGAGTGTCCTCTACAGGATTCGAGCTTTGACAGAAAAAGAAAAATAATTGTTGTTATTATTGTTGTAAGACCAACATGTGTTTTTTCTCTCCAGAGCAGCCGAGCGATCGAAAGGTCTCGCAGGTCCAGAACAATTTTGGGCAAACTGGATCGCAGGAGATGCCAGGGTAATGTTGAAACCAACACTGAACTGCCTTAGGGACTCCATCTCCGGAATTGTCCTCAGTTTGTTTACTCACGAAGTCTAGTCTGTGAACCGGTAGACCCGTCAGACAGTGGGAGTTTATAGCCGGAGTTGACCTTCTCCTAGATGGTTTTGCCATTATTACGCAACCGTCGCACAGCAGCCCAGGGAGGGGGGTAGGTTATAGCGCCTCGGCCTCGCTGATGGTTAATTGCCAGGCATGTGTAACGTTTTATAGAATTAGCTTAAAATATTACTGGTTATCATCATCATCA
Organism: Megaustenia siamemsis; assembly: GCA_032433765.1. Classification (NCBI taxonomy): domain Eukaryota; kingdom Metazoa; phylum Mollusca; class Gastropoda; order Stylommatophora; family Ariophantidae; genus Megaustenia; species Megaustenia siamemsis. The sequence continues at coordinate 70,600,271 of JAVIAB010000101.1, forward strand.
TGAGCCATACCGGTAGGCTGTCATATCCTTCCACAATGTTCTATCTACAGTGCATCGTATCAGTTCTGTTGTTGACTGTTCTCCATGCCATGACACCAAGCTATAGATTATTTTCTCTCTTTGTCGTCCGCGATCTCTCTTTCCTTTTATGTTGCCAGTTGTAACCAAGTATTCCAACTTTCCTCTTCTCATGATGTGCTCGAAAAATGTTGATTTTTTCTATCTGATGCTTTTTAGGAGCTGCCTTTTTGTGTTGGCCTCTGAGAAATACTTTGTTGGTCTTTTTAGCTGTCCAGGGAACTTTCAACATTCTTCTGAGAAATCCCATCTCTGTGGCCTCTACTTGTCTTTTCATTATACACGCTATACAACTATAAAAAAAAAACATTTTTTTTTTTAAATAGTTGTATAACTTATACAAGATATACAACTATTTTAAATATATATATGTATATATATATATATATATATATATATATATATATAAATGTATATATATATATATATATATATATGTATATATATATATATATATATATATATATATATATATATAAGTATACGTCAATAATAAAAGAATAGACACCATGTTAAGACATAATAAAAATAACATTATGGAATAGACCTAAATAAAAGAAAAAAAGAACTATTTATCAAGGAAAGAAAAACTACAGCATTAATTTTTACAACAGAGGTAACACAGTAGAAGCACACATCGCTGTAGAACTAAAAGAGTTGTAGATCACAATATTACAAAAGTAAAAAAAAAAAAAAAAAACATCAGTTTAAATCCTCTGGTCTCCAATCGCCATATTTGTTAACATTGTTAATATTCTACCACAAAATCATATTTACTTACAAACGTCCCATTTTGAACCAATGCAATTTTCTTTTCTTGAACACTCTATTAATGTACAACATAGATGTTCAATTTAATTAGAATATATTTAAATGTTCAGCAGTGACTAGACAAGTCTTGCTTCATATTTGTTATATTATCTAGTTAGCACCGTTGTTTCTTAGAAGTACTTTTAGGGGAGGTAAACTATTACCAGAAATTGCCAAAAGGGGACGGTGGCAGAGCTACCTCGCTGGCTTGCTGTTATTTCGTTTTTTAAATATGAGCCGGTTCGTTAACTTCGGCGAATCTTATTTGTTTATTGTCTACTTTTTTGCCAGCCATTTTGTTATTACAAGGTGAGTTGGTAGAAGTTTCCTGTTATAGATATTTGACTTTATCTATCATGTAAATATATAGTTTGATTGATCTGCAATGATATTTAGTTATTGTGGTTCTTTATATATTGCGAAACTTAGTCATCATCACCAAGATGTGCCATACCGGTTGGAGTAGGCGATCATGTCCTTCCACATTCTTCTATCTACAGTGCATCGTATCAGTTCTGTTGTTGACTGTTTTCCATGCCATGACACCAATCTATCCAGTATTTTCTGTCTTTGTCGTCCGAATTCTATTTTTCATTTTATTTTGACAGGTGTAATCAAGTATTCCAGCTTTCATCTTCTCGTGATGTACCAAAAAATTGTTGATTGTTTCTTTTTCATTTTTTTCTAGGAGTTCCCTTTTTGTGTTGACCTCTTTGAGAATTTCATCATTTGTCTTTTTAGCTATCCAGGGAACTTTCAACATTCTTCTGAGAAATCTCATCTCTGTGGCCATGATGGGCTTCCATGGGTCAGAATTGGTTCTCTATAGCAACGATGAACTACTCTCTTTCGCACTTCTGTTAAAATATATTGCTTGAATACGATGATTTTCATTTTCTGTAATGCTATTTTGGCCTGAGCTATTCTTCTTTTTTATTTATGTGATGCATCTTCCATCTGATGTTACTATTGTGCCCAAGTATTTGCCGCTTTGCACTTGTTTCAAATTTGTCATGTTTATTTTTATGCTGCATGATGGTGATGATTGTTTCTTTGATATAACTATTACTTCTGTTTTCTTACTATTCAGACTGAGATATTTTTCATTGTTTTCTTTTCATTCTCTGGTTATGCTATTAAGACTGTGTCATCCGAATATCGCAGATTATTTTTGTTGTGGCCGTTGACTTTAATTCCTTCTTTGTCTATTATTGATCTCAACTAGTAGTTTCCATACTCGTAATATGTTCGTTGTAAAGTGAAAACAAATCCAGCGACATAACACAACCTTGTCTGACTACATGTTTTATATTGGAATTGTCCTGTTTAATTGCTAATTGGTATATTTGCAGCTGCTGTTTGTTGCCATGTTTTTTTTAATGCAGATACTTCCCATTAATTTTTAATTTCTCGAAAATATTGATTATTCCCACATGATTTACTTTGTCAAATGCTTTTTGTGTAGTCTATAAAGCAAATATATATATATTTCATTATCTCTATAGATCTTTCTATCAGTGTTCTTTATACGTATATTGAATTATTGGTGCCCTTTTCTTCCACAAATCCACATTATTCCTCACTTAACTTTGGTTTTATTTTGTTCCTTACACGTCTCATTATAATTCTTAGTAATATTTTCGTCATATGGTTTATGAGAATAATAGTGCGATGGCCTTCACAATCAGTGGCGCCTGACTTCTTCGCTATCGCTACAAAGATAGATTTTAGTAGATCTTCGGGTATGTGTCCAGTGTTATATATATATCATTCATTAATTTTGTTATGACTTGTACTCCCAGCTTTCCTAATGCATTTATCTTTTCGATTGTTATATTGTCGGGACCTAAACCGTTGCCTCTTTTCATGTGTTGAATTGCCTCCTGTGTCTTTGAATTGTTTAGCTCCGGTCTTTTATCATCATAGAGTTGTCTAATATATTATGTTCATCTTCCCATTGTCTTCTCTTATCCCATTATTATATTTCCTTCTTTTCATTTCACACATCCTGAAACATTGACTTCTTGTCTTCCTGTTAATTCATTTAATTGATTGTGCATACAATTTTAGTCTTTCTCTTGTTGTTGTTTCCATTTCTTCACATTTCTATTCTAACCATCCTTCCTTTGCTTCTCTACATTTATTTTGGATCTCTTTATGCAATATTTTGAGCGGCCGCTCTTCATTCTCATGTTTTCGTCTTTTGTCCATTAGTTCTAATATTTCTTCTGTCATCCATGATTTTTGTTGATTCTTTCAGTCACATCACTTCTTTTGATGTTTGTTGAATTGATTGTTTGAGCATGTCCCACTGTTCTTCGTTGCCCTGTATTTTCTCAATAGCATTATACATATTTTGTACTACCGTACTGTACTTATCATTCATATGTCTATCTACTATAAGCATATCTATTTTTCATTTTATATTTATTGGGAATTTCTGTGTCTTCCGCTGTTTTATTCTTACCTTTCCAACTACTGATACATGGTCACAATTTCAATCAGCTCATGGCCTTGTTTTAACCGATATTAGCCCATTCCTGAATCTTCTCTGTACCAGTATAAACTCAATTTGATTGTGCACTTTTTTTGTCAGGACTTTGCCATGTCCATAGTCGCCTAGGGCGTTGTTTGAACCAGGTATTACCTACACTCATTTCATGTGTCCTTGCCCATTCTGTCCGTCTATCCCATCTGTCATTAATCTCTCCGAGGCCATGTCCCCCAGTCACGTTTTGTACTTTAGCCGTTCCTACCTTTGCATTGCCATCCCATAAATAATATAATAGTTATTTCTCGGGATTTACACTGTTCCATGGTCATCTCTAGCTCGTTGTAAAAGGTTTCAATATCTTATCTTCTTCTTCGCTATTACGTATTAGTGCACAAGCTTGAATTATGTTAGTATCAATTGGCATACCTCTTAATTTTACTAGCAGAATTCTGTCAGATACTGGTCAAAATACTTTCACTGTTCTGTTCTTTCTCTATCTAACATGATGCCTACTCCTCTTTCGTGTGTGGTTCCCCCAGAGTAAATTACATTTCCACTGTCGCCTTGTAATAATCCTGCACCTTTCCATTTCATTTGACATAGTCCTATGATGTTCAATTTCATTCATTTCTTGGCTGATGTTGTCTAATTTGCCAAATAGGAATGCTGATCTAATGTTCCAAGTTCATATTGCTAGTGTCTCTTTATTTTTTATCTTGAATACAGTAGCTTGATGACGATCGGGTGTCCCCTGTAGCACATGACGCTCTATACCGGTCGAGGTGGCTGTGGTGTCCACATTAACGCCGTTAGCTGTAGATATTAAGCTGTGTTTTGACATGATTGTTCTAGGCATAATAACAAGGTATTTTACCATTCCTTTCCTTCCTGGCATGAACTGTACTAGTCTGAGATCACAGCCATCGTCTCTATTCATGAAAAAATCTTAGTAAAACCGCCAGGAATTAGGCAAATAAATGGAGATAGTTTCCAATCACAATGAGAACTATACATCATAGTCATAGATACTCTAGTATTTCGTATGGGTAAAATAATTCTTAAAATGTGTATTTATTGAGTTTTTCTTCTGGTAAATTCATACGTTAATGTTGTAGAGGATAACATGTTAAGGAAACAAAAATTTGAATCAATGTTTACTTTGTGCAGTTATTTTATATACAATTAATGTTAATATATACACATATTTTTGTCATTTCATTGTTTGTACAAGTGTGCTTTTATATTTTCTTTCAAGAGCTTGCACAATAGGGAACATTTATAATATGTAAGCCTCTGGTAGAAATGTGTACTAGGGAAGGTGAAGAATGCCGCCTCCAATTGTTAGTTTCGCTACTTGAAGCGACACAATCTAGAAGTGTTCGCAGACTTCTTGATACACGACCGAGCACATATGGGTGAAAACTCGGTTGCCAAGACGCCGATTTAAGTCTCGTCACAAGGTAAAAAAAAAACATAAAAAGATAAAATAATGCCAGAAAAAACAATCTGATTTCGAAAAGACAGAAGTAATTAGTTTGTGTAATTGGCTTAGAATTTAGGTGAGACAAGACGCAAAATGGTTTTTGAAAATTCTTGACAGACAAGAAGATGCTTTCTGTGATATTACAGAATGAGCAAAACCCCATTACTTTTGCCAAATGTTAGTGTTGCCTATTCCATAAACACCTAGTTCATATCCACAATATCTTATGTACAAACGCACACGCTGCAATTTCCATCCAGCTACTTTGAATGATAAAATGGGGCAAACGGAACTATGTACTATTTTGTTATACATGCTAAAGTAAGACTATAAGAAAACCATTCATTAATAAACCTATTTCTTAACAACTTCTTTTCTTCAATGACAAAATCTAATCACAATTTTTATGGGCCTAGAAGTTACAGTTGTATTTCACCAAGAGATTTTATCGGACGATGCAAATGCATGTTTTTTTTTTATTTTACAAATTACTGCTACCCATACTATTGAAATACGATTATTATTAGATGGCCTTTGGCATCTTGACAGAGATTTGGTTGGACAAATCATGATTTGTCATTAGTTGTGTAGTATAATAGTGCCTTATGCTGAATGCTGTTTTACTGTAGTTTCTCTTATGGCTGAATCTATCAATATTGGATTAAGAAATCTAAATGTAGAATAAGCAAAATGCATTTGAAGTGATTTCTTGCATCTCCATTCCCCTACGTTTTTCGTTTTTTGACATTCACTTCAAATCTTTCACGAAAGTTGATGTGCCGTTTTATTATTTTTTTTTATATTACTTTTGTTCCCCTTGTGCTACGATATGCAGCTACATTTTTTTTAGTTTCTTCCACTGATAACACATTCACACAATGAAGCCCTGCAATCATCCTAGTATCTCACCACTGGTCTG
>JAVIAB010000101.1:70608554-70743554 GCA_032433765.1 Megaustenia siamemsis
ATATCCACATTTCAAAGGCTTCAATTCTCTGTTCTGTTTTCTTGTCTAATGTCCATGTTTCAGCACCATATAGGAATATTGAGAAGGTGTAACATGTTGCTATTCTTAGTTTTAGCTCTGGTGTTATTTGTTTTGATGTTAGTATGTCCTTCATGACATTAAAATTACTTTTTGCCATTCCCATTCTTTTGTTCATCTCAGTTGTACATTTTCCATCACTGGTTATAGTATGTCCAAGGTAGTTGTAGTTCTGAACTGTCTCAAGGTCTACTCCTTCAATTTTGATATCCACTTGTATGTTTTGAGTATTTTCTTTGTTTTTTTATGATCATAGTTTTAGTCTTTTTGATATTCATATCTAGTCCATATTTTTTGCTTGTCGTGTTTATTTCATTAAGTAATTGTTGTAGGTCTTTAGGATTTTCTGCTAGTAGTACAGTATCGTCAGCATATCTTAGGTTATTGATTATCTTTCTATTAATTTGTAGGCCTGGCATCTCTATGATGTTTTTAAAGATTTGCTCAGTGTATAGATTGAACAAGCTTGGTGATAGGATGCATCCTTGTCTTACTCCTCTTTTTATATCAATGGGTGTAGAGAACTCTTTTTTATATTTTAGTATTGCTGTTTGCTCCAGTATAGATTGCATATTAGTCGTATAACCATGTCATCTAGATGTATCTCTTTTAGGCATTCTATAAGTTGTTTGTGGTGTACTCTATCAAAAGCTTTAGTGTAGTCTATGAAGCAGGCATATATTGGTTTGTTTACTTCTGTGTATTTTTCGATTAATGTTCTCATGCAGAATATGGCTTCTTTTGTCCCGCTATTTTTCCTAAATCCAAATTGCTGCTCATCTAATTCAGTATTGATTTTATTCTGAATCCTTCCTTGTATAACTTTTAGCAAGATTTTTGTAACATGGCTCATTAGGTTTATTGTTCTAAAGTTACTGCATTCAACTGCACCATTCTTTTTAGGCAATGCAATGAAAGTTGATGTTTTTAGTTCATTTGGTATGTACCCTGTGTGGTATATGTCGTTGCATATGTCTGTAATCACTTCAATGCCAAAATCTTCAAGTGTCTGTATCATCTCTATCTGTATGCTTTCAGGTCCTGCTGCTTTTCCCCTTTTCATTGTTTTTATAGCTTTTTCCACCTCAGATTTTAAGATTTTATAGCCTGATGTACATTTTATAACTGGTTTCTTGTCCCTTTGATCAAGGAATAGTTCTATTATATATTCCTGCCATCTATCTATGATATCCTTATTGTCTGTTAGCATTTTTCCTTTTTTGTCTGCAATGCATCCACCTTCTGTGGCTTTTTTATTTGTATTAGTCATTCTCTTTATTTCTGTGTGCATTCCTCTTAGGTCTTGTTTGCTTTCCATAGTTTCTATTTCTATACATTTTTGGCTGAGCCAGTCTTCTTTTGCGTTTTTGCATATTTTGCGTATCTCATTATCTATTTTATTGTATTGGGCAGTGTTCTTCGCTTGTCTCCTTTCTTCCATTTTTTTTTAAGATGGTGTTAGTTACCCATTTTTGTTTTTTTGTTCTTTTCTATTTTGGGTAAGGTGTTGCAGGCTTTTTGTATGCTTTTCTTTATGCATTGCCATTTGGTTGTTACTTTTTCATCAGGATTGTCTCTTCTGTATTGTTCAATTCCTTCCTCTAGCACATCGGTTCTCAACCTGTGGGTCGCGACCCCTTTGGGGGTCGAATGCCCATTTCCAGGGGGTCGCCAAAGGCCATCGAAAAACACATTTTTTTGCACATCAACACAAAATTTTCCATTTTCGTCAAAACTTATTTTGTTTTATTTATTAACATTTTTAATAATTATTTCACCAAATACTTGTTTATAAATAAAGCTAGCAATTCTAAACCATGTTTAATTAAATGTAAACTCAAGTTTCATTCGCTAACACATTGAAGTTAAGGACTAATTTTTGAAAGTTACAGCGAATCACAAAGCAGCTTACAAATAGTTGCAAATTGTCAGAACTTTCAATTTGTAAACGATCGCATTGTGCATGTTTAACTTGTCTCGTGTTTACTGTGTACTTAACATTTTATAAACGTTTAAATTATCACAGAAATTGTTGTGATTAATGCTTTTGAAGTACAGAGACTAATTATAAATAACTGTTAAAGATATTGTGGATATATTTATCAACTCAGCCAACTGAGTTTGTGTGTAGTCACATTATATATTAAAGAGTGTGTTTACTTTCACTTTCACTTTTCCCAGTAAATGAGTAAAACATATCACACAGTTAAGTTACCCAATGACATGGATCGTGTTGATAAAAACGTTACCGGTAAGAAAAGAAAATATAGTGAGGATTTCTTACAATATGGGTTTACCTCAATTATTACAGCAGGAATTGAGAAACCGCAATGTGTTATTTGTTGTGAGTGTCTATCAGCTGAATCTATGAAGCCGAACAAACTAAAACGTCATTTTGATAGCAAACATCCGTCCTTTGTCGGCAAGGATATCAACTATTTTAGAAGTAAAGTTGATGGACTTAAGAAAGCCAGACTTGACACTGGTGGTAAGTGGCACAAACAAAACGTAGCAGCCGTTGAAGCTTCATATTTGGTGGTACTTAGAATCGCCAGAGCTATGAAACCTCACACAATTGCTGAGGATTGACTGCTGCCAGCGGCCAAAGACATTGTTCGAGTTATGATCGGAGACGAATATGTAACAAAACTGAGTGCAATTTCCTTATCTAATGACACTGTCCGCAGAAGAATAGATGACATGTCTGATGATATTCTTGAGCAGGTAATCCAGGAAATTAAATCTGCGCCAATTCCAATTTTTAGTATCCAAATTGATGAATCTACTGACGTTGCAAACTGTTCACAGTTATTGGTTTACGTGAGGTACATTTATGATGGCGACTTTAAAGATGAGTTTCTTTTTGCAAACCTCTTGAAATGACAACAACTGCCCGTGATGTATTTGACACAGTTGGTTCATTTCTGAAAATGCATATGATTTCTTGGGAAAAAGTGTGTGGTGTTTGCACAGATGGAGCTCCGGCTATGCTAGGATGTCGATCAGGATTTCAACGTTTGGTACTGAATGAGTCACCAAAAGTCATCGGAACTCATTGTATGATTCATCGGCAAATATTAGCAACGAAGACGCTGCCACAAGAGTTACAGGAAATAATGAAAAGCGTCATAAGTTGTGTCAATTTTATAAAGGCGAGCACTTTAAACAGTCGACTATTTTCACAACTGTGCAACGAATTTGATGCGCCGTACAATACTTTGCTATTTCACACTGAAGTGAGATGGTTGTCGAGAGGAAAAGTTTTAAAGCGGGTTTTTGACCTGCGTGATGAACTCAAAACGTTTTTTAATCAGAAAGCAAGACCGCAGTTCGAAGCACTTTTCGTCGATAAAAATAAACTGCTTAAACTAGCTTATTTGGTTGACATCTTTGCCATCTTGAATGAGTTAAATTTATCACTGCAAGGACCAAATGCAACATGCCTTGATCTGTCTGAAAAGATCCGATCATTCCAAATGAAACTTCAGCTGTGGCAAAAAAAATTGGATGAAAATAAAATGTACATGTTGCCTACATTATCTGCTTTCTTTGAGGAACATGACATTGAACTAAACATAAGGATTACAATGATAATTTCTGTGAAACAACACATGCACATGCTTGATGACGAAATTTCATTGTACTTTCCAAATTTACCTGAAACCCCATTTGCTCTTGCCAGAAGACCTTTCACAGTCAAAGTTGAAGATGTTCCTGAGATAGCACAAGAGGAGTTTATCGAACTTATTAACAACGATGCAGCAAGAACTGATTTCTCTACAATGCCACTTACAAAATTCTGGATCAAGTGTTTGCAGTCATATCCTGTTCTGTCTGAGACAGTGTTGCGTCTTCTTCTTCCATTTCCAAATACATACCTTTGCGAACAAGGATTTTCCAGTTTGTTAGCTCTCAAGTCTAAATACAGAAGTAGACTTGTTGTGGAAGATGATCTCCGTTGTGCTCTAGCAAAGACTGCCCCGAGAATTTCTTATCTGGTGAGAAATAAGCAATCTCAACCTTCGCATTGACGTTGGCTTTTTACGCATACTTTCGCCAAATGTAGCAATAGTGTTATTAAAAATGCTGATAGTGATAGATTAGACTTAGTATCTGCCGATAGTGATAGATTAGACTTAGACTTATCTGTTTGATAACTTACTGTCGGAAGAAACTATCTGTGATAAGTGACAGTCTTACGTTTGATAACCAATAAAATAAAGTAAAAAATAATAAAAAAAATTTTTATGGTCAGTGTGATTATTGGTGACTAAAGCTTGTTAAATTGTTAGTTGCATCAGTGAAAATTTACAAACTGATTGGATAAACATTTAGTATTGTTTTCTACATAAAATAATTCAATTTGGATTACCGTGATGACATCTTCAGGCTGGTAAGTTGGCCAGTATGATTTCAATTTTTACTTTAGCACTTTTTTTTTTTTTTTTTTTTTTTCATTTAACCTCATTTTATTTTCTACATAACTCCTAGCCTCTTTTTATGAACGAAATCTTATTTCCTGTTCAGTTCTGTACAAATTAATATGCCATTTGCCTATGTAATGCAAAAATTAGCATGTATGTTAATATTTATGTTTAATTAAGTCATTAAGTTCAATTTACAACAATGCAAAATCCTGCATATCAAATACATGCATTACGATTCATAAGTACCAAAATATCAGTTATAAAGTAGTTAGTAGCAAGAAAAATAATTGTATGGTTGGGGGTCGCCACAAAAATGAGGAACTGTATTAAGGGGTCGCGGCATTAGGAAGGTTGAGAACCGCTGCTCTAGCAGCTTCTGGTATGTGTTCTTTACTTGTATTGTATAGGTATCTTTAATATCCTTTTGATTTAAAGCTGTTATGTCGAGTGGATTTGTTGATGAATTAGATTTTTGCTTGTTTCTCTTTAGTTTGATTTTCATTTTAATCATTACAGGATTGTGATCAGAATTAATATCTGCTCCTGGGTAGGTTTTGGCTTTCTTTACGCTGTTACGGAACCTTTCTTTTATCATTATGTAATCTATTTGATTCCTCTTCCTATCTCCAGGGCTTTTCCATGTGTATAGTTTCCTTTTCTCTTGCTCAAAGTAGGTGTTACATATTATCAGCCTGTTTTCTTCACAGAATTGTATTAATCTTTCTCCTCTGTCATTTCTTTTTCCTAAACCATGATTTCCTATAATTGTTTTAAATCTACCTTTTCCTACTTTAGCGTTCATGTCACCCATTACAATCAAGATGTCTGAAGACCAGGCAGCTTTAGGGAACTTTTAATTGTTTTATTTTTATTGTCTGCTCTTTTTGTTTCTTTTGTTTGTATTTTGTATATTCTCTTTTATTTTGCCTAAATGTGATCATAACCATCTTGCAGGCCGTGTCATCTGTAATATTAGGGATTGCTCTACTGTCGGTTATTCTTTTCTTGTTCTGTTTTCTTGTTAGTATAAAATTTATCTGGCTTCTGCATGTTGTGTCATTCTATTTGTAGCAGGTGTATAATTGCGACTCTTTGTGTTTGAAGGATGTGTTGCTGATAAATAAATCACTTTGATAACAAATTTCCAGCAGTCTGACTCCATTTGTGTTTATTTCAGCTGTTTTATCGCCAAAGGATCCTAAGATACCTCAGTTCTCACTGTTGCGTTTCCCAAGTCTTTCATTAAAATCTCCCATCACTAACATGTCATCGCTCTCTGCAATCCTGTTAATAATTGCATTCAATGTGTCATATAATTCTTCGCTGTCTTTTTCCTTGTTATTGCATGGCGCATAGATTTGTATGTAAGTTGTTTTCGGTCGTTTACTTGTAGTCTTATTGTGATAACACTTTCTCAGTGGTATTTTATTTCTAGTATGTTATTTGCATGTTCTGGGTCGATGATAAAGTCTATTCCGTGTGTTGCTCTTTTTGTGTTGTCGTTTCCTGACAATATTATCGTGTAGTTCATGTGTGTTGTCTTTATTTGCCGTCCTTTTACTCTGGTGTCCGCTAATCCTAATATTTTAATTTTTCTTTATGTCATTTCTTCTATAATTTCAACTTCTTTATTTGTTTATTCAGCATATATTGATCGTTACTACGTTATATTTATCTATCTCCATCTTCTGTTTATTTTTAGCATAAAATATGTATCCTCAGGACGTGGCCCAAAAATGTTGATTTTTTCTTTCTGATGTTTTTTAGGAGTTCCCTTTTTGTGTTGGCCTCTTTGACAATTTCCTTATTCGTCCTTTTGGCTGTCCAGGGAACTTTCAACATTCTTCTGAGAAATCCCATCTCTGTGGCCTCCAATCGTCTTTACATTTGTTTGTCCACTGTCCGCGACCGCTTCCATTGTTTCTATACAGAATCGATAAACTCAATTTCTCATTATTGACATATATTTGTTGCATAATATATTTTTCTTTTTCGGAAATGATATTTTGGTCTGAGCTATTCTGTTTTGTATTTATGTGGTGTGTCTTCCATCTGATGTAATATTGTGCCATAGTATTTTACGCGTTGCACTTGTTTCAGATGTGTCCTATTTTATGCTGAATTATTGTGAAGATTGTTTCTTTGATATGACCGTTACTTCTATTTTCTTAATAATCAGACTGAAACCTTTCTTTTTGCTTACTTCTACTGTTATGTCTATCATTTCTTGTAGTTCATTCTCTGTCTCTGCTATTAAGACCGTGTCATCCGCATATCGCCAATACAAATTCCTTATTGTGCCTCACTTATTTTCAGGGTCTTCTCAGGTTTATATCAGGGTAATAAGAAAAAGTGTTTGCGAGCGATTTTATGTCACGGAAGGTAACGATTCAATGTTCTTTGGTTATGGAAGGCCCCGGTATCACTGCAAACTAATTAAAATCCATAATTGCTCAATCGCCCGAGCCAGTGGAAGCATCCGAATTACTAACTCATCTCCCAAACAAAGAAAGTTAGTTGTAGTCCCCATCATAGCAGTCTTAACACACGCCAAAAGTTATAAGGCGAAACCACACAGAAAGTGAACACAGCCAACTGTTCCATGTCATACGATATCATCATTCGTCGTAAACAAATGGAATATCGAAACACGATCAAAACGGTTTAAACACACAGCTCACGGTGAGCACATAGCACCTAACTCAGTAGCTCCTGCAACAAGCCTGACTTTGTATATGAGGAAACTGCAACCAGGAAAACTTTTCAGACATAGCCTTTAATGGTTCCTGCGACCTATGCACCTTATACCGGATGTTCATGTCCTCCTGAAAATGATGATCGTCACATTTTTAAAAAAAAGTATAGCGCTTGATGATATCAGGACATCGTGTTTGACTCCAATTCCGAACATATAAACCACAGTTTGTCGTGAGATTATCCCCGTCGCACATCAAACAACAGACCGTAAGATTAGCGCGTGGCCGGTCGAGGCATCATATACAATAAGCCATTATGATGACGTAGCACACACACAATGGCTGCGCCCATGGATTCATGATTACTCTAGTGAATGCAGCCTATAACGAACGAAACACGGTGCAAATTCCCTAAAGAGATAAAACTTCGCGTGATTTGACGGAGTCTACCACATTAATGCGTTGTAACATGTAAATAACTTGCGCTAAACAATTCCATTAACGGTCATTGAACAGCACTCAATGTGACATAAAATGCAGATCCAACACTAGACGGTGTAAGGTCGCATTCACAATACTTGATTTGTCAAAACAGAATATTGCCGTGCGTACGACGCCACTTCATCGGCGCAGATGTGTTAAGTAGAACACTATTTCTACTTCAACGCAGAAAATTGCAATGGAGAGCCGAAATTAATCAGATCCCAAAGCAATTTCTACAGCGACTGAGAGAACGTAACCTAGTTCCACCATCATGAAAACGCGATTCAAAGTTATATGTTGTAGTGAAAAGGATTTATTAAAATATATAATTGTATATATATATATATATATATATATGAAACCAATTTTTTTTTTTAAAATCTATAAAGAGTAATGATGGCGTTCTAAAGAGGGCAAAACAAACAGAAATCTTATTTTTAACATTAGACGAAATATAGATCATTATAGGCATTACACGATCAGTAAACAGCCGGGGCGTTTAAAACAAATGGAAATATTGAGAGAAAAATAGATTAAGAAAAGCTAAAAGATAAGTGATACAGGCACTTGAAGATTTTGGCATTGAAGTGATTACAGACATATGCAACGACATATACCACACAGGATACATACCAAATGAACTAAAAACATCAACTTTCATTGCATTGCCTAAAAAGAATGGTGCAGTTGAATGCAGTGACTTTAGAACAAAAGCCTAATGAGCCATGTTACAAAAATCTTGCTAAAAGTTATACAAGGAAGGATTAAGAATAAAATCAATACTGAATTAGATGAGCAGCAATTTGGATTTAGGAAAAATAGCGGGACAAAAGAAGCCATATTCTGCATGAGAACATTAATCGAAAAATACACAGAAGTAAACAAACCAATATATGCCTGCTTCATAGACTACACCAAAGCTTTTGATAGAGTACACCACAAACAACTTATAGAATGCCTAAAAGAGATACATCTAGATGACATGGATATACGACTAATATGCAATCTATACTGGGAGCAAACAGCAATAATAAAATATAACAAAGAGTTCTCTACACCCATTGATATAAAAAGAGGAGTAAGACAAGGATGCATCCTATCACCAAGCTTGTTCAATCTATACACTGAGCAAATCTTTAAAAACATCATAGAGATGCCAGGCCTACAAATTAATGGAAAGATAATCAATAACCTAAGATATGCTGACGATACTGTACTACTAGCAGAAAATCCTAAAGACCTACAACAATTACTTAATGAAATAAACACGACAAGCAAAAAATATGGACTAGATATGAATATCAAAAAGACTAAAACTATGATCATAAACAAAGAAAATACTCAAAACCCACAAGTGGATATCAAAGTTGAAGGAAAAGACCTGGAGACAGTTCAGAACTACAACTACCTTGGACATACTATAACCAGTGATGGAAAATGTACAACTGAAATAAACAAAAGAATAGGAATGGCAAAAAGTAATTTTAATGTCATGAAGGACATACTAACATCAAAACAAATAACACCAGAGCTAAAACTAAGAATAGCAAAATGTTACATCTTCTCAATATTCCTATATGGTGCTGAAACATGGACATTAGACAAGAAAACAGAACAGAGAATTGAAGCCTTTGAAATGTGGATATATAGAAGAATAGGTAGAATTGGATGGAAGGAAAAGAAAACAAACGACGAAGTCTTAAAACAACTAAAAATGAAAAGAGAACTTCTGAACACAATTAGAACACGACAAATGCGATTCTTAGGCCATGTTAAAAGACACAACAGCCTACTGAAAGTGATCCTGGAGGGGAAAATACAAGGTAAAAGAGGCAGAGGCAGACCAAGATTGACGAGTAACATCAAAAGATGGACAAATCAACCGATGACAACCTGCACCATCAAAGCAAGAGATAGAGCAAAATGGCGCTCCATGGTAGCCAACCTTCGTTGCGGAGACGGCACTTAATGATGATAATGAAAAGAAAAGATTATGGCGGATTAAAAGATTTATTTTTTGGGTAGTGAGAAACGTAATTGATTGAAAAGATGAAAAATTACTAAACAACACAATCATCTACTCTAATTACTTGATGATGACTAATTATGTGGACAATTGTCGTTCTCTTGTCAAAAATGTACAAACTGATTGGTTTTAAAGTGGGGAGTCTGTCTTAGGATGCATTTATTGTGTCTATTCTATAATTTATTAATTTAATTACCATCCTCTTTGTTCATGGGTCTAGTTATTTTGCAGTAGCGATATAGAATAATGAACATAAATGTTTGTTAAACCACAACATAATTTACACTTTATTTGAGACGAACACAATAATAAGCATTTCTTTTCCACATCAACGTCAATTCTAGACCCGGTAACTTACATTCTGTGATAAAGTTTCCATCTGATTTAGAAGACGCAATTGTTTAAGTTTGTAAAATATCTTCCTCGACAATGATAATTTTATAAAAATAATCGCATAAGTATTGACTGGTGATGGACAAAGCAACAAAACAACCAAGGATTCAATTGTACTTTATTTTTTTTTACAAATATCCCCACTTTGGGACTTGTACCCGAAACCTTCCTATCCATTTGGATCTTATCTCTAGACCTCCGCAATGTGCGATTTCAGCAATCATTACATGCGTGTGTATAACCAAAAATGGCAAATGCATTTATTCAATGTTATTGTTTATTTGACCAGAACATAGGATCCAGAATAGACAGACGTTATCCAAAGAAAAAAAGAAAATAAGTACCCAATGCCAATATATAGATGTGTAGAAACAAGAACAATGGCTATTTAATGTTATTTAGAGTTAGTCTTAACTTATGGATGTGAATCATGGGCAATAAGACAAACAGACAGGAAAATCGCTGTAGGCTGTAGAAATGTGGTTTCATAGAAGAATGTTGAGAATACCACGGGCCACTAACTACGAGTAAGGGTAAAGAAAACGTTCTGAAAAAGGCAACAGCGAGAAGAGGGTTAATTTTCAATATTAGGAAGAAACAATCATCACTGTTTGGCTATGTAATCAGAAAGGAACTGGGAAAGTTGAGGCAAGAAGACATAGAGGGAAACAAATAGAAAAAAGATACCAGGCAGCTTAAGAGAATGGCTTGGCAGAAGATCAACAACAGAAATGATTAATAACTGTTGTGATTAGAATGTTGTGGAGAAACATGATCACCTACGCCAGCAAACATGACACTTGATGATTGATGAAGATATGTATGTTGTGTTTACATATTTACATTCACATCCGTTATAGAATACTCTACTTACAACTTGAAATCGCCCCCAAAACTTGGCAACCTAAAACCAACAATAATATATTTTTTTTAATAAAATCCATTTCTTCTTCTCCTTATTTCCTTGCTCGTCTGCATTTCAGCGTCGAGGGGAGATAATTTGCGGTCTTTTGCTCTTCTGTTTGTATCTGCTGCTGTTATGTTTCCTAGTGCTTCTAATATTTCATCGACCCATTTTTTCGTGGTCGACCCTTGGGTCTGGTGTTCTCACAACGTTTGTTGTAAGCTAGTTGTGTTGTTTTGTTATTTCTGCCTTGTCACGTGCAAACCATTTTATCCGTTGTTTCCTTATATATTCTATGGCGGGGGCTGTTCCTTGCCTTTTTGTCAGTTCTTCATTTCTGATCTTATCTCTCAGACTGTTTCCTGCCATTCGTCTAACACATTTCATCTCTGTAGAGGTTATTTTTCGTATTGTTCTTGCATCCAGGGTCCAAGTCTGGCAACAACGTTGGGATGAAGATTGTTTTGTATAGTGCTCGTTTTGCCCTCAGAGTTTTTTCCTTGTTGGACAATAGTGGTGATAACTGTCCAATGATTTGACAAGCTGTGTTGCATCTTGATTCTATCTCTGCTGTTTGAGAATTATCTTTTGTCATTAGACTTTCTAGGTATTTTAATTCCTCTACTTGTTTAGTTGTCTGCCTTCTATAGTTATGTTGATGTTCTGTTTATTTTTGGCGACATTCATGACTTCTGTTTTGTTGATATTGATTTTTATGTTGTATTTTGTGCCTGAGATGTTGAGTTTAAGTGTTCTTGTGGGATATCTATTGTTTCATGTATTAGTGCCTGATCGTCTATAAATAGAAGCTCGTTGATCTCCCCTGTCTCTGATGGGTTGGCTAGCTTGCATATATGGTCAACGTATGTAATAAACAGTATGGGGTATAGTACGCACCCCTGTCTTACACCTGATCTAGCTTCGAAGTGGTCTGTGTAGCCGCTGCTGTTCTGACCATGCAGCTGCTGTTGATGTAGAGACTGTTAATAAATTTGGTTAGATGATGGCTTACTCTGTATGTTGTTAGTATCTCCCCACAGCTGTCCTCTGTTTACTCTTTCGAATGCTTTTTTCCAGGTCAATGAAGGCTATATATAAGTTTTGATTGTGTTCTGTCGTTTTTTTTCTGCAAGCTGTTTTAATGTGAATAGTGCGTCAGTACATCCTTTGTTTTTTTCGGAACCCCATTTGAGAATCGCTTAACTATAGTTCTATTATTGGTCTCAGCCTTTTTTCCAAGATTTTGGCGTATAGCTTTCCTACATGGCTGAGAAAAGGCAACCATTGGGATGTACTCTGTATTGATTGCAGTCTCCTTTGTTACCTTTCTTTTTCCATATTGGTATGATGATTGCCTGTTGCCAGTCTTCTGGGGCTTGTTGTTGGTGCCATGTTGCATTAAATATTCTGTGCAGCCATCGCATTCCTGTTTCTCCTGCTGCTGCTATTATTTCTATTGGTATGTTATCTATCCCTGGTGCTTTATTTGGTGATTTTGATTAACATCTTAACTCTTTTTCGAACTAAGGCATATTTTTCATTTTTTCTTGGTTCTTGTACTCCCTCCAATTTTTAAACATTTTCTTCTTTTCTTTAATTGCTTCTCTGATTGTTTCGATCCACCACGGGGTGCTCTTTTTTCCCTTCTCTTGTTCTTAGCTTCGTACGACAAACTGTTTTGAGATGTTGGTTACTGTTTCCTTAAATTGTTTCCACTCTTCTTGTACTGTGCATACTTCGTTAGGAGTTTCTTGAATTCCTCTGTTAGTTTTTCTTCTAGTGTTTTCCTAGTTTCTTGAACTTTTAATTGTTTTATTTTTATTGTCTGTTCTTTTCGCTTCTTTTGTTTGTTTTCGTATATTCTCTTTATCTTTGGCTGTCTTAGTGTGATCATAACCATCTTGTGATCCGTGTCGTCTGTAATATTTGGGATTGATCTACTGTCGGTTACTCTTTTCTTGTTCTGTTTTCTTGTTAGTATAAAATCTATCTGGCTTCTGCATGTTGTGTCATTCCATTTGTACCAGGTGTATACTTGCGACTCTCTGTTTGAAGAATGTGTTGGTGATAAATAAATCATTTTGATTGCATAGATGCAGCATTCTGCTTCCATTTGTGTTTATTTCAGCTGGTTTATCGCCATAGGGTCCTAATATATCACTGTTCTCACTGTTGCGTTTCCCAAGCCTTCCATTAAAATCTCCCATCACTAACATGTCGTCGCTTTCGTCAATATTGTTAATGATTTCACTCAGTGTGTCGTAGAATTCTTCGCCGTCTCTCCCATTGTTGTTGCATGGTGCATAGATTTGAATGTAATTTGTTTTTCGATCGTCTTCTAGTAGTTTAATTGTGATAATTCTTTCTGAGTGGTATTTTATTTCTAGAATGTTCTTTGCGTGTTCTGGGTCGATGATAAAACCTACTCCGTGTGTTGCTCTTTCTGTGTTGTTGACTCCTGAGAATATTTTTCGTGTAGTTCATGTGTGTTTTCTGTATCTGTTGTCCTTTTACTCTGGTGTCCGCTAATAATAGTATTTTAATTTTAATTGTTGTCATTTCTTCTATTAGTTCGACTTCGTTATCTTTTAACCCGCAGTCTATTTGCTGTCTTGAAACCATCTTCTTCTTGGTCTGCCCTGCTCTGTCGACATGGAATCATGCCTTCGTTTATTTTTATTCCTAGCCCTCTGTGTTTTTGACGAGGTCATATTATTTTAACTTCTGCAGAAAGTTGTTTCTGAGCTACTTTTTTTTAATGCTCTACATATTTTAACGTCTTAATTGCTCATTTTCATAATCCAATGTTTTATTATACAATGATTTCTTTTCCGCCACATTTTATTTCGAATGAATAGATTATCTTCCAATCTGTTTGCGATATTGTCCATGATTTACAACTATGTGCTGCTATCGAGAAGTCACATGCTCTCAGTAAATTTGTTTTAATGCCTTGTTGGTATTGTTTCACATTTTCTCAATGTCATTTAATTGTGTGTGTAGCTATTGTTTTGATTTCTTTCTGGTCGTCTCCACATCTTATCAAATGATCGACCCGGTCCGAAAACACAGGCTACGATCAAACTTAACCGCAATGAATGTCATCACCCTGTTCATTGTCACCTCATCAGCTCACATTCGTACCACCGTTGTTTCCGTGTTAAAGATATGACTGTTCAGTGTGAACCGTGAGACTGATGCTTTATTATGATTAACAAATGAACCTGATACTTCACACCAGGAAGAGATGTGAGCGAGTTCATTTTGCATTGTGGAGGCGGTTTCATTTCTGTCTCTTCCCTGTCAATATACGAAATTCATCAGCAAAGGTCATATTTCTTCCTCTCCCATTCAGCTGTTGTTTCATGATTGTTATTGTGTATATGTTAAATAGAACTGGCGATAATGGTGAGCCTTGTGGCAGCCATGGACAAATGGATGTTGGCTCGGATGACCAACTTCCACATCTGAGTATCACCTTCCTCTGAAACAGTGCAACAGCGATCCATATAATGAGGAAGAGATACCAGTTTAAGGGGCATACGCATGAGGTATACGAATGGTGATCTGTTACATGCAGATCTATAACAACACCCCATTCTCCTCTCGTCTGTGGAAATCTTCGGAGACATCGTAGGCAAAGACTGCTGCATTGAGCCATGTCTCTTTGTTATATCTATAACCTCTGTGTGTGGGTGGGAATACGTGTTTCTGCTCAAGCTGGCAGGTGTGGAAACAGGCAACTATTTTCTCTCCAGCAACTTGCCCGCGTTGTTCTACATCGTGATGATTCTGTAGGCACTGATCTGAGAATGACCCTTGTTTGGCTTCAGCATCGGTCGTAAGTAGCTATGTTGCCACTACTACGTAATCAGGCAACTCTGAATGATGGCATTAAACTCTTCGGTTAAAGTCATCGGCTAAATCGCCTATTTAGCTGACGTCGCAGTACCGGACGCCATTTTGACCAGGAGCAGTGTTGTGTGACCTTTTGAGTGTTGTGCAAATAGTATCGGTTGTGATTGCGAAATCTTCTCCCATCACTACACCCTCACACAATTCTGACCGGGACCCCCGTATCCTCACTCTTACAGCCTCATTTATTTGGTCAATCTGCTCAACGTAGCGGGCAAGCAGGGTCTTTCTTTTGCTCTCATCAGATTTGTGCCATATCTGGTCTGTGCTCTAGAAGTCTGGTTTGCCTCTGTGTCGTGTTGTGGCGTCCATGTTCTGATAAAGGCGCACGATTGTGGCTGGCGTTATTTCCTGTGCACACCGTTTTACGGACATCATCCCATTTGGCATCCTTAGCCTGCTTAGCGCATAGTTTAAAGTACATCCTTTATTGGTCGACCTCTTCTTTCAGACGCTTCAAAAGCCCAGGCTGTGATCTTCCATTCCTCCTGGCTTTCTGCCACGTCTTTATCATCTGCCTCTTGTTCCGTCAATCTTCTCGACTTTTGCTTTCTACCAGGGCGGCTGCGTCCATCTCTCCTGCCTCCTACAAGGGGCGCCCTGTTTCCTATGTCTGATTTTGCTAATGATGTCCTGGTCGTTGATCTCATAGTGGAATGTGTGAAGCTTGCTTTTCTCACTTATATTTCTGCATTTTCCAATTAGGAAGACACATGGATAGTGATCACTTCCGTTGAATCCCAGATCACTCACCTGCAAACCGATGCGAAGGAGGAAGACACTAGTGCCAGGTATATGACGCTATCAGGGTCCCCTGTTCGAGTCATCATTCAGCCCGTCCATCATTCAAACACACTAAATGGCCGACACCAGCACGTTCTCTAGGTCTTCTCCCTGCTTGATGGCTATGACGTTACCCCACTGGTTGCCTCTAACATTAAAGTCTCCGTAGCAAATGACGTTCCCCTCCTCGAACGCGAAGAGATTCTGTCATTGTTGTGTGTCCACCTTCCCATTACAAGCGTACATATTTACAACCACAAGAGGAACTGGGATCTGCACCCTATCCGTATGTACCTACAAGTCTGCATTGTCCCACGCAGACATATTAACCTCAGCTGCCACCATGCTGTTGCGCACAAGGATGGCCTGTTCAAAGTGTCTTCTATTGTAAAAACAATGACATCCAGGGGCACTAACTGTCCTATCACCAAGATGTGTTTCTTGCTACTTTAGGATGCGTTGGCGTTGATTTATAGATGCGCAATTCCAATATGTAACGCTCACATAGTTTATGGCTAGCCTCTCACACTTCGACTATTTGATACCACCTCTTTTACCTTTTTTCGATTCACACCTTCGTTGTTGTCTTTTGGTTTCATCTGAATACTTACTGTTGGTGTTGATGGTCTAGACTCACGCGCACTCACTCAGTCGCATGGTCCAGAACCCGTTTCCTACGTTATAGACTGGCGAACTCCAGTCAGTTAGCTCTACGGCACGTGGGGACACCGTGAGCGTTTGATTTTCATCGTTTGAAACTCACAGAAATGAAATTACGCTTCGCTGTCAACGGACTGGTTAAAACACAACGCCATCTAGAATGCACCATACATATGTAGATATTTCCATTTATGATTCATTTCTACTCAGAATCTATAATATTTGGTTTGTAATTACCCTTACAATTATGTGACAATCATGATCATCAGTGAGAGAAGAAAAAATGTAATTTTTTTTTTTTTTTTTTTTTTTTTTTTTTTTTTTTTTTTTTTAGCGGTGTTTATAACCTTCCATAATCACGGACATTCGCCGAGTGAAACTCTTATGGTATATCGGAGTTGGTATCATGAGATATATCTTCAAAACCATGAATTATTTCATTGCGATCTGCTAATACTATAATAGTAGATAAATAATACTGCACTCATGCGACCTCATGCTAGTGAATAGTTTTATGGGGTTTTTTTATATTCATAATGAAGAATTAAATAAAAACAAATTAGATAACCGATTAGAACGATTATTGTCATATTACTCACATAGACCGTCATTTCAAAGGAAAAATAATACTCTCACAGGCTACTAATTGGCACATATTTAATTTGCTCTTACTGCAGTAGCGGTGAGCTCATTATATTTTGATGCCACATTCAGACATAATTATCATTAATATAGTGCCTACCATAACGGCGCCTACGTCATTCAAGGAAACATTGTCGTGTATTATCACACTCGAAGTGAAATATAGTGAACATGACTCAGTCGTTGCCAATTGCAAAGGTCAATGATTTAATCTGAGATGAGACAATTTATAGCCGTGTTCTAATTGTTCTTTGTATAAGACACGACATCACACATTCAAAAATGAACAAAATGGTGTGTTATAAATAAGTCATCATTTATTATCTATATACATATAGATACTATCAGCTATCCTTCCTAGCGTTTCTGTAGATACTTGTTCGATCTGTTAACAGTCTTGGCCGCTGAAGTATTTTGACTACCGTCGGTGTTGTACCTCAGCTATTCGTATAGTGGCTATTCTAACTGTCTCTATATCTATTGTTTCTCTTTCGCCTGTGTCTTGTTTCTAATGTTCTCCAATGGCTATCTCGGTGCCTATCTTTAGTTCTCCGTCTTTCGTTCTAGTTCTCGTCCTCTAGTTCTGGTGCGTGACTTCTAATTCTAATCTGTAATTATAATTCTGATTTCCTGTAGTTCTGCTTCTCTATTTCTAGTCTCTTCTCTAAGTTGAAGTACTTCTATGACTATCTCAGTTCATATCGGTCCCTAGTGCGTGGCTATCTCTGTGTGTCCCAAAGTCGAAGTCTGAGTGTGGATGTCCCCTTCTCAAGTCTGCCCTCTAACATTTATACTCCTGTCATTTTACCGACAGTTTATCTTTTCCCCTGCCAACTATGGCACTGACACTGTTCCACTCCTCACTGCACTCAAGTGATCCTCTCCAATCATCTGACACCGCGTGACTAGCCCTTTTTTTTGTTTATGAGTTCTACGTTCCCAACCAACAGCTAAGGTCATTCCCCAGCCATCTGGCACCTTTAGTTTATGAGTTCTACATTCCTTACCGAAGGCTACGATAAGTTTACAACCAGTGGTCAGTCAGTGCGGTTTCACTTGGTCTCTTAGTCATCCCTATGCTAATTTTGTCTAATCCTGTTTTGTCCTCACTTAATTATGATTTAAATATGTATGTTTCATCATCCATGGTTACAAATTGACGTCATTTATACAGACGGATCTGTATTACGAAACCAAAAGAGTGCATGGTCATTTACAGCACTCTCGACAGACAGAACAGTCAAGGAAGACAGTGATGCGTCCGTTATGACCACCTGTGGTATGACGATGGAGGTGATTGCAGTGACTAAGGCATTCATCTGGTTAGAGTCACAAAACCAAAAGACCAAGACCTCTTTATGTTCAGCGGTGAGTAACGCTTTGAGTCTCTCTGACTATGGGATTAAACGAATCGCCGTAAGCTTTAATTGTGAGGGGAGAGACTTAGGAAGATTGACAGGTTTCGACGGGACTTCTATAGCTATAAGACCATGGACATACTTTAAAAGGCGGAGCTAACTAAATACTGATGGTAGATAGAGGAATGATAAGACATGTATAGATAGATTCCCAGTATGCTTTTGGACAGGTGGGTGTGGCTAAACGGACATTATAAAGCCATGACTTGACTTGAGAGGAGATGACATGCAGAATTCAACACATTCATCATCATCATCATTGAGTGCCGTCTCCGCAACGAAGGTTGGCTACCATGGAGCGCCATTTCGCTCTATCTCTTGCTTTGATGGTGCAGGTTGTCATCGGTTGATTTGTCCATCTTTTGATGTTACTCGTCCATGTTAATCTTGGTCTGCCTCTGCCTCTTTTACCTTGTATTTTCCCCTCCAGGATCACTTTCAGTAGGCTGTTGTGTCTTTTAACATGGCCTAAGAATAGCATTTGTCTTGTTCTAATTGTGTTCAGAAGTTCTCTTTTCATTTTTAGTTGTTTTAAGACTTTGTCATTTGTTTTCTTTTCCTTCCATCCAATTCTACCTATTCTTCTATATATCCACATTTCAAAGGCTTCAATTCTCTGTTCTGTTTTCTTGTCTAATGTCCATGTTTCAGCACCATATAGGAATATTGAGAAGATGTAACATTTTGCTATTCTTAGTTTTAGCTCTGGTGTTATTTGTTTTGATGTTAGTATGTCCTTCATGACATTAAAATTACTTTTTGCCATTCCTATTCTTTTGTTTATTTCAGTTGTACATTTTCCATCACTGGTTATAGTATGTCCAAGGTAGTTATAGTTCTGAACTGTCTCCAGGTCTATTCCTTCAATTTTGATATCCACTTGTGGGTTTTCAGTATTTTCTTTGTTTATGATCATAGTTTTAGTCTTTTTGATATTCATATCTAGTCCATATTTTTTGCTTGTCGTGTTTATTTCATTAAGTAATTGTTGTAGGTCTTTAGGATTTTCTGCTAGTAGTACAGTATCGTCAGCATATCTTAGGTTATTGATTATCTTTCCATTAATTTGTAGGCCTGGCATCTCTATGATGTTTTTAAAGATTTGCTCAGTGTATAGATTGAACAAGCTTGGTGATAGGATGCATCCTTGTCTTACTCCTCTTTTTATATCAATGGGTGTAGAGAACTCTTTGTTATATTTTATTATTGCTGTTTGCTCCCAGTATAGATTGCATATTAGTCGTATATCCATGTCATCTAGATGTATCTCTTTTAGGCATTCTATAAGTTGTTTGTGGTGTACTCTATCAAAAGCTTTGGTGTAGTCTATGAAGCAGGCATATATTGGTTTGTTTACTTCTGTGTATTTTTCGATTAATGTTCTCATGCAGAATATGGCTTCTTTTGTCCCGCTATTTTTCCTAAATCCAAATTGCTGCTCATCTAATTCAGTATTGATTTTATTCTGAATCCTTCCTTGCATAACTTTTAGCAAGATTTTTGTAACATGGCTCATTAGGCTTATTGTTCTAAAGTCACTGCATTCAACTGCACCATTCATTTTAGGCAATGCAATGAAAGTTGATGTTTTTAGTTCATTTGGTATGTATCCTGTGTGGTATATGTCGTTGCATATGTCTGTAATCACTTCAATGCCAAAATCTTCAAGTGCCTGTATCATCTCTATCTGTATGCTTTCAAGTCCTGCTGCTTTTCCCCTTTTCATTGTTTTTATAGCTTTTTCCACCTCAGATTTTAAGATTGTATAGCCTGATGTACATTTTATAACTGGTTTCTTGTCCCTTTGATCATGAAATAGTTCTGTTATATATTCCTGCCATCTATCTATGATATCCTTATTGTCTGTTAGCATTTTTCCTTTTATGTCTGCAATGCATCCACCTTCTTTGGCTTTTTTATTTTTATTAGTCATTCTCTTTTTTTCTGTGTGCATTCATCTTAGGTCTTGTTTGCTTTCCATAGTTTCTATTTATCTAAATTTTTACCTGAGCCAGTCTTCTTTTGCCTTTTTGCATATTTTGCGTATCTCATTATCTATTTTATTGTATTGGCAGTGTTCTTCGCTTGTCTCCTTTCTTCCATTTTTTCTAAGATGGTGTTAGTTATCCATTTTTGTTTTTTGTTCTTTTCTCTTTTGGGTAAGGTGTCGCAGGCTTTTTGTATGCTTTTCTTTATGCATTGCCATTTGGTTGTTACTTTTTCATCAGGATTTTCTCTTCTGTATTGTTCAATTCCTTCCTCTAGCAGCTTCTGGTATGTGTTCTTTACTTGTATTGTATAGGTATCTTTAATATCCTTTTGATTTAAAGCTGTTATGTCGAGTGGGTTTGTTGATGAATCAGACAGATTTTTGCTTGTTTCTCTTTAGTTTGATTTTCATTTTAATCATTACAGGATTGTGATCAGAATTAATATCTGCTCCTGGGTAGGTTTTGGCTTTCTTTACGCTGTTACGGAACCTTTCTTTTATCATTATGTAATCTATTTGATTCCTCTTCTATCTCCAGGGCTTTTCCATGTGTATAGTTTCCTTTTCTCTTGCTCAAAGTAGGTGTTACATATTATCAGCCTGTTTTCTTCACAGAATTGTATTAATCTTTCTCCTCTGTCATTTCTTTTTCCTAAACCATGATTTCCTATAATTGTCTTATATCTACCTTTTCCTACTTTAGCGTTCATGTCACCCATTACAATCAAGATGTCTGAAGATTTCACTTGCTTCATAACTTTAGTTAGGTCTTCATAGTATGCCTCTATTTGTTCATCTGTGTAGTCTTGAGTAGGTGCATATGTCTGTATTATTGCTATGTCGAATGGTTTTGCTTTCAACTTGAGTAGTATAATCCTATCACTGTATGTCCAGTGGGTACTTATATATTTTTGTAGCTCTCTTTTTATCAGTATTCCTACCCCCCTTTGATGTTCTGTTGTGTTTCCTGAGTATATAAATGTATATTTTTCGTCTTCAATGTACCCACATTCCTTCCATCTAGTCTCTGATATGCCTAAAATATCTATATTTATTCGTTCTGCTTCTTGAATTAGATTTTCCAATTTCCCTTGTTGATATAGAATCCTAACATTCCAAGTACTTATTTTAAGATCTTTCCTCCGACATAAGTTCGAATTTCTCCGACTCTCCATGGCTTCCTCTGGACTGGTACGTGATGAGGCTCCAATCTCTTTCACGGTGGTCAGCCATGTTCGTCTTTCGTGTTCTGAACATGCCTCTTGTGTACCACACACTTTGTTGTTTTCGCTTTCTGGGCCGTTGATCATTCTTGATTCCTCCGCCTCCATCCACCGTCACAGACTTTTCACATAAGGGTTGAACATACCCGTTTTTCCGTTGACATTTTTGTCAAACCATGTGCTTGCCTATCGAACCGCGAACACACAACACAAAGAAGAATAAATCATATTCCACTTAAATATCGGCAATCACAGTCCATCCCCACGTTAGAAGTAAAACATACACCAAACGGGAGAATAGCAACACATAATTTCACAACTAGACTGTCGCGTAAATCATTTAAATATATCAGCAAGAGCCGAATTATAAAAATCTACTACACGAAGCCGCCATGACACCGGAAGTCCACACATTCAGATTTCAAAAATTACATTCAAAGAAACATTCAGAGAGACGGAACATTCAGAGACACGGAGACTTGGACTCAGCTCCACTCAGTCAGTACTCAGCCAGACTCAGCTACACTCAGCCAGACTCAGCCAACATTCAGATTTAAGACATTCAGGTTTTAGACATTCAGATTACAAGGTTTGAGAATTCAAACATTCAGAGACACTGAGACTTAGACTCAACTTAAGCTAGAGAGAACTTAGAAACAAACAGATACCTGCTTCAAGGCAGAAGATAGAGTTAGGACTTGGTCAAATGATATAGTTCGTTAGAGGATTTTGTTGCACGTTTTTTGACTCTTAAGTATAATAGTTGAAAGAAGTCCGACTGTGTAATTAGAGATCAAGTCAGGATACCAGCATGTTACTCAGGATCATCATAGAATTATGCATATATTACAAAGAAAACTATACGATCACAAAGTTTACTAGACAAATAAGTATCGCCTGTCGGCTATGTCAAGTAATACAGTTTTGTAAGAGAATATAATAAACACATTTGAGTGAATCAGGGACATTGTAAGACCATTGTAAAACAATTAGAAATATCATCAATAAAGACAGTGTTTATCTTTTTCGGAAACTATGATTTGAGTTGTGTGTGTCACTATAGATAGAATTTATGAAACAACAAGATAACGAACTTCAGAAGCCTGTCCGATTCACAACCAACACCAACAACAATAACAAAACACTGTTATATACGTTTCATTTCTGGTGCCGTGACCAGGATGTATAATTTCTTGAATGACCTGGAGGAGAAGAAATTGTCAACGATCCGCAAGTACTCATTAAGAAGTTGATCCTTATTACACCATTAAGCCAGAGATAAGGAAACAGTCAGTTTTCAATTAGACTACAACCTTCGACCAGCTCGGAGATAATTCCAGGATAATTCATTTGCGATGTGCTTGTGTACTACACACCGGTGAATCATAAGTCCGAAGTAAGCAGAGCGGCCCAGAGAAGAGAGAAACCTAACCAGCCATGAAGTCCACCTACATACTTCCAGCATAACCAAGAAGTTGAGCCAGCGAATCGTATGCCCAGAAAAGACAGAAGCCTGACCAACCATGAAGTAAACCTACGACTTCCAGCAACGAGTGCCGCCGTGCAGCCAAGAAATTCTAAGAAAAACACTATAATTACTATGCAGGACACATTGTGAAAAACACCTAAGAAGCTGTCAGTTCGAGTGTTAAGACTAATTAGGACAATAAAGACAATCGGGAATTACATTCAGACTTTTTACTATTCCGGAGGTGAAAAATTACTTAGTTTAAATACATGTAATTTGTGATTGTGTTGAGATAAATGTGAAATTCATCGGAGAGCAAAGATACACTGAGGTACCAAGTCGGTAAGAAGTGCAAAATGTTGTATCATCACAATTCTTGTTAAAATTTTCTAATTTAGGTAGTGAATATATTATATAGATATATATTTTAAAATTAAGTAGGAAAGATGGAAGACATTCACGGTAGTCAGTACGTAAAAACAAACAGTTGTAAACTAATACTACATCAATTAGATAAAGACATTAAAGAAACTCATGTTAGGAAATATTTTAGTACATTTGGTGAAATTATGTTTTTTTAAATTAATAGATAGGCCAGAGGAGACTAGGAAGGCCATAATATTGTACAAAGAAAGTGATATCGTTAACAACATTTTAAACAAAGATTATCATATGATAAAGAACAACAAGTTACAAGTTGAAATTTACAGTCCGATAAGAAGAAATACATGTGAGAGAAGTACCAATAAATTCGTAAACACTGAAAATAGGCTATATGCCATCAATTTTAACAAACACATAAGGAAGGTACATGCGTGGGAGAAGAGTAGATCAGGAGAAACCAGCAATGTAGAGGATTATAGTACAGCCGATGAAGAAATAGAGACGAAAGATTTAAGAAAGCAGCCCCAAAGAACGGTAGAAATTAAAAATAAAAACACACTAAGAGAAGATGCTGATAGAGAAGTATTGGTGACACGGACAAGTTGTGCACAAACACAGACTGTAGAGGTTAAAGGACAAACTAAACATAACGATAAAATTACACAAACTATTAATGAAGAAACAAGGGAGGTGAAGAAACAATTTAGAGATGCATGTGTGGCTACTAATATACTAGAAGATGTTATATCAAGACAAGATGCCGAAATAAAAAATATGGAGAAGAGAAGTGAAAAAGATGAGTTAATGCTATTAGAGATGAAAGACACAGTAGATAGGCTAGAGTGCAAAAACAAGTGTCTGGAAACAAGAATTAAATAGCTTGAAGCCATTGCAGAACAAAAGTCTGAGACTGAAAGACACAGTGAATGTATGATTCGAGAAGTTGATGAGATGAAAGCAAAGAATAACCAACTTTTAGGTGAAGTCAAAGTGTCCAAGGATTTAGTTGCAAGTTTAAGAGAGGAGAAATCAGAAGTAGATGACAAGGTAAAGCACCTAATACGAGAGAAGTCTGACTTAGAGGAAGAGGTAGCGTCTCTAAGGCGAAAGAAAGCTACTACAGAAAATTTGAAGAAGGAAAACGAAAAAAGGAAACTTGATACGACAGAGCGCATACGTGATACAAATAGTGTAGAGGTTGTAAGTAAAAGTGCTGAGAAGAAAATTAAAGATCCAGCAGTGTTTCATGCATTCGAGAAAGCAGCTGACAAATATGCGCGTGAGATGGACAAGGAATTAGAAGATATGGCAGATGGGGCAAAAGGTAGCAAGAAACGTCCTGAAACTGACAGATTACCTACAATACGAGAAAGGAGGGTTGCTGCCATAAATAAAGAGTTTGAAAAAAACCAAATAGAAAAGGCAGAGCAAGTGAAATTTTGGCCATTGGGAACACCAGAGCGTGATGCCATTATCACTGAAAGGAGAAGAAAAGATGATGAAAGAGTTAAAGTAGACCTGCAATTTGCCATACGATTGGGACGACGGCAAGAGTTTTCTGACCACCAGGAAGAAATAAATAAGGGTAACAGATTCAGAGAAGATGATAGGTCAGAAAGAGGAGACCTGACAACCACTAGTGATGGGAGAGATAAAAGATACAAAAAGAAGAAAAGTAGTCATTTTAAGTGGTAACCAGAAACAAACAGATTACCACAACCAACAATATACATAAATATTTGCAGACAAGCAACCTATGTTCATCTGATTGTCATTATTTTTACTTGTGATGTAGTACCTAATAATGTTGTTATATGAGCCTACTAGATTTAGACGAATTTGCTATTTATGTACACGAATATTCCATGTATGTGAGTTCTAAATGATGAGTGTGATTGATAATGATGTACAAAGATTATTATAAGTGTGTAAAGGTACTGTTGCCTTAATGAGGAGACAGAATTCTATGTTATGAAGATGTTAGTATAGAAACCAATAAGGGTTATAATGGTAATATAATAATGCTAGCGGAACATGATAGCAGCATTAAGAGTAGTGAGAGTATATATCGAGAGAAAGACATATAGACTTAAGAAAAGAAAGGAGAGTCAGAGACCCGAGATTAGAGACTCTTATAACTTATATAGGGATCCCAAGTATGGAAAGAACTTGGAGATTTACAGATGTATGTATGAAGTGTGTTGTGGTATGGAAGTCTAGACAGATGTATGTATGAAGTGTGTTGTGGTATGGAAGTCTAGACAGATGTATGTATGAAGTGTGTTGTGGTATGGAAGTCTAGACAGATGTATGTATGAAGTGTGTTGTGGTATGGAAGTCTAGACAGATGTATGTATGAAGTGTGTTGTGGTATGGAAGTCTAGACAGATGTATGTATGAAGTGTGTTGTGGTATGGAAGTCTAGACAGACTAGACTTGCTGAAATGTAAACGTCATATTTTAAGTCATAAGGTCGATTACTTTATGTTGGTCTAGCCAAGACTGTTGTGTGAAATATTTTATATGAAACATGTTGTACGCACGCACAATTTTTAATGTTTACGAAAATGTAATTATATGTTGATGGGGAGCATTGCCCAAAATTATGACAGCGTTAGGGAGGAGGAACACAGAAGGGCTAGAGTTATCTAATCATAGCTGCTGAGTTTTGTACTGACCCAGACATAAGTTACTAGATGTTGTATTTGTAATTCTAGTTGTTGATGATCAAGAATTGTAGTGGATAATACATGAATGAAGATGAGAAAAAGAGATATTGGCCAGGCCATTGATGAAATAGAAAGAGAGCAGTCACACTATGTTTTTATTTTGAGTTAAATTGATCTATGCATAGACCAATTCAACTGAAATGTTGAGGAAGATATGTGATAGTGTGACTCAGTCATGGACGATAATGGAAGAATGGAGAGAATAGAACGAACGTCAGAGAAAGAATAAAGGAATACGAGAATGAGAGGAAGGATAAGCCGAGGTCGACATAGAATGAAAAGGAGACTTAAAGAAAATAACAAGCATAAGTCGGGTCAACAAAGCCTGGTGCCGAAGACGTAACCGTCAACAAGAGACGACAGGTGTCTAAACTGAACAGGGTGTCAAAACAGATGCCGCCACGGACCAAAGGAAGTTATGTAACGCGATGCCAGGAGCGATAGACCCAATACAAACGAATGCCTGACACTTGTTGATATAAGGTAGCTCTCACTGATGAACAATAGAAATATTCAAAGTTAAGTCGCATAAAGGCGTAATCAAAAGACCAAGACCTCTTTATGTTCAGCGGTGAGTAACGCTTTGAGTCTCTCTGACTAAGGGATTAAACGAATCGCCGTAAGCTTTAATTGTGAGGGGAGAGACTTAGGAAGATTGACAGATTTCGACGGGACTTCTATAGCTATAAGACCATGGACATACTTTAAAAGGCGGAGCTAACTAAATACTGATGGTAGACAGAGGAATGATAAGACATGTATAGATAGATTCCCAGTATGCTTTTGGACAGGTGGGTGTGGCTAGACGGACATTATAAAGCCATGACTTGACTTGAGAGGAGATGACATGCAGAATTCAACACATTCAGATTTCAAAAATTACATTCAGAGAAACATTCAGAGAGACGGAACATTCAGAGACACGGAGACTTGGACTCAGCTCCACTCAGTCAGTACTCAGCCAGACTCAGCTACACTCAGCCAGACTCAGCCAACATTCAGATTTAAGACATTCAGGTTTTAGACATTCAGATTGCAAGGTTTGAGAATTCAAACATTCAGAGACACTGAGACTTAG
This sequence comes from Megaustenia siamemsis, assembly GCA_032433765.1. Classification (NCBI taxonomy): domain Eukaryota; kingdom Metazoa; phylum Mollusca; class Gastropoda; order Stylommatophora; family Ariophantidae; genus Megaustenia; species Megaustenia siamemsis. Next base: position 70,635,852 of record JAVIAB010000101.1, read on the forward strand.
ACTCAACTTAAGCTAGAGAGAACTTAGAAACAAACAGATACCTGCTTCAAGGCAGAAGATAGAGTTAGGACTTGGTCAAATGATATAGTTCGTTAGAGGATTTTGTGATACGTTTTTTTGACTCTTAAGTATAATAGTTGAAAGAATTCCGACTGTGTAATTAGAGATCAAGTCAGGATACTAGCAAGTTACTCAGGATCATCATAGAATTATGCATATATTACAAAGAAAACTATACGATCACAAAGTTGACATCGGCTATGTCAAGTAATACAGTTTTGTAAGAGAATATAATAAACATATTTGAGTGAATCAGGGACATTGTAAGACCATTGTAAAACAATTAGAAATATCATCAATAAAGACAGTGTTTATCTTGTTCGGAAACTATGATTTGAGTTGTGTGTGTCACTATAGATAGAATTTATGAAACAACAAGATAACGAACTTCAGAAGCCTGTCCGATTCACAACCAACACCAACAACAATAACAAAACACTGTTATATCAGGTTAAGTGTGTTGATCGCCCCCACAGGCAAAACATCACAATTAGAGTCTGCCAGATCCACTCTGAATTGAACACCCGTTAAAACGTTGCACTGTGTTCTGCGCCAGTGGCCCAGTGCATCCGATTTCAGCCAGCATTTTATTCAGGTTTGCATTCCTTAGCCTTTGATTGTCCCCAATCGTCCTGCAAGGCAGCAGATGATCTTTTCGGTAGGGGGATTCTGCCCTTAGATGGTCGCCCCTCCCAGGTTTACGAGCACCATCTGCCCGAGTCACTAGAGGTGACTAACACAGACATGCACACACAAAGATATGAGATGTGACCAACAAAGACATGCACACAGCGATACGAGGCATGACTAACACTGACACACATCAAGATATATGACACATGACTAACATAAACATGCACATAAAGATATGAGATATGACTGACATAGACATGCACACACAAAGATATGACACGTGCCTAACATAGACATGCACACAAAGATATGATATATGATCAACTTAGACATGCACACACAAGGATATGAGATGTGGCATACACAGGTATGCACACACAAAGATATGAGATATGACTAACATAAACATGCACGCAAAGATATGAGATATCTAACCCAACCATGCACACACAAAGATATTACACATGACTAACACAGATACACACTAAGATATGAGATATGACTAAACACATACACACATAAAGATATGAGACATGATTAACAAGGACACACCAAGATATGTATGTATGGCCCTTTTCGTCTTGTCAGACGGTCTAGTGGAGGCTATTGCGTATTTTTTTGAGGTATTGTTTTTGCCGAACAGCTTCTCTCGTGGCTAATTCTACCAATGTTTGACAAACACACGCGGTCACATAATGAACAGGTCAGGCTCGCTGGTCCACAGGGTTTACCATCCTTTTTCATGAGTCTCTTCTCTTCTAAGTCCTGTCTTAGAACAGTCTCAAATGTTGTTATACCGTTCCTTATACGTGCTCTCCATGATGTGCGATCACTTGCCAGATGTTGCCAGTCGTTTTCACAGATGGAGAAGTCTTTCAGAGATGATTTGCAGATATCTCTATATCGTAGTTTAGGTCTGCCGATTTGTCGTTTTCCGTGTTTTAGCTCGCCATATAGTATTTGCCTAGGAATGCGTTTTTCTTCCATCCGTTGGACATGCCCCAGCCATCTTAGCCTTCGACTTCTGAGCATCGACATGATTGTTAGGGTCTTAGCACGTTGCAGGACAGTTAAGTTGGTTATTTTGTCCTGCCATTTGATGTGCATTATTTTGCGGAGACATCGCATGTGGAAGACATTTAGTCTTTTTTCCTGGTTTGAGTATGTTGTCCAGGTTTCGGATCCATATAGTAGTGTGCTAAGCACACATGTTTGATATATTAGGAGTTTAGTCTTTCGAGTTAGTTTCGTGTTGTTCCATGCCCTTTTTGTGAGTTTGCCGAAGGTCGTAGCTGCCTTACCAATTCGACAGTTTATTTCTTCATCAAGAGAGATGGTTTGCGTAACTGTGGATCCAAGATATGTAAATTTCTGTACTGATTCTAGTGGGCAGTCTTTTAGAGTAATAGATATAGGTTTGAAGTCACCTTGATTTAGTATTACTGTCTTCTGAACATTAATTGGCAGTGAAAAAAGGTCGCATGCTTTATCCAGGTTGTTGATCAGCGACTGTAGGGTGGCCTCACTATGAGCGACTAGGGCTGCATCGTCAGCAAATAAAAATTCTTTAAGTAGTGCAACATTTGTTTTGGTTTTTGCTCTTAGTCGTGCTAGGTTGAACAGTGAGCCATCTGGTCTAGTGCGAATGTAAATATCTCCTGAGCTGTTTTCGAAGGTGTAATTTAGGAGGGCAGCAAAAAATATACCAAAAAGGGTGGGGGCGAGGACACATCCCTGTTTCACTCCTTTGTTGACTTTGAAATTCTCTGATGGACTCCCATCAAAATGGACTTTGCCATTCATGTCTTCATGGAAGGAAATTATCAGCCTAAGTAATTTAGGAGGGCAGCCTATGCCTTCTAACACCTTGTAGAGACCATCTCTGTTTACTGTGTCGAATGCCTTTGTGAGATCCACAAAGGCAATATAGAGCGGCATATTTTGTTCCCGACATTTTTCCTGCAGTTGTCTAAGAGTGAAGATCATATCTATGGTTGATCTCCCGGGTCTGAAACCGCATTGGGACTCGGGAAGCACCCGTTCTGCAAGTCTATGCAGGCGATTAAGTACGACTCTAGCAAAAGCTTTGCCTGTTGTGCTAAGGAGAGAAATGCCTCTGTAATTATTGCAGTCGCCCCTGTCTCCTTTATTCTTGTACAGCGTTATAATCTTGGCATTTCTCATATCATGAGGTATTTCTCCGTTTCTCCAGCATTTAATTAGCAGTTTGTATAGGTGTGGAAGTAGTACGCTTAGGTTGTCCTTTAGTACATCTGTGGGAATGTTGTCATTTCCTGCAGCTTTTCCTCTTGAGAGGGCATTTATAGCGTCAGCAAGTTCGTTCATAGTAGGCTCAACATCCAGTTCAAACATTGTAAGATATTTGGGTATTGATTGTGCTAGAGCTGTGTTTGCTGGTCTGTCGTCACTGTATAGATTAGAGTAGTGTTCAACCCATCTTTGCATTTGTTGTCCCTTGTCAGTAATAGGTTCTCCAAACTTGGATTTTAGGGGGGCTAATTTTGTTATTTTTGGTCCAAGGGCCTTTTTTATATTGTCATGCATGGTTTTTGAGTCGCCCCTGTCTTAAGCTTTCTGTATTTCAGAGCATAGATTGTTCCAGTATTCGTTTGCGCATCTTCTTGCTTCGCGTTGTAGGGTGGCTTGCGCATGTTTGAGCTGATCCTTGGTGATTTGATTGGGATTATTATTGAAGTTCAGTAGAGCCTTTTTCTTATTAGCTATTAGTGGGTCTAGTCTTGCTGCATTTTCTTCGACCCAGTCGTTCTTTGAGAACCGTTTCTGGCAGTAGGTAGATAGAGCGCAGTTATAGATGTGTGTTCTCAGGGAGCACCAGTTGTCATCCACACTTGATGCATCTTCTACTTCTTCTACCAGTTCTTCAAACTTGGATCTAAAAATGTCTTCGGTTGGTGTGGTTTTTGTCGCTGTGATGTTGATCTTGGCTGCTGCAGGCTCTCTTGATTTGTAGATACGACTACTTCTGGCTTTGATCTTACTAATGACTAGAGCGTGGTCTGTGTTGCAGTCTGCACTATGATATGTTCGTGTTATTCTGATGTTATTTAAAGACTGCCTACGTGTAAGAACTAGGTCTAGTTGGTGCCAGTGACCACTTCTAGCATGACGCCATGTTACTTTATGCTTGTGTTTCACATTAAAGTATGTATTTGTTACACATAGGTGGTTATTTGAGCAGAATTCTAGGAGTCGCTGGCCATTTCCGTTGATTTTTCCAATGCCGTGGTGACCTAGACATGTTGGCCAATATTGCTGATCAGATCCTGTGCGTGCATTGAAATCACCGAGTAAGTATAATGGTTCCTCTTTTGGAAGTGAGTCAATGGTCATTTGCAGTTGTTGGTAGAAGTTGTCTTTCTCTTCGTCTGATGCAGCCAACGTTGGTGCATAGGCACTAATATTTATTGATCTATTCTTCGTATGTAGCTGGAGTATCATCAAGCGTTCAGACACTCCTTTTGGCGTGGTTATGGAGTTTATGTGTTTGTTATGTACAGCAAAGCCTACTCCATGTATACGTGGTTTTTCGGGGCTTAGGCCTTGCCAGAAAAAGGTAGTTTTCTTCCCCTACAGAACCACAGTCTGAGAGTCTATGTTTCTTGTAGGGCAGCAATATCAACATGTAGCCTATTTAGTTCTTTATCTATGAGTGCTGTTGTTCTAATTTGTCCTTCTTTCAGTGTGCTTGTTTTAGTAAGTCCAGGGCACATGGTCCTTACGTTCCATGTGCCAAGTTTAAACATTGGTGCTTTCTTCCTCATTTCACTTTGCCTACTCTGCCTGGGCACAGGATATGGAGATAGTGCTTTACCCAGTCGCACTATCCCCCTCTCGACTTCGTTTCAAGGATTTCCGAAGAAGGGACAAAGTCCATACGTTCGGAATTGAAAGAAGGTGCAGGGGATGCCAGAAAGACGATTAACGCCGTCCACTGCCTTAGGGTCCCTCCCTCCGGATTTTTACTCTGGGTGTACTCCCATAACCTTCGATTCTAACTAGAAACTAGTCCACAAGGTAGTGGAGGGTTTTGTGGTCGAAGTTTCCCTTCTTCTAGACGGGTTGCCAGCCAAGGTTTACGAGTCCCGTCTACCCGGAGCGATATCTAAAGATACGCCTTTGTCAGGCTCAAGTGCCCGGACGTCCGAGAGAACACGTTACCGGTCAGTGCAAGGCTAGAAATTGCTCCAATGCACAAGTACCAAATCCGTGAAAAACACATCACTGAAACAGTACATAATCCAATTAATGAATAAAACATCCATAGAATGAATTGTCGGCATAGGACTTCTCCACACAATAGCAGTTTACTGCGTAATTAAACACAAGAATTTGAGAAAGAAGAACACCAAGATATGAGATATGACTAACATGACACACACCAAGATATGAGCCATGGCAGCACACACACACACAAGCTAAGATATGAGCCATGGCTAGCACAGAAATACATCAAGATATGAGCCATGGCTAGCACAGAAAGACATCAAGATATGAGCCATGGCTTCACGGAAAAACACCAAGAAATGAACCATGTCCAGCACAGAAACACATTAAGGTATCCATATGCTTGGGTTTGTTGTAGTACTCTTCTTAACGTGGGAATCATCGACATACGAGACGCAGGCCCCGGTTAACTGTTCACAGGTTTCGTTCAAACAGTTTTCCGGAGATTTGAGAGTGCAATCTGACCCGTAGAACGTTCCCTTGCATGTACAGTTCCCGGTTGACTGTTCACAGGTGTCGTTGAAACAGTTGTCCGGACATTTGAGAGTGCAGTCTGACCCGTATTATGTTTCTTTGCACGTACAGTCTGTACTTTCCGGGTCACATAAGATGTCACGGCCATCAGGACACGTCTGTTTGCACTGTAGCCCAAAATTACCATCGGGACAAGTGTCACCACAGATATAGCCAGGACGTTTACATTGAAGGCATTTTCCGGATTTTTCCTCACATAAAGTCCAGACACTAAGACACGACCCGGAGCAGTACCACCTATGGATCACTTATGAACATAGAACTGGAGTCGTCAGTCGCTTGACACTGAGGGAATTGCTGAGGAGGGGATCTGAGCACCTATGGACATGTTCGGAGTGCAATGATGATGACCCGCAAATAACTCAATAAGTCTTTACCAATGTTTACTTTACTTATTGTAAAATTACTAGCAGAGGTGGATACATAACGAGACATGCCTATGGTAAATAGTAAGCATATAAAGTAAGTTTTGCGATTCCTTTTTTTCACATTCACATCAACTGTCCATCCTACTACTTACTTTCGTGGGTCCAAATATCACAGCGTCAATCTAAGAGGATAATGAGATCTGGTTTAAAGAAGTACACATATTCTACACATATTCTACACATATTCTACACATATTCGTTGTACTTCAATTGCTTGACAATAATTTTGCAGAGGTGTGGGGGAGTTGTAGATTTGTTCCAGAACCCTAAATTCTGTCTGGCCATCTTTTTTTTTTTATTTTTTTTTTTTGGTCAAAAAAATATTCTATTTCAGTTTCGTCGTCGCAAATGTTGCTCAAATTTGTAATGGGGCATGGAACTTAATGAGTGCTGTTTGTTATGATCTCATGCCCATTATTCGATTATTTTTTTTTATTTCTATGATGAACCAAATTCTAGGTCAACCTTATCCTTTGCTATATTGGTTTTTTACATGGGGATCTTATAAAGGCGATTATTATTTTTGCACAGTGATCTTCTTTTCTCTTTTCACTGATACCTATAAGGTGCTGTGGTTTATATCATTTGTCGTTCTTGAGCTGCTCGAACTGTGCGAATTAGTGAATTTCCTTTGTTGTCGACGGTCTCTGTCACTGCATCTATCCATCTTCTGTGTCTTCCTCTTGGTCTTTTTCTATGCATACTTGAGAAGAACGCCATTGATGTTGATCGTTAGAATTACACACAAGAACACTTGAAATTCTTTTTACTATGGGCATTGAAATTCATTTATAACTTAAATTTGACTGCCATCGAAAATTAAATTGCATCGTGTTGCCAGCACAGTTACACACTGGAAGTGAATCAAAAAAATAAAAGGAAAATTTGACAGAAAAACGTAGCTGATGTAGCAAATTACCGATTTTGACCCCCCTTCTTATTAATTCAGTTACTGACCTGATGAAACTAGACAATGCCGATTGTTAATGTTCTCTTTTAGTCTAATTATAAGCCATCCTTTTCTACTTCTTGCATATATATAAAATATTTGCTTTGTTTTTTTTTTGTATCTCTTTTTAGGCAGCGAGAACGAACGTGAAACAATGATATACTGCATTGATTTTTTTTATTGCTGCTTTAAAATAAAAGTTATTTTGTCCAATTGATTTGAAATATCAGCACCATAATTGTCATTGTCTAAATGTGATTTTACTCTTGTCCAAATATTCATTACATTTAAATTTCTACTATTTCAAACACCTCATAGCGATATGTTATTACTTACCTTTAGTATGAACTGAAATTAAATATGTATATATATATATATATATATATATATATATATATATATATATATATATATATATATAAGACACTGCATAGTAAAAATAAGAGAAACATAATTTTAATCACTTTCGTACATCACTCCTGCAAACATGTGAGATGGACATGATTTGACTGTGACGTGTTTATCTAAAGCTACTAGTTCGGTTATAGTTATCATTGTTTGCTTAGTGTTTGTTGTCGAGTTATTTTCGTTTTTTTTCGGATTTCATGACTGTACACAGAAAACAAGACGATCTACAACGATGACAATTGTCGTAACGTTAGAAAACAAATGTACGGAATGTCCACTCACAAAGTGCATACAAAAAGTAAAGTAGGAAATTACCCCTGTCACGCCAGCGGCGTAAAGGGAATATGGTGTTAGTGGCCATACCTTTTACAGACCTTCAGCACATGATTTTTGCGTGCCGCTTCACTTTCCCAGAAAAAAAAATCCTGTACCCATTTAGGCTGGGTGAACCGTCGGCAGGGATCGAACCCTACCACTTGTCCTTTGTAGTCCAGTTCACTAACCACTGAGCTATGGAGCTCAGAAAGTGCATATACTTTATAAATATTAACAAAATATCGATATAAATACATAGAAATATGTTCATCCGCATAACGTACCCTATCTATAATCTCATCAAAGGTACCAGTCAGATCCTAAAATAAAATAACATGAAAGTGTGATAAATACGTATATATATATATATATATATATATATATATATATATATATATATATGTGTGTGTGTGTGTGTGTTTGTGTGTATATATATAAGATGCATAAATATAATTATATTAATCGGTAATAGCAACAGTTGACAAGCAGACAAGTAATTCACTAGTAAAAAGAATGAGAACATAAAAGACTATCTCTTTTCATATGTGATACTGAACTCCGTCAGATATGAACTTTTAAACAGTCTGTATATAAAACTCAAAATTGCATTGCCTCCATCTCATGTTCATTGAAAGGTTAAAACTCAAAACTGCGTTGGCTTCAACTCATGTTCATTCTTCTTCTCATTCCTTCCTCATTTGCCTTTCAGCGTCGAGGGTAGATATAATTTGCGGTCTTTTGCACTTCTGTTTGCCTCTGCTGCTGTTATGTTTCCTAGTGCTTCTAATATTCCATCGACCCATCTTTTTCGTGGTCGACCCCTGGGTCTGGTGTTCTCTCAACGTTTGTTGAAGGCTCGTTGTGTTGTGTTTTGTTCTTTCTGATTTGTAACGTGGCCAAACCATTTTATCTTTTGTTTCCTTATATTTTATATGGCGGGGGCTATTCCTAGCTTTTTTCTCAGTTATTAATTTCTGATCTTATCTCTCAGACTATTTCCTGTCATTCGTCTACCACATTTCATCTCTGTAGAGGTTATTTTCTTATTGTTCTTGCATCTAGGGTCCATTGGTAGCACACCGTTGGGATGAAGAGTGTATTGTGTATTGCTAGTTTTGCCTCCAGAGTTATTTCCTTGTTTGACTACAGTGGTGATAACTGTCCGATGATTTGACAAGCGTTGATGCATCTTGAGTCTATCTCTGCTGTTTGAGAATTATCGTTTGTCCTTAGACTTCCTAGGTATTTGAATTCCTCTACTAGTTTTAGTTGTCTGCCTTCTATAGTTATGTTGATGTTCTGTTTATTTTTGGCGACATTAATGACTTCTGTTTTGTTGATGTTGACTTTCATGTTGTATTTTGTGCCTGAGATGTTGAGTTTGTTTAAGTGTTCTTGTAGGTCTTCTATTATTTCTGCAAATAACAGCTCGTTGATATCCTCTGTCTCTGATGGGTTGGCTAGCTTGCATATATGGTCCATGTATGTAATAAACAGAAGGGGGGATAGTGAGCACCCCTGTCGTACACCTGATCTCACTTCGAAGTGGTCTGTCTAGCCTGCTGCTGTTCTGACCTTGCAGCTGCTGTTGATGTAGAGACTTTTAATAAGGTTGGTTAGATGTTGATTGGATAGATCCAGCAGTCTGTTTCCATTTTCGTTTATTTCAGCTGTTTTATCGCCAAAGGGTCCTAAGATATCACTGTTCTCACTGTTGCATTTCCTGAGCCTTCCATTAAAATCTCCCATCACTAACATGTCGTCGCTTTCGTCAATATTGTTAATGATTTCACTCAGTGTGTCGTAGAATTCTTCGCTGTCTCTCCCATTGTTGTTGCATGGTGCATAGATTTGAATGTAATTTGTTTTTCGATCGTCTTCTAGTAGTTTAATTGTGATAATTCTTTCTGAGTGGTATTTTATTTCTAGAATGTTCTTTGCGTGTTCTGGGTCGATGATAAAACCTACTCCGTGTGTTGCTCTTTCTGTGTTGTTGACTCCTGGGAATATTTTTCGTGTAGTTCATGTGTGTTTTCTTTATCTGTTGTCCTTTTACTCTGGTGTCCTTTAATCCTAGTATTTTAATTTTCCTTTTTGTCATTTTTTTTATAAGTTCGACTTTTTTATTTTTTATCCCGCATATATTTATCGTTGCTACCTTATGTTTATCTATCTCCATCTTCTGCGTATTTCTCTGAGCATAAAACATTTATCCCTTACCGACCTGCTGAGTCAGTCGTAAGTTAAGGGCTTAACTTAAGAAAAACACTCGTTGGGGGTTTAGCCCGACTGATGTTTCCCCCCATGTGTTTGATCGCTAAGGTCTCACATGCTATCTTTTACGATCTAAATATAAAACTTTAGCTGTTTACATTCTTAAAAAGTATTTATCAGTTGTTATCCTCCTCCTTGGTAGAAAACGTGACACAAGTTTTCGAAAATTATATTCCGTTGGAAACACTCTATTCAATCACTTTAATCACACAAACTACACTCCGAAAATAAAACAACCGCCATCTTGGTCGCCATCTTGCTAAATGTTCATTGAAAGGTTATAACTCAAAACTGCGTGATTGAAGACTATTGTAATACCTGCTTAACAACTCTCATTAAATTTGCTTTTCTAGATTTTTTTTTCTGGGATCGTTCATGCTCCTGGATAAAACTCAATTGTGGTCAGTTTTATTTTCTCAATCTTACATACACCTTTAGATAGCCTTTTGAAGCAGTGTTATAACTTTGTTCCAGGGAGTAGCAATTTGTCAAAAGCCGTTATGACCGGTTTTCAATGTCTTTGGAGAAGCTAAAAAAAACGTAATTGCGGCCTGTACGTGAAATTTCATTTACACTTACCTGCGCTTGATATCCGGTCAGCTGGAGAGGTAGCAAAGGGGACAAACCAGGGACCAGTAATTCCCCACCCTCTTAAATAGTCAAGAGGCGGGGAGTAAACTCGTGCTAGCCTCCGAAACTCGCATTCATACCGTCACGAGAATGACGTTTATTTTCGAATCTACTCAAAGATTTTCCTTGCGAAGTCTCCTAATAGCCGCTGGAATGTCTAGTGTAGTGTAAACATAGTATCACCTGTTGTATTTCTTGAAAGTAGGGACTATATTGTTACGCGAATACAGAGTGAGCGAGAACTATAGAAGCTGCAGAACAAAAAAAATGACGTATTCTGTTTTCCATCTCAAACAATTTTAAAATTAACTATGATATTGGTTTATATTCCATTAATGAAACTCGTCGAACAGGTACGCTGGCCACCAACATGGGTTTCCTGAACCACAGCTGGCCCAAGGGCCGTAGGTTGGACCACGCTGATGTACTGTATACAACAAAAATAAATAAGCCAAAAAACAGAAAATGAGTTTTTTTTATGGATAAGTCAAAGAAAGGAAAATAAAAAGTATATTATCCATTGAGGAATAGGAACCGCAAAAACATAATTTAAATCTCATGAAAAATATACTAACATCAAAACAAATAACACCGAGGCTAAAACTAAGAATAGCAGAATGTGATATCTTCTGAAACATTCCTGTATGGTAACTACCGTAACCTATTATTTTTTTTCAGAATAGCTAGAAGTATAAGAGCAAGCTATGAAATATAACCCAACAAAATGAATTTACGACTCAAATGGAAATCCTCTTATAGATTCAGTAATAAAAACAAACAAATGGAGGGAATACGTGAAGGAAGTTCTCAATCCCTCTGGCAAGATACAGAACATAACAACACAAGACTAGGAAATGACGTCACTAGAACCATACAAATAAAGATGAATAAAGGGTGGTTAAATAATAATCCAAGCAGCATGAGAGTTTAGCACTAGATAATTACATATATTTGTTAATGCAGCATGTGTTCAGCAACAAACACACATTGACTGCGAACTATTAACAATAATACACTTTTTTGAAGAATAAAGGAAAGAAAAGAGAATTGTCACACTATTGTGGCCACGTCTCACTGCTGAGCCACGTAAACAAAATGTATGTCAATATTATAGAAGCAATATCATCATCATCATTGAGTGCAAATCTCCGCAACGAAGGTTGGCTACCATGGAGCGCCATTCTGCTCTATCTCTTGCTTTGATGGTGCAGGTTGTCATCGGTTGATTTGTCCATCTTTTGATGTTACTCGTCCATGTTAATCTTGGTCTGCCTCTGCCTCTTTTACCTTGTATTTTCCCCTCCAGGATCACTTTCAGTAGGCTGTTGTGTCTTTTAACATGGCCTAAGAATCGCATTTGTCTTGTTCTAATTGTGTTCAGAAGTTCTCTTTTCATTTTTAGTTGTTTTAAGACATCGTCGTTTGTTTTCTTTCCTTCCATCCAATTCTACCTATTCTTCTATATATCCACATTTCAAAGGCTTCAATTCTCTGTTCTGTTTTCTTGTCTAATGTCCATGTTTCAGCACCATATACGAGCTGTATTAGAACCCTCTGTAGAAGTACCATGTTTTTCAACAACTTGAATACGCAATGAATGCAGATAACTTCTGGAAACATGAACGATGTCATGAAGGAGACGTTTGAAGAAACTCTGGGAAAACGACAGCGCAATATTATGTTATAAATGACAGCAGATAGAGTTGAGGAAATAAGGAACAAGGAAGCAGACATAAATAACTGAAGAGCAGGTGTTGCAGCTGTTAACATATACATCTTCATCGTGTGCCATACCGGTTGGCGTAGGCGATTATGTCCTTCTACATTCTTCTATCAACAGTGTATCGTATCAGTTATGTTGTTGACTGTTTTCCACGTCATGACACCAACCTATCCATTATTTTCTCTCTTTGTCTTCCTCGATGTCTCTATTTTTTTAACTTTGCCAGTTGTAACCAAGATAGGAGAAGGTGTATCTTGGTCTACGCGTTTATGGGCCGGCTACGGCTCGAAAGGTCAGTAGATAGATAGATAGTTGTAACCAAGAATTCCAACTTTCCTCTTCTCATGATGCGCCCGAAAAATGTTGATTGTTTCTTTCTGATGTTTTTTATGAGTTCTCTTTTTGTGTTGGCCTCTTTGAGAATTTCGTAATTGGTCTTTTTAGCTGTGCAGGGAACTTTCAACATTCTTCTGAGAAATCCAATTTCTGCGGCCTCTAATTGTCTTTTTATTTGTTTGTCTACTGTCCATCATTCGCTTCCATGGGTCAGAACCATTGGTTGTATATATCACCGATGAACTCTCTTTCTCACTTCTATTGACAAAGATGTGTTGCATAAGATACTTTTCATTTTCTGAAATGCAATTTCTGCGCCGGAAATACCCATCAGGTTAATGTCTATATGATGGATAAGAAGGGCACTCAATTTAATAATGGGAAACCAAGCAATAAAGAAATATGACAACCATCAATCCTATAGAATATAGTAAAGTCACGAGATCAGAGTTCCTTCGGGCGCCATTAAAACAGATAACACCTTTACTAGAATGTTATATATAGAACATGATTAAATATGGGAGAGTGAAGAAATACTTAAGACTTCATCGTTTTTTTATTTTCCTTCCATCCAACTTTACCTATTCTTCTATATATCCACATTTCAAAGGCTTTAACTTTCTGTTCTGTTTGTTTTCTTGACTAATGTCCATGTTTCTGTACCGTATTGGAATGTTGAGAACACACAGAATTAGGAAACTCTTTGTACAGAGCTTCGCAGCAGGAGGCAATCAGATCATCAGAAGGGAACCCTGTCGAGCAAGTGTTTCGGCCATTTAGCTTCTAGACACTCTAGGGGAGGTGGGCCCGCCTGGGTCATGAATCCCAGGCGTCGAGCTTCTGATGCATTGCCTCTATGACTTACACGGTATGTTCGGCACAAGATAACTACACTTAATACACAAAACATTCGAAAATAGTCTAACTAACCTAACCTAAGGCTTACACTATATGGGCGGGCACAGGATAATTACACTTAATACACAAAACATTCGAAAATAGTCTAATTAGCCTAACCTAAGGCTTACACGGTATGTTCGGCACAAGATAACTACACTTAATACACAAAACATTCGAAAATAATCTAACTAACCTAACCTAAGGCTTACACGGTATGTTCGGCACAAGATAACTACATTTAATACACACAACATTCGAAAATAGTCTAACTAACCTAACCTAAGACTTACACGGTATGTTCGGCACAAGATAACTACACTTAATACACAAAACATTCGAAAATAGTCTATCTATCCTAACTTAAGACTTACACGGTATGTTCGGTACAATATAACTATTCTTAATACACAAAACATTCGAAAATAGTCTAACTAGCCTAACCTAAGACTTACACGGTATGTTCGGCACAATATAACTACACTTAATACACAAAACATTCGAAAATAGTCTAATTAGCCTAACCTAAGACTTACACGGTATGTTCGGCACAATATAACTACACTTAATACACAAAACATTAGAAAATAGTCTAACTAACCTAACCCGCTAATTTTGCTATTCTTAGTTTTAGACCTGGTGTTATTTGTTTTAATGTTGGTATGTTCTTTATGACATTAAAATTTCTTTTTGCCATTCCTATACTTTTGTTTATTTCAGTTTTACATTTTCTATCACTGGCTATAGTATGTCCAAGGTAGTTGTAGTTCTGAACTGTCTCCAGGCCTATTCCTTCAATTATAATATCCATTTGTCGGTTTTGAGCCTTTTCTTTGTTTATGATCATAATTTTAGTTTTTTTTAAATATTCATATCTAGTCCATAATTTTTGCTTGTTATGTTTATTTTATTAAGTAATTGTTGTACATATTTAGGATTTTCTGCTAATAGTGCGGGACACCACTGGGCAAGGTGGAGCTCACGTTTAGCCCCCCTATCAGGGTTATGTGAAGGCATTGGTGCGGGTGGTGGATGGTGTTGTGGGAGCAGTCGACAAGTAGTGCCGGTTATGGTCCCCACACCGCGATGGCAGGCAGAGGATCTCATGTATAGAGACAATGGCTGCGATCTCCCACTAGTACAGTCACTGTCAAAAAGGAAAGTAATGGCAAACTACCTTCTTAAATTGCCTGGACTAATCATGACAAATCACAACCTTATATTTACAGCTAACGACGTTAATGGGGACTTCACAGCCACCTCGTCCGGTAGGGAGCGTCAAGTGCTACAGGTGACACCCGGTCGTCATCAAGCTACTGTATGCAAGGTCAAAAATAAAGAGACACTAGCAATAGGAACTTGGAACATTTAGATCAGCATTCCAGGTTGGAAAACTAGAAAACATCAGTCAAGAAATGAAGAGAATGAAATTGAACATCTTGGGACAATGTGAAATGAGATAGACAGGAGCAGGATTATTACAACGCGACAGTGGGAATAGAGGAGTAGGCATCATGTTAGATAGAGAAAGAAGCAAAACAGTGAAAGGATTTTGGCCAGTATCAGACAGAATTCTGCTAGTAAAATTGAGGGGTAGACCAATGGATATCAACATAATTCAAGTTTATGCACCAACAAGTAATAGCAAAGAAGAAGATATTGACACTTTTTACGAGGAGCTAGAGGCGACCATGGAACAGTGTAAATCACAAGAAATAACTATTATATTAAGGGATTTCAATGCAAAGGTAGGAACAGCTAAAGTGCAGAATGTGACTGGGGGGCATGGTCTTGGAGAGACGAATGACAGAAGGGATAGATTGATAGATTGGGCAAAACACCTGAAATGATTATAGGTAACACCTGGTTTAAACAACACCCTAGGCGACTGTGGACATGGCAAAGCCCAGACAAAAAAGTACACAATCAAATTGATTTTATACTGGTACAGAGAATATTCAGGAACATCGGGTAAAACAAGGCCAGGAGCAGATTGCAATATTGGTTATTGGTTATGGAAGGCCTCGGTTTCACAGCAAACGAATTAAAATCCATAATTGCTCAACCGCCCGTGCCAGTGGAATCATCCGAATTACTAATTCATCTCCCAAACAAAGAAAGGTAACTGTAGTCCCCATCGTAGCAGTCTCAGCACACGCCAAAAGACATAAGGCGAAACCGCGCAGAAAGTGAACACAGCCAACTGTTCCCTGTGATACGATATCATTATTCATCGTAAACAAACGGGATATCGAAGCAGGATCAAAACGGATGAGACACACAGCTCACGGTGCGCACAGAACACTTAACTCAGTAGCTCTTGCAACAAGCCGGACTTGGAATATGAGGAAACTGCAAGAAGGAACACTTTTCAGACATAGTCTTCAATGGTTCCTGCCGCCTATCCACCATATCCCATGGGAGTTCACGTCCTCCCGAAAATGATGATCGTCATAGCACTTGATGATGTTAGGCCGTCATTGATGACTCCAATTCCAAACATATAGACACACAGTGGTGGTAAGTTATCATTCCCAATCCAACAAAAGCCACATGACCTGTAGTTAGTAAAACCACAGAGAGAATATGATTTTGTGACCATCACTGATTCACTCTTAGATGTGAATGTGTAGTTTCAAGAGGAGAAGTCTTCAACTACAGTGATCCCATTTAAGGCAATTCTGGGATAGCAAGGCAAGTCTCCTTTATAGCAGCAGAACTTGATGTTCTCCGCTCCCTTCTTGTAGCTGCCGCCACACGATTCTGATGTCTCATTAACTTGGATATCATTCAAAATCAATTTCTGATTAACATTCCATAGATATGGCTCTGCTGATGAAATGCTTGGTGCAACAGTTGTATCAACCATACTGGAGGCTCCTGGTCTGTGGTCATTAATATCACAGACGGCACATGATGTTGTTATATTCAGTATTTCTTTCTGGGGTGTAAATATGTGGCACACACATGGAGAGTGGTTTGTGGTCACAGTAATCCCATTAAAGGCAATTCTAGGGTAGCATGGCATAGCTGTTTCAGAACAGCACAATCCTGTGATGTTTTCTGTGTTCGCTATAAAACTGCTGCTGCTACACAATCCTGACCAATTATAGGTGTGGACATTATTCACTTGCAATGACAAAACTGCTTTGTTTACATCATAAACCTCTGGAAGCGAATCATTTATGGGACTAATAGTATAGTTTATTCTTCCATCGGGGATATCTTCATTGAGTCCCCCCAAAAAAAAGGTCTTTGGTTAAAAAGCACATATGCTTTTGAGTTAAACGCACAATGAGCCCACTTCATAGTTTCAAAATGATCCTTGCCAATGCCATCCGTTTGCACAAGTTAGGTCCTTAGCTACCAACGTCCCAAACGTCTGAAACGAATTAACGACTTTATCTACAGCGAAGGTTAACGAACTGTGAACAAACATTTATGTTCAAACCCTTGAAAACATTTTCAAAAATCTGCCAACTCGCAGCAATATCATATATCGTGTTGTTCAATGTAAACATTGCTTAGTCCATAGCTCGAATATAAATAAGCTGCCATTGTATTATTATTATTGCAATAGTGACCATGTATCAGTAGTTGGAAAGATAAGAATAAAACTGTGGAAGGAACAGAAATCACCAAGAAATATAAAATTAGAAATATATATGATAAGAGTAGATAAACAGATGAATGATAAGTACAGAACAATAGTACATAATACATATAATGCTAGTGAGAAAATGTAGGACATCCAGGAACAGTGGGAAATGCTCAAACAATCGATTCAACAAACATCAAAAGAAGTAATACCAGAGACTAACAGAATCAACAAAAAAAATGGATGACAGAAGAAATAGTATAACTAATTGACGAAAGAAGAAACCATAAGAAAGAAGAACGGACATACAAAATATTGTACAAAGAGATTTTAAAAAGTGCAGTGAAGCAAAGGAAGGATGGTTAAAACAGAAATGTGAAGAAATGGAAAAAAAAAAACAACAAAAGAAAGACTCAAAATTTATGCACAATCAGTTAAATGAATTAACAGGAAGAAAAGTAGTCAAAGTTTCAAGATGTGTTAAGTCAAAGCAAAGGAAATTTAATAATGGGACAATAGAAGACAATGGAAAGATGGACATAATATATGAGTCAACTCTATGATGATGAAAGACCAGAATTAAACAATTCAAATGAAGACACAGGACCACCAATAATGCAGAGTGAAGTGGAGGACGCAATTCAACACATGAAAAGAGGTAAAGCTCCAGGTCCTGACAATATAACAATTGAATAGATAAATGCATTAGGAGAGCTGGGAGTACAAGTCATAACAAAATTAATCAATGACATATATAACACTGGACACATACCCGAAGATCTACTAAAATCTATCTTTGTAGCCATACCGAAAAAGTCAGGAGCTACTGATTGTGAAGACCATCACACTATTAGTCTCATGAGCCATATGACTAAAATATTACTAAGAATAACCATGAGACGTGAAAGGAACAAAATAAGACCAGAGATAAGTGAGGATCAATGTGGATTTGTGGAAGGAAAGGGCACGACTAATGCAATATACATCTTAAGAACATTGATAGAAAGATCTATAGAGGTAAATAAAGATCTATAAATGAGCTGTATAGACTACACGAAAGCATTTGACAAAGTAAAGCGTGTGGAAATAATCAATCTGTCTATTGACCTTTCCAGCCGTAGCCGGCCCATAGGGCGTAAAACAATTTACACCTTCTCCTATCTGAATTTTTGTTCTAGCAGTTTTCTTTTAAAGACATTTTATCAAATCTCGCCATTTGTCTCTGTTCTGTGCAAGCCGCTCTATCTCATTGAGGATTTCAATTGTTCAAAGTAGGTGTTACATATTATGAGCCTGTTTTCTTCACATAATTGTATTAATCTTTCTCCTCTATCATTTCTTTTTCCTAAACCATGATTTCCTATAATGGTCTTATATATACCTTTCCTACTTTAGCGTTCATGTCACCCATTACAATCAAGATGTCCGAAGGTTTCACTTGCTTCATAACTTTATTTATGTCTTCATAGTATGTCCCTATTTGTTCATCTGTATAGTCGTGAGTAGGTGTGTATATCTGTATTATTACTATGTCGAATGGTTTTGCTTTCATCTTGAGTAGTATAATTCTATCATTGTATGTCCAGTGGGTACTTATATATTTTTGTAGCTCTCTTTTTATTAGTATCCCTACTCCTCTTTGATGTTCTGTTGTGTTTCCTGAATATATACATGTGTATTCTTCGTCCTCTATGTACCCACATTCTTACCATCTAGTCTCTGATATGCCTAAAATATATATGTTTATTCGTTCTGCTTCTTGAATCATAATTTTCCAACTCCCCTTCTTGATATAGAGTCCTAACATTCCATGCACTTATTTTAAGATCTTTTCTCCGACATAAGTTCGAATTCCTCTCCATGGATTCCTCTGTACTAGTACGTGATAAGGCTCCAATCTCTTTCACGGTGGTCAGCCACATTCGTCTTCCGTGTCTTGAACATGCATCTTGTGTACCACACACTTGGCTGTTTTCGCTTTCTGGACCGTTGGTCATTGCTGACTCTTCCGTCCCATCCACCGTCACAGACTTTGTACAATTCGGAATGGGCATTTCCGTCTTACTGGCGCGACAGTGAAAAACAATGACCTATCACCGATAGGTCTATCTCGAATGAAAAGAAGATAAATACCCACTTAACAACGAGAATTTCCACCATCAACCATCCTGTCAGAAGTTAAACAACCACAACGGGCATGAGCAGAACATTAAATATAATAAGCACACCGCGTGTGACCGGCGTATTTCGAAACACCACACACTGTAACGGAAAACCCTGTACACATGCGGACGCCATCTTGAACCAGAGTGTACATTACTGTTGAATTGTGCGTAGTCAGTGTCAGGAAAAAGGCTTGTATAATCATTCTTGTTTCGATTAAATCAGGTTATATTTAATCATTTCATAGAGAATAAAAAGGGATTACGGAAAACACACAAGTTATCAATAACGAGCTAGATAATTAGGTAACGTATAATTGGTGACCAAAGCTTGGAATTATAATCAACATTTTATATTAGACTTGTGGATTTAAAGAAAACGCAGTCGACAGTTTGGACATGCCGGTACATAATGTTTCTGTTGGTATAGCTCAGTGGTTAGTGAAATGAGCTACAAAGGACAAAAGGTCGGGTTTGATCCTAATCGACGGCTTCCGGGTTCACCCAGTCTTAAATGGGAACCAGATGTTTTCTGGGAAAGTAAAGCGGCACGGGCGTAAAACCGACAACATTACCCCAAGATCATGCGTCGAAGGTCTATTAAAGATTATTGTCACTAAAACAATATACCCTGTACTCACACTTGGCGTGACGCGGCTCTTTACTTTATAATGTATACGATTCTTTGTTTATTCTCATTCTAGCAGATCTTGATTATATTACTTACCCTATTGCTCCTTAGTCGATACTCCTACAAATGCACAGTGAATGTAGTGAAGGACATGGCAATATCATTTTCAGGAAATCTATCTACATTTGTAGTTATTGTAGATTCCAAACAGAGAGAGCAAACAGGAAATAGAAGTTGTTCTATGGTTGTAATTTCTATCATTTGTGTAGACTTCCGTGACTCTATGCACACCACGTGCGTCAAGTGAAAGTTATAGTTATGCTATGGAAGTGAATCTTCGACGAGTACACAACAGGCAAATAGTGAAGAGACAGAATAGAGAAGATGTGGCTCTAAAGAATGATGATAAGGATACTGTCAATGTTTTAGAGAGTAGTGATTGCGTATAGAATATACCAAAACACAATGGAGCTTATAATGACTTCTGGAGGATGTAAT
The DNA here is from genome assembly GCA_032433765.1 of Megaustenia siamemsis. Classification (NCBI taxonomy): domain Eukaryota; kingdom Metazoa; phylum Mollusca; class Gastropoda; order Stylommatophora; family Ariophantidae; genus Megaustenia; species Megaustenia siamemsis. The sequence goes on from JAVIAB010000101.1 coordinate 70,656,194, forward strand.
CCCTGTTATATTGTTTGTTAACGAAACGGGATATCTTTATTTTTTCTTCTACCTTCCATCTCCCTGTGGAGTACATCTCTTGAACAGATATTTTCCAAGCAGTTGTGAGAATTGTGGGTTTGTGTCAACAGTCCTCAGAAAATAGGAACAAATGAAGATTTAACAGATGTATTGTTAAACAATAACTATATAATATATAGTTATTGTTCATTGTTATTTAGGGCGGTCAAATAATGGATTGGGTGGACATCATCAATGCCCTCCGGGAAGTAGGAAGAACACATGAGTTCTTCCTAACCAACATCCATTTGTCCTGGGCTGCCACAAGGCTCACTATTGTCACCAGTTCTATTTAACGTGTACACAATAACGATCACGGCCCATAAGCTGGATGGGAGGGGAAGAACTATGACTTTTGCTGATGATATTCTGGTATATCGACAGGGAAGAGACAGACGGGGAATCGCCTCCACAATGCAAGACGAACTCGATCGCATTTCTTCCTGGTGTGGGGTTTCAGGTGCCTTGGTTAATCCTAATAAAGCATCAGTTTCATGGTTCTCCCTTAACAATCATATCGTTAATACAACCACACCGGTATTACGAATGGGAGCTGATGAGGTGACCAGGGACAAGTTGATGACATACCTCGGAGTTAAGTTTGATCGCAGTCTGTGTTTTCGGGACCACGTCGACCATGTGATAACAAAATCCCGCAAAGTGATTAGCCGCCTTGAAGGTCATGGCAGCTGCCAACATCGAGCAGAGGCTACTTATTCTTCTGTTCCAGGGATTAGTCCTCGCACCAATCGAGTATGCCCTGGCCATTCTTACTGTCAGTATGACTCAAACTGATAGGCTGGAGAAAATACAAAATGAAGCCATGCGCATTATCCTGGGATGTACGAGGGACACCTCCCTGTGTAGCAATGAGGTATCTTCTTGACTTTCCAACCATGGATGACAGAATTAAGATCTGGAGAGCACGAGCATACCTGAAGATTAGTACAGATACAGAGCATCCATTGCACCACGTGCTCAACACAGAGAAAGGTACCAGGCTAAAAAGAGGCAAATCATGGGTGGGCCGGGCAGAAGATGTCATCAAACAGGTCTGTGGGCTTACCAATATCAGCGTTGGTGAGGAGTGGATACCGGTGCCTACGTCATTCAAGGGAACTTTCTCATGTATTATCACACTCGACAGGAAAAGTAGGGAACAGAACCCGGTCGTGGTTAATGCTGAGGTCAACGGTCTCATCTGCGATAATACCGATGAGAAAGATGCAGCCATCTATACAGACGGATCTGTAAGACGACACGAAAGAAGTGCATGGGCATTTACAGCACGCTCAGCAGGCAGAATAGCCAAGGAAGACAGTGGTGCATACGTCATGACCACGAGTAGCATGACAATGGAGGTGATGGCGGTGACCAAGGCATTCAAATGGTTAGAGTCACAAGACTACATCCACGCATGTATACTGAGTGATTCGATGAGCATGATAAAAAAAGTGGAGGCGGGCTATGTACGCATGCAATGGGTAGAGTCGTTGCAGAAATCCAAAATACGTAAGGTCACCTTTGTCTATGTCCCTGGACATGCGGGAGTACGGGGAAATGAGAGAGCGGACAGGTTGGCTAGCTGCGCTGTTGTTAAGGACGGGCAGCCGATGGATCGGGCGGACATCATCAATGCCCTTCGAGATGTTGGAAGAGCACAGGACTTCGACAAACACAGATCAACGTCACTTCTTCGGATGATGGAAATGGGAGTTAAGATGGGCACGGCCAGAAATGAGAAACTTGGTGGCCGTGTAAGAAGACTTATCAACCAACATAGAACTGGAGTCGTCAGTCGCTGGACACTGAGGGAATTGCTGTGGAGTGGATCTGAGCACCTATGGACATGTTCGGAGTGCAATGATGATGACCCGCAAATAACTCAATAACTCAATAACCATGAGTTCACGTCACTCCTTCGTAAGAAAGAGATGGTGTTAGGTGGGCACAGCCAGAAACGAGAAAATTAGTGGACGTATAAGATGACTTATCAACCTACACAAAACTAGAGTTGTCAGTCGCTGGACACTGCGTCACGTGCTGGGTAGGCGATCTGAGCACTTATGGACACGTGCAGGGTGCAATGATGATGGCCCACTGAATAACTAACTCAATAACAGACTGACCCATAACAAATTTAAATAAATCTCGCATTTGGAATCGATACAATTTTCTTTTTTGTACTCTTCACACCAACGCTCTTTCTAGATATCTATCACAATTTTACATTTTTGACATCAACGCTAGAACAAACAAATAACATTTATTCGCACAATTATTTATACCTTGAGTTATTGAGTTATTTGCGGGTCATCATCATTGCACTCCGAACATGTCCATAGGTGCTCAGATCCCCTCCTCAGCAATTCCCTCAGTGTCCAGCGACTGACGACTCCAGTTCTATGTTGGTTGATAAGTCTTCTTACACGGCCACCAAGTTTCTCATTTCTGGCCGTGCCCATCTTAACTCCCATTTCCATCATCCGAAGAAGTGACGTTGATCTGTGTTTGTCGAAGTCCTGTGCTCTTCCAACATCTCGAAGGGCATTGATGATGTCCGCCCGATCCATCGGCTGCCCGTCCTCAACGACAGCGCAGCTAGCCAACCTGTCCACTCTCTCATTTCCCCGTACTCCCGCATGTCCAGGGACATAGACAAAGGTGACCTTACGTATTTTGGATTTCTGCAAAGACTCTACCCATTGCATGCGTACATAGCCCGCCTCCACTTTTTTTATCATGCTCATCGAATCACTCAGTATACATGCGTGGATGTAGTCTTGTGACTCTAACCATTTGAATGCCTTGGTCACTGTCATCGCCTCCATTGTCATGCTACTCGTGGTCATGGCGTATGCACCACTGTCTTCCTTGGCTATTCTGCCTGCTGAGCGTGCTGTAAATGCCCATGTACTTCTTTCGTGTCGTCTTACAGATCCGTCTGTATAGATGACTGCATCTTTCTCATCGGTATTATCGCAGATGAGACCGTTGCCCTCAGCATTAACCACGACCGGGTTCTGTTCCCTACTTTTCCTGTCGAGTGTGGCAATACATGAGAAAGTTCCCTTGAATGACGTAGGCACCGGTATCCACTCCTCACAAACGCTGATATTGGTAAGCCCACAGACCTGTTTGATAACATCTTCTGCCCGGCCCACCCATGATTTGCCTCTTTTTAGCCTGGCACCTTTCTCTGTGTTGAGCACGTGGCGCAATGGATGCTCTGTATCTGTACTAATCTTCAGGTATGCTCGTGCTCTCCAGATCTTAATTCTGTCATCCATGGTTGGAAAGTCAAGAAGATACCTCATTGCTACACAGGGAGTGTCCCTCGTACATCCCAGGATAATGCGCATGTAATCCCCGTACTCCCGCATGTCCAGGGACATAGACAAAGGTGACCTTACGTATTTTGGATTTCTGCAAAGACTCTACCCATTGCATGCGTACATAGCCCGCCTCCACTTTTTTATCATGCTCATCGAATCACTCAGTATACATGCGTGGGTGTAGTCTTGTGACTCTAACCATTTGAATGCCTTGGTCACTGTCATCGCCTCCATTGTCATGCTACTCGTGGTCATGGCGTATGCACCACTGTCTTCCTTGGCTATTCTGCCTGCTGAGCGTGCTGTAAATGCCCATGTACGTCTGTATAGATGACTGCATCTTTCTCATCGGTATTATCGCAGATGAGACCGTTGCCCTCAGCATTAACCACGACCGGGTTCTGTTCCCTACTTTTCCTGTCGAGTGTGGCAATACATGAGAAAGTTCCCTTGAATGACGTAGGGACCGGTATCCACTCCTCACAAACGCTGATATTGGTAAGCCCACAGACCTGTTTGATAACATCTTCTGCCCGGCCCACCCATGATTTGCCTCTTTTTAGCCTGGCACCTTTCTCTGTGTTGAGCACGTGGCGCAATGGATGCTCTGTATCTGTACTAATCTTCAGGTATGCTCGTGCTCTCCAGATCTTAATTCTGTCATCCATGGTTGGAAAGTCAAGAAGATACCTCATTGCTACACAGGGAGTGTCCCTCGTACATCCCAGGATAATGCGCATGGCTTCATTTTGTATTTTCTCCAGCCTATCAATTTGAGTCGTACTGACAGTAAGAATGGCCAGGGCATACTCGATTGGTGCGAGGACTAATCCCTGGAACAGAAGAATAAGTAGCCTCTGCTCGATGTTGGCAGCTGCCATGACCTTCAAGGCGGCTAATCCTTTGCGGGATTTTGTTATCACATGGTCGACGTGGTCCCGAAAACACAGACTGCGATCAAACTTAACTCCGAGGTATGTCATCAACTTGTCCCTGGTCACCTCATCAGCTCCCATTCGTACTACCGGTGTGGTTGTACCATTGTAAGGGAGAACCATGAAACTGATGCTTTATTAGGATTAACCAAGTCACATGAAACCCCACACCAGGAAGAAATGCGATCGAGTTCGTCTTGCATTGGGGAGGCGATTCCCCGTCTGTCTCTTCCCTGTCGATATACCAGAATATCATCAGCAAAAGTCATAGTTCTTCCCCTCGCATCCAGCTGTTGGGCCGTGATCGTTATTGTGTACACGTTAAATAGAACTGGTGACAATAGTGAGCCTTGTGGCAGCCCAGGACAAATGGATGTTGGCTCGGAAGACCAACTTCCACATCTGAGTATCACCTTCCTCTGAAACAGTGCCGCTGCGATCCATCTAATGAGGAAGGGGTTCACCGCCAGTTTAAGAAGCATTTGCATGAGATATTCAAATGGTACCCTGTTGTATGCATCCTCCAGATCTATAGCAGCAGCACATGTCTCCCCTCGTCTGTGGAAGCCTTCGAAGACGTCATAGGCAAATACTGCCGCATTGAGCCATGTCTCTTTGTTATATCTATAACCTCCGAGTGTGGAAGGGAATACGCGTTTCTGTTCAAGGCGACAGTTGAGGACACGGGCAACTATTTTCTCCAGCAGCTTGCCCGCAGTGTTCTGCATTGTGATGATTCTGTAGGCACTGATCTGAGAATGGTCCTTGTTTGGCTTCGGTAGCGGTAGTAAGTAGCTGTGTAGCCACTCCTCCTTAATCTGGCCACTCCGAATACTGGCATTAAACTCATTGGCCAGTGTTGTCAAGTCATCATCAGCTAAATCGCCTATTATATATTATTTATACCTTGCGTTCAACAAACGATGAACATGTGCATTGTCTCTTCATGTTTTGAAACATACATATACGGATAGGAAAAGCATTCGACAGAGTAAACAGAGTACAACTGATATACTAACAATATACGGAATTAGCCAACATCTAACCAACCTTATTAAAAGTCTCTACATCAACAGCAGCTGCATAGTCAGAAAAGAAGCAGTCTATACTGTTCACTTTGACGTTAGATCAGCGTAAGACAGGGGAGCGTACTACCCCCTACCAACCCCCTACTGTGTATTATATACATGGACTATATATGCAAGTTAGCCCACCAATCAGAGACAGAGGAGGTCAAAAAGCTTTTATTTGCAGACGATCAGGCACTAATACTGGGAAAGATGGAAGATCTACTAGAACACGTGAATAGACTCAACAGCATTGGCACAAAATACAACATGAAAATCACCATCAACAAAACAAAAGTCATGAATCTCGCCAAAAATAAACAGAACATCAATATAACTATATTATTATAACTATATAACTATAGCAGGCAGGCAACTAAAACAAGAAGAGGAATTCAAATACCTAGGACGTTTAGTAACAAACGATAAATCACAAACATCAGAGATAGAATCAAGATACAACAAGTCTTGTCAAATCATTGGACATTTATCACCACTGTTGGCCAACAAAGAAATAACTCTAGAGGTAAAACGGTCACTCTACAAGACAATCTTCATCCCAACGTTGTGTTACCAATGCCAGTCCAGGACACCTAGATGCTAGAACAATAAGCAAAAAAACATCTACTTAGATTAAATGTGTCAGACGAATGACAGGAAACAGTGTGAGAGATAAGATCAGAAATGAAGAACAGAGAAAATAAGCTAGGAATAGACCCCGCCATAGAATATATACATAAACAAGAGATAAGATGGTTTGGCCACATGACACGGCAGAAAGATGAAAACACAACACAACGAGCTCTCAATAAACGTTGCGAGAATACCAGACCCAAGGGCAGACCACGAAATAGATGGATCGACGGAATATTAGTAGCACTAGGAAACATAACAGCAGCAGAGGCGAACAGAAGAGCAGAAGACCGCAAATTATATCCCACACCGACGCTGAAAGCCAAATGAGGAAGGAAAGAGGAAGAAGAGGAAGAAATCACTGATAACTTTATAAATTGTTACATAATCACGAGTTATTACATTTGGCATAGACGATTATGTTCTTTTACAATTTTCTATTCACAGTACATCGTATTCTTTGATAATTTCTTTGCCATTTGAGCTATCCCAGGGAACTATGAATATTCTTCTGAAAAGTCGCATCTATGCTGTATATAATTGTCTTTTTCATTTATTTGCATACTGTACATGGATATTCCATATGTTAGAATTGCCTCTACATAGTATCGATGGATCGATGAAGTTTGTACCGCTTTTTCCCATAGTTCTGTTTTGTTCCGCTTGTTTTATGTTGCATAATGGAGATTATTTTGTCTTAGATATCACCATTAGTTATGTTATCTTACCTTTCAGACCGAGGCTTTTCTTGTTGCTTTCTTTCACGCTATTGTTATAATTTATAGTAGTTTCTCTCTCTGTCTCTGCGATCAGGGCTCAATCAGAGTAGGATTCCAACCTCTCACATGAACTCAGCTGTCAGGTTAAGTGTGTTGATCGCCCCCACAGACAGAACATCCCAATTAGAGTCTGCCAGATCCACTCTGATTGAACACCCGTTAAAACGTTGCACTGTGTTCTGCGCCAGTGGCCCAGTGCATCCGATCTCAGCCAGCATTTTATTCAGATTTGCTTTCCTTATCCTTTGATTGTCCCCACCCTTCCTGCAAAGCAGCAGATTGTCTTTTATGTAGGGGGATTCTGCCCTTAGATGGTCGGCCCTCCCAGGTTTACGAGCACCATCCGCCCGAGTCACTAGAGGTGACTAACACAGACATGCACACACAAAGATATGAGATGTGACTAACACAGAGATGCACACAACGATACGAGGCATGACTAACACAGACACACATCAAGATATATGACACATGACTAACATAGACATGCACATACATATGTGAGACATGACTGACATAGACATGCACACACAAAGATATGAGATGTGACAAACACAGACATGCACACAAAAAGATATTAGATATGACTAACATAAACATGCACACAAAGACATGAGATATCACTAAACCAGACATGCACACACAAATATATGACACATGACTAACACAGATACACACTAAGATATGATATATGACTAAACACAGACACACATACAGATATGAGACATGATTAAAACGGACACACCAAGATATGAGATATGAGTAACATGACACACACCAAGATATGAGCCATGACTCGCACACACACACAAGCTAAGATATGAGCCATGGCTAGCACAGAAACACACCAAGAAATGAGCCATGGCTTCACGGGAAAACACCAAGAAATGAACCATGCCCAGTACAGAAACACATTAAGGTATCCATATGCCTGGGTTTGTTGTAGTCAACATACTCTTCTTAACGTGGGAATCATCAACATACGAGACGCAGGCCCGGATTAACTGTTCACAGGTTTCGTTCAAACAGTTGTCGGAGAATTGAGATAGCAGTCTGACCCGTAGTAAGTTTCATTGTACATACAGTCTGCACTTTCCGGTTCACATATGATGTCACAGCCATCAGAACACGTCTGTTTGCACTGTAGCCCAAAATTACCATCGGAACAAGTGTCATTACAGGTATAGCCAGGATGTTTACATTGTAGGCATTTTCAGGATTTTTCTCACATAAAGGACAGACACTGAGTCAAGACCTGGAACAGTCGTGTCCATAGATCCCATGTGAACAGTTGCCGTGACAGATACCGATGATGACGTTGCAGCCTTTGCTACACCCACTACACACTGCACACAACGTCCAAGATTGCCCGTCCATACAATAGGTGTCAGTAAATGTTTGCACCTCACACACCGTCAGTGCACTGCCGGCCTGCGATATGGTCGGTGAGAACTCACTCTTAATGTGTGCCATTGGCGTTTGTGTGGTGACTACAATAGTGTTCACAGAAACATTAGCGTATGACATATCATTACACTGGAACACTACACCGCCACTGTCAGAGAAAAACCTTTATTCTTTACCCGAATCATAGTGCTAGCTCGATGATCGATTCGAATGGTGTGAATCTTGTGGGGCGTGACAAAGTTCAGATACCACTAAACAGGATTGGTTCCACTTCTCAATTTTGTGTGTTTGCAATCATTGTCATTTCTTGTAGTTTCATTCTCCGCCTCTAATATTAAAATTGTGTCATTATCATATCTCTCATTATCTATGTCATGACCGTTACTTCAATTCATTTTTGTCTACTATTGATCTCGTATTTTTGTTCTGTAAAGCACGAACAAATCCGGCCACAGAAAACAACAATAGACGTCACCATAAACAGAGATAGTTTTTACTTTTTATTTTTGTTAATTATCGGCTCAACTGAAGTTAGACTGAATCTTCAATAAAGTCATGGGCATGAAAACAACACACCCATACACACACACACACAATCACACAATCGTAGTGATATACTCATGTCGAGTGGTTCACAGTTTGCTTCAGGTAATTTGCTGTTCCAAAAAATATACCTCTTCAAGATCCTCATCCGCGTCATCCATAGTGTTCAATGACTGGAAATAAGAATGAAATTATCTCTTATTAGAATATAAACGTTTGTCGCATAAATAAAATATTGTAAGAAATTGCTTGAACATGTGCCATTGTATAGATGAGATAATGAACGATTGAAAACTCAATCTGTATGTAAAAGTAGTAAAGTGCCCCGTCACGCCGAGTGGCGTTTATGGAATATGCTCTTAGTGACTATACCTTTTACAGATCTTCAGCACATGATTGTTATGGGTAATGTCGTGGGTATTACGCCCGTGCCGTTTTTCAGTCTATATGTAGCTCTAGACAATTCGGGTGACAATCGGTTCTGTAACCTTCGGGATATATTGTCTTGTGTATGTTTGGATTAGTTATAATTAGTAAACAAATACAAGGAAATAATTCTATAGGCAAAACGGGCATTCTTCAATACCATCTTCATCCCAATGTTCAGCTGCCAATGCCAGACCTGGACCCTAGATGCAAGAACACCAAGAATAATAACCTCTACTGAGATGAAATGTGTCAGATGAATGACAGGAAACATTCTGAGTGATAATATCAGAAATGAAGAACTGAGAAAAAAGATAGGAATAGCCCCCGCCATAGAATATATACAGAAACAACAGATACAATGGTTTGCCCACGTGACACGGCAGAAAGATCAAAACACAACACAACGAGCCCTCAATAAACGTTGCGAGAATACCAGACCCAAGAGTCGAACACGAAAAAGGTGGATCGTCGGAATATTAGAAGCATTAGGAAACATAACAGCAGCAGAGGCGAATAGAATAGCAAAAGACCGCAAAATATACGATATATACCATAATACTATTTACTCTGACACAAGGATATATAATTGGCTCTTCAGTTAGCTCTCTGTACTTTTTTGAGAGTTCAGTGTATGTAAACGCATGTTATTAACCGGCGATGGACCGGTACCATGTACTGAATGCCCTCAAGGAGGTAAGAACACATAAAGAATGACCTAGAATCCGCAGCCATGAACTTCTCGATCATAATGTCAAGACGGGAGATGCCAGATGAGAGCGATACACAGAAATAAAAAGAAAATGAAAGACTTGCCTAACAACACAATACCTGTGTCATTATTGGCTTTTCATTTATCGATATTCTCCATAAAAAGATCTGACCACTTATGGTCCTGACTCTCTTCCTCCTCTTCCCTTCCCTATTTATCTTTCAGCGTCGAGGAAGATATAATTTGCGATATTTTATTTTTCTCTTCGCTTCTGCTGCAGTTGTTTCCTAAAAAAAAACTAAAGTACCCCCGTCACGCCAAGTGGCGTATAGGGAATATGGTGTTAGTGACCATATATTTTACAGACCTTTGGCACATAATTTTTGGGATGATGTGGTCGGTATTACGCCCGTGCCGCTTCACTTTCGCTGAAAAAATCCGGTACCCATTAAAGGCTGGGTGAACCCGGAAGCCGTCGGTTGGGATCGAACCCTACCTCTTGTCCTTTGTAGTCCAGTTCACTAACCACTGAGCTATCGCGGCTCCCGTTATGTTTCCTAGTGATTCCAACATTCCGTCAATTTATCTTTTCCCTCGATTTTTGGGTCAAAATTTTTTCGCAACGTTCATAGAAGGCTCGTTTTCCTGTATTTTGACTTTCTGATTTGGCACGTGGCCAAACTGTTTTATATGTTGTACAAGGGCTATTCCAAGAGGAAGAAAAAACTGCAATGGACGCCCTAAGATGGTAAACAGGGGAAAAATGATTAGAGAGACTATAAGAAAAACACTGATTAGTAAAGAAAGTGTCTTTTAATGATATAATTTTAAACTGCAACGGATAAGCTTCGTTATTGTTTAATAGGCTATTGCTACTGTTAATAAACTGTATAGGTACCTTTTCATCAATACCAAGTATTCTTGTAATTTGGTGGTATACTTTTTTGCAGATAGGAATATATATTTTTAACTAAATGAATTTAGATTATTTACTCTTGTGTCTCTCTTGTCTGTTTAGTAGCACTGGTTGTGCTAATCACGTTATATATTACAAGAATGAAAAGTGTGAAAAATGTCCCGCCACTTTGTGAGGATATATCAGTTGTGGTGTGTGTGTATTTTTTATATAAACCTTCCAGCACATGATTCCCTCTTTAGGGGTTACATAGCAGATATTACGTCAGTACCCGATGTATCTCCCTCATCAAGTTGGTAACCATATACGGTTCGGTGAGACTGGAAGTATCGATCAATATGGAACCCGATCTCCTGTCTTACATAGCAAATGTCACTATATAGATACCGCTTTCCCATATGGCATGTACGAAAAATAAGAACCATCTTACATTGGTCGATGCACAATTACATTAGTATTAATTTACATTTACTAAAATCATATGATTCATTATTCATATTTATGTTGGTTCTAGTTCATAATACTTACCGTCCTTATAGAAGTTAAAATGTTGATGATCTATTCAGAAATTAGATTTGACACAACATTATTTTTAAAGTGCACCTATTGGACATCACCATCATCAGGTACCATGCCTGCTGGCGCAGGTGATCATATAGCTCCACAATTTTTAATTGTGATTGTTTTTATAATGTATGTTGTTGACTTTCTGCCAACCCATTTTTGTAAGCTGTTTGGTATCTTTGTCTTTACTTCCCTCTATCTCTTTGCCCCTCAATTTTCCCAGCTGCCACAATATATTACAGCTGTTTCTATCTCATTACATGGCCAAAGAATGATGGTTGTTGCTACCTAACGCCAGAAATAGACTCTCTTTTTTATTTGGCCTCTTTCAGTAGGGTTTCATTACTCTTCTTGAACATAAGTAGCAATAATGATTCACCGGTGCAAGTAATGCTAGTCATTGTGTTCTTATTCTTCTTTTACATACTTCTCTTTAATCGTTTAAGCACCATGTGCAGAATAATTCTTCGGCAAGCAGTCTCCAAACCGTCTTGTTTGGTTTCCTAATCTATATATTCTCTTCGCCCCTTAAAGAACAGTTTAACCTTCCCTCTGTTTCTTTCCTTGGTGTGTCGTATTTTGTTTCATCGTCTTTCCATGAATGTCATTAAAACCCCTTGTGTATATTTTGCGTTTGTTTATTGGAATATTTTCTTGCTAAAGGAGAGCGAAAAAGCGATTCAGAGCTATGTGTATAGATAGATAGACAGAGTTAGAGACAAGGACTGACGGACGGACGGTGGATTCACGGACGGCGGACGCACGGATGGATAGATGGAGGGATAGATAGATTGATGAATGTATGGATAGATGGATGGATATATACAGTGTTTTTTTCATGGTAAAAAGTGCCGCTACTCACAGTAATAATTTTACAGCAACATTCACGCTTTCAATAGTTCCTGATATACCGTCGTCGACTCTAGGTCGCTTCTTGCTTTTGATTTCAACTTACTGCAGAATGGCAAACTTGGAGCCGATATGAACATATTTGTTGAAAATTAATTTGGGGATATGGCTACCTATTCTCCTGATGAACAACAATGCAGCGGGTATCTGCACAAGGAGAGATGACTTTGATGAATTCATTGTAAGGTTCATGTGAGGGAAACCCATTTCATATTCACTGGAAGATACTACATTTGTGTCCAAATTATGTTTTAGAGGAAGTAGTATGTCCTGGAATAAAATTTCTTGAAGATATTCACGAAAAGCACGAACTATATATTAATATATATATATATATTTACTTTTAATAAACTGAAATTGTAATATAAAGAGGTGCCGGTACTGCGTACTGTCAGAAAAAAAAGCACTGGACATATATATAGCTTGTCAGATAGGTAGACGGGTAGAAGGTAAGATTGGATAGACATGTAAATATTAAGATAAATAGACACGTAGATTGCTAGATAAGTAGATATATAGACAGATAAGTAGAGTAATGGAAATATTTTTAGTGGGTAGTTAATTTGGTCAGTATATAGGTAGGTAAGTAAATGGGTAGATTGGTAGGCACATTTAGATATACATTTCAATATATTCTATGTTCCCTTTCCAATATACTGGATAATATTATGTCTTTAAATTTGATTATTTTACAGGAAAGTAAATCAGCATGCAAATTTCGCAAACGGAAACTGATTATGGCCACATGATCATCATGTTCCATACCGGTTGGCGTATGCGATCATGACCTAGCGCAATCTTCTATCTACAGTGCATCGTATCAGTTATGTGGTTGACTGTTTGCAATGCCATGACACAAACCAATCAAGAATTTTCTCTCCTTGTCGTCCGCGATCTCTCTTTCATTGTATTTTATTGAGTTATTGAGTTATTTGCGGGTCATCATCACTGCACGCCGAACATGTCCATAGGTGCTCAGATCCCCTCCTCAGCAAACTCCGCAGTGTCCAGCGACTGACGACTCCAGTCCTATGTTGGTTGATAAGTCTTCTTACACGGCCACTAACTTTCTCATTTCTGGCTGTGCCCATCTTAACTCCCATTTCCATCATTCGAAGAAGTGACGTGGATCTGTGTTTGTCGAAGTCCTGTGCTCTTCCCACATATCGGAGGGCATTGATGATGTCCGCCCGATCCGTTGGTTGCACGTCATCAACGACAGCGCAGTTAGCCAATCTGTCCACTCTTTTATTTACTCGTACTCTCGCATGTCCAGGGACATAAACATAGGTGACCTTACGTATTTTGGACTTCTACAATGATTCTACCCAATGCCTGCGTTCAGAGCATGCCTCCACTTTACTTATCATGCTCATCGAATCACTCAGTATACATGCGTGGGTGTAGTCTTGTGACTCTAACCATATGAATGCCTTGGTCATTGCCATCGCCTCCTTGGTCATGCTACTCGTGGTCATGACGTATGCACCACTGTCTTCGTAGACTATTCTGCCTGCCGAGCGTGCTGTAAATGCCCATGCACTTCTTTGGTGACGTCTTACAGATCCGTCTGTATAGATGACTGCATCTATCTCATCGGTGTTATCACAGATGAGACCGTTGACCTCGGCATTAACCACTACCGGGTTCTCTTCCCTACTTTTCCAGTCGAATCTGACAATACACGAGAAAGTCTCCTTGAATGACGTAGGCACCGGTATCCACCCCTCACCAACGCTGATATTGGTAAGCCCACAGACCTGTTTGATGGCATCTTCTGCTCGGTCCACCCATGATTTGCCTCTTTTTAGCCTGGCACCTTTCCCTGTGTTGAGCACGTGGCCAATGCTCTTTATATGTACTAATCTTCAGGTATGCTCGTGCTCTCAATATCTTGATTCTGTCATCCAAGGTTGGAAAGTCAAGAAGATACCTCATTGCTACACAGGGAGTGTCCTTGTACATCCCAAGATAATTTGCATGGCTTAATTTTGTATTTTCTCCAGCCTATCAATTTGAGTCGTACAGACAGTAAGAATTGCCAGGGCATATTCAATTGGTGCTAGGACTAATCCCTGGAACAGAAGAGTAAGTAGCCTCTGCTCGATGTTGGCTGCTGCCATGACCTTCAAGGCGGCTAATCCTTTGCGGGATTTTGTTATCACATGGTTGACGTGGTCCCAAAACACAGGCTGCTATCAAACTTAACTCTGAGGTATATCATCATCTTGTCCCTGGTCACCTCATAAGCTTCCATTCGTACTACCGGTGTGGTCGTATTAACGATATGATTGTTAAGGGAGTACAATGAAGCTGATGCTTTATTATGATTAACCAAGGCACCTGAAACCCCACACCAGTACGAAATGCGATCGTGTTCATATTGCATTGTGGAGGCGATTCCCCGTCTGTCTCTTCCCTGTCAATATTGCAGAATATCATCAGCAAAAGTCATAGTTCTTCCCCTCCCATCCAGCTGTTGTTCCGTGATCGTTATTGTGCACACGTTAAATTGAACTGGTGACAATGGTGAGCCTTGTGGCAACACTGGACAAATGGATGTTGGCTCGGAAAATCAACTTTCACATCTGAGTATCACCTTCCTCTGTAACAGTGCCGCGGCGATCCATCCAACGAGGAAGGGGTGCACCGCCAGTTTGAGGATCATATACATGAGATATTCAAATGGTACTCTTTTGTATGCATCCTCCAGGTCTATGGCAGAGGTACATGTCTCATCTCGCCTGTGGAAGCCTTCGAAGACGTCATAGGCAAAGACTGCCGCGTTGAGCCATGTCTCAGTGTTATATCAGTAACCTCCGTGTGTGGTTGGGAATTCGTGTTTCTGTTCAAGGTGACCGCTGAGGACACGGGCAATTATTTTCTCTAGCAGCTTGCCCGCAGTGTTCTGCATTGTGATTATTCTGTAGGCACTGATCTGAGAATGGTCCTTGTTTGGCTTCGGTAGCGGTAGTAAGTAGCTGTGTAGCCACTCCACCTTAATCTAGCCACTCCGAATACTGGCATTAAACTCATTCCCCAATTTTGTTAAGTCGTCGTCAGCTAAATCGCCTATGTCATCGTACCGAACACCATATGGACCAGGAGCAGTATTGTGTAACCTTTTAAGTGTCGTGTGAATAGTATCGGTTGTGATTGTGAGATCTTCTTTCAACACTACATCCTAACACAAATTTGACAGCGATCCCCGTATCTTCATTCTTACATTTCTTTAGTTCGTCTGCTCAATGTAGCAGGCAAGCAGAGCCTTCCTTTTGCTCTCATCAGATTTGTGCCATATCCGGCCTGTGCTCTGAAAGTCTGATATGCTTCTGTGTCGTGATGCACCATCCATGCTCTGATGAAGGCACCAGAATGTGGCTAGCGATTTTTCCGAGCACACCTTTTTTACAGAAGCCATCCCATTTGGCATCCTTAGCCTGCTTAGCACATAGTTTAAAGTGCATCAATTTTTGGTTGACCTCTACTTTCATACGCTTCAAGGGCTCGATTGTGTTCTTCTATTCCTTCTGGCTTTCTGGCATGTCTTGGTCGTTTGTCTCTTGTTCCGACAATCTTCATCGACATCTACATTCCACCAGGGTGGCTGCGTCCACCTTTCCTGCCTCCTACGAAGGGCGCTCTGTTTCCTATGTCTGATTTTGCTAATGACGTCCTGGTCTGTTTGCTCGTAGTGGAATGTGTGGAGCTTTCTTTTCTGGCTTCTATTTCTGCTTTTCTCAATTAGGAGGACACATGGATTGTGATCATCTCCGTGGAACCCCAGTGCACTCAACTGCAAACCGGTGCGAAGGTGGAAGACACCAGTGCCAGGTCTATGACACTATCAGGGCCCCGTATTCGAGTTGCCATTCTTATTGCCCTTCCATCATTCAAGCACACTAAATCGACTGACACTAGTGCGTTCTCTAGGTCTTCTCCCTGCTTGTTGGTTATGATGTTACCCCACTGGTTTCCTCTAGCATTAAAGTCCCCGCAGAAAATGACGTTCTCTTCATCGAATTCGAAGTGATTCTGCCATTGTTGAGTGTTCACCTTCCCATTACAGGCATACACATTTACAATTACGAAATGAACTGGGGTCTGCACCCTAATCGCATGTTCCTGTAATTCTGCGTTGTTCCTCACAGACATATCAACCTCAGCTGCCACCATATTGTTGCGCACAAGGATGGCCTGTATGAGGTGTCGCCTATTGTAAAAACAATAAAAACCAGGAGTACTTACTGCCCTGTCACCAAGAAGAGTTTATTGCAAAATCTTTATATCGGCGCCGCACAGTAGCTTATCAAGAATGGGCCGTCGTTGATTTATGGACCCACACTTTCAAGATGTAACGCGCACATACCTTAGGCCTAGCCTCTCACACTACAACAGTTTAACGCCAGCTCTCTTAACTTGTTGTGTTTTCCTTCTTGGATGTTGTCGTTTGGGCTGCATCTGAATTCTTACCGTCGTTGTAGTCTCATAGATGATTTTGTCGCTGAACGTCGATGCTGTGGATGTTCTAGGCACACGCGGAATCACTCAGTCGCACGGTCCAGGACCCGTTTCCACGTTATAGACTGGCCAACTCCAGTAAATCGCTCAGCAGCATGCGGATACACTTTGAGCCTTTTACAAATTCAATGAATTATTCGTTCTCGACGACAGACCGGCGAAAACAAACCGCCTTTATTTCACGCATTCAAAAGCGCAATCAACAACAAAGATGAGTATAAGTGGTTAAATAAGGAAATTGTAATACAATGCAATGACGTAAAAGAAGCATAGTGATTTACATCATATAGAAAGCGCTTGCTATCCCATGATCCCTTCAAATATTAAAAAAAACAACAAATAAACAGAAAAGTTCACTGGAAATAAGCACTTATCTGTGAGTCCTCTGAAGAAGCCAGCGAACAGGTGCCATATTTCCCGGAAGTCTCCTCATTGTATTATGCCAGTTGTAACCAAGTATTCTAACTTTCCGCTTCTCATAATGTGCCCGACAAATGTTGATTGTTTCTTTCTGATGTTTTTAAGAAGCCCAATTTTTGTGTTGTCCTCTTTGATAATTTCCTTATTGGTCTTTTTAGCTGTCAAGGGAACGTTCAACATTCTTCTGAGAAATCCCATCTCTGTAGCCTCTAAACGTCTTTTCATTTAATTATGATCACATGACTTAAAGAAACACCATTAATATTACATTAATATTACAATCTGAAAATGCGGTCATTGTTCTTAACATATTTTGTTTACTGGTCTTCTATTTTGATGTTCTACACAACTTACCCGATTCAAGTTACCGAGAGTATCATTTAAATTTCTTGACAACTAGAAATGGAGGAAAGCAAATGGTAGTTACATGATTTTAAATTAATAACCTCGCTGTCGTCGTCTTCTTCTTTGCTTAATGATTCACGTTTTAACATCAAAGGAAGATATGTTTTTCCTTTCCTTACTCCTAAGTTGGTTTCTCCTCGATTATGTTTTCTAGTATTTATAATATTTCGTCAATCCATCACCTTCATGGTCGTCGTATGAGAGATGACTTAGATGAATTTACTCTATTGTTCTTGTGAGAGAGACCCATTTCATATTCACTGGAAGATACTGCAATTATTCATCCTTTAACATTCTTCTGAGAAATTCATTCTCTGTGGCCTCTAATCGCCTTTTCATTTAATTATGACATGATACAAAAAATCGAAATTAATATTACACTAATATTACATCCTGAAAATGCGTTCATTGATTCATAACATATTTTGTTTAATGGTCTTCTACTTGGTGTTCTACACAACTTACCAGATTCAAGGTACCCAGAGTTGTATTTAATTTTCTTGACAACTAGAAATGAAGAAAATGAAAAAGTTGTTGCATAATTACATACTAGTTATCATGTCGTCGTCTTCTTCTTTGCTTAATGATTTACGTTTCAACATCAAGGGGAGATATGTTTTTCCTTCCCTTACTCCTATGTTGGTCTCTCCTGCGATTATGTTTCCACGTATTTATAATATTTCCTCAATCCATCTCCCTCATGGTCGACACATAGGTCTAACGTTTTTTGTAGCTTTTGTAGAAGCTTCGTTATGTTCTATCTTGTTATCTTATCACGTGGCCAACTCGTTCTACCTAATGTTTACTATTTTATGCAATCGTGGATTGTCCGTATTGTATTTTATCTGTTCGTCAATTTTAATCTAATCTCTTACCTGTCTTTCTGGAATGTACTTAATACATTTAGTGTTAGTTGTGGTTAATGTTCCTATTGTTCCTGTCTAGAGTCCATGTCAGGGGTCGATAGCAAATGTTAGAATGAATCTTGTGTTGTATAGTGCATGTTTTTATTTCTTGTACGGTATGTACGGTTGTGTAGTATTGGACATCAGCGGCAATATTTGTCCGATGGTTTCATGATTTATACATTGAGTCTATTATCGCCCTTTGTCGTGTTGTGTGACGATGAGACTTGTAGCTGTGCTACTGGTAATGAGAGTGAGAGTGTGTGTATGTGAGAGAGAGAGTAAGTGAGAGAGTGAAGAAGTGTGTGAGAGGGAAGATGAGAGAGAGTTAGTGTGTGAGAGAGTGTGCGTAAGAGAGAACGTGTGAGAGAGTATGTGAGAGAGAGTGAGATAGTGTTAGAGAGTGTGAGAGAGTGAGAGTGCATGTGGAAGAGAGAGTGAGAGAGAGTGTGAGTGAATGTGAGAGTGCATGAGAGAGAGAGAGTGTGAGATAGAGTGTGAGAGAGTGAGAGCGTATGTGAGAGAGAGTACATGTGAGAGAGTGTGTGAGAGATTATGCGAGTGAGTATGTGAGAGAGTATGTGAGAGATAGAGCTTGTGAGAGTTAGAGAGAGAGCATGTCAGAGTGAGAGAAAGCATGTGGGAATAATAGAGAGTGTGTCAGAGAGAGAGAGAGATAGAGAGCAGTATCTCACTCGTAACAACAAAGAGTTGACACAATCTAAAGAACACTGCATCGGTTATAACCAAAATACATCTTATATGCATATATTTATTTATTTAGGGAGCCTCGGTAGCCTAGTTGGAAAAACCACCCGACTGGACTACCGACGTTCGGACAACCCGTGTTCGATTCCCGCTGGGAGCAGTGTGAATTGTACTCGTGGTTGGAAAAAAAAAAATACCCCCACGGTCGACCCAGCCGTTGGCAGAAATGGGTACCAGGGTATTACCCTGGGAAGGTGAGGAATGTCGCTTCGCATCTGAGTTTCGATGCTTGAGGCGACACTATACAGAAATAACCGAACATTTCTGGATAGGTGGTCGAGCACATATGGGTGGAAACTCGCGTGCTAAGACGCCGGTTCAAGTCTCGTACTTTACTTTACCTTTATTTATTTAGTGTCACTTGTCGAACAATATTATCCATGATGTGCACAATCTTAAATGACATCAGAACACAGCTCCCAATGAGTCGTAGCTTGTATTGTTCGTCTCCAGTCTTTCTTTAATTTTACGTTCATGTCGCTGTTAGACGACTGTTGATGGTGATAGCAAATAAAAGGAATGTGATCGTCGTGGAAGGCTAATCGTTATCTAGCCGATCTAGGCATCTTATAGCATTTACTAAAGCGTTACGTCTGCTTGCTCTTCTGTCTAGAGCGAGATTCTTCTTAGACCCTCTTGTCTAAGTCTGAATCTGGCTGAAACGAAACAACTGCCTCACGTTTATCTCATCCCATGCCTCTTGTTATTGTATGGTTATCTGATTCTCATGATTGCCCGACTAATGATAACTACGAGTATATCTTTGGGAGTAATTTATCCTTACCGCTATTCTATTGCTTCATTTCTATTGTTTGACTTTAATTGCAACATGACTCGAATGAATTGTTGACTGAACTATAGCTGACTGACCACAAATATAGCTGTCACTGGACATGTGATAACTTCTTAACGTGGACTATCGAACAGTTTACTGAATCTCTGTACAATCTTAATATCTGCCTATTTCCCAATGCGTGAATTTTCTCTAAGATCTGGCTAACTCTCCTTCCCAACTTTTAACTGTTGATTGGCGCTACTGACTAACCTATTTTATTTGCTCATGGCCAATGTCTCACTAAACTTATTATTTTCGTGCATCTGTTTTATATTCATTAGCATCTACCTGATCAACAACATCAATTCATGTTTTTGTGTTCTCCAGTTTTATTTCTCTAGTGAATTCCAGATGGGCTGAATTTTCAGTGAAAATACATTTTACCTATTTTTCACACTGGCGGCCGATATGGTCATGTGTTCCACCGCCATAGAGGCAGATATTCTCCGATTTTAGAGTTACTCTCATATTTATATCCTCGAACGTTGTTAGATACATATTTTTTCTATTAATTTTGCCAGTGCAGCGGTTACTTTTGGCTTACTCGTTTAT
Source organism: Megaustenia siamemsis (assembly GCA_032433765.1). NCBI lineage: Eukaryota > Metazoa > Mollusca > Gastropoda > Stylommatophora > Ariophantidae > Megaustenia > Megaustenia siamemsis. The sequence goes on from JAVIAB010000101.1 coordinate 70,676,886, forward strand.
TTTTCCAACTGTCAATGATTTATAACGTGTGCAGCATGCACATGTGACCTCCTGTCTTTAGCAGCTTTAGCAGACACCGAAACCTGCTACCCAGAGACCAGGGGAGGGTCGCGGATTCAATTTAAAACACAAACAATTCCAGCGGGTGTCTTGGTAATCGAACCCCGGACATTCTTGTTAGAGGTCGACGTCATACCTGTATGCGACCCAGCGGCCACCCCCCCCCCCCCCCCCCCCCCCAATCCATTGAATTAAATATATTCTAGCTCATTGCCCCCTTGGTATAAATTTACAAATGGCGACAATGTCTAGATTTTAGCCTCTGTGTTTGTATACCTGGATTTTCAAGCACTGGCTGTTAATGGCCAAATGTTGTAAAATTAGTTCCAGTACTTGTTTAATTATTCAGCATACGTATTTAACAATGTGCGACATTCACAGTAACAATGGATTTAGTGTTTACACATTCTGAGTTCGAAGAGCAGATAAGACTGCATTCAAACATTCCCAGCAATACACCAAACAGTTTATGAGAAAATTGAGTTTTGTGTTTGGGCAACAATTTGAGAACAGATAATGTTCCTTTGTTATTGTGACTCTTATTGTACTCCGGATTGCTGCTGGAGCTACTGAGTTTAGTGCTGTGTGCACACCGTGAGTTGCACTTTTAATCCGGATCGTGTTTGGATATTTCGATTGCCTACTATGAATGCTGATACCATATGGCGAAGGCCTTTCAGTTGCGTTCATTTTAGATGTGGTTACGCCTTATGGTTTTTGGCGTGTGCTGGAGCTGCTATAATGGAGATTACAGCTACATTTCTTTGTTTGGGTTTTTCCATGAGATAAACTGTTAATTCTGATGATTCCACTGGCACGGGCGGTTGAGTAATGATGTATTTTAATTCGTACGCAGTGATACCTGGACCTTCGACTGACTACAACTACAACCATTATTAAAATATGTTTTGCGTCTTGGTGCCAATATATATATATATATATATATATATATATATATATATATATATGGTATTACTCACTTTCAGTTGTTTATCCAAACCTTTATATGCCTAAAAAAATATTATGCATTTGTTTGAAAGATTAAATTATTATTAACATCTCAATTATCATTGGTAATATCACTATTATTATTAACAGTTTTTTTCCTTGACTACATCACATTTTAAGAATTTTCAGCTTTAGCGGAATCTTGATGATCGCACTTGTATCTGTTGCAGCGATTCTGTTTAATTCAACCCTTTCGGTAAGAGAAAATATATGCATTCTTCAGTCTTTGTTTGGCGTTCTTTTTTATATTTGGAAGCTACTTTTGAATAAATTAACACAAGGTAATTGAAATTACACTTAATCTACATTGTTGTTAATGATGTTTTAAAAACAATGAATGCAATAGGAAATATAATATTTGAGAAACATAAAACATACAACTATTGTGAAGATCTGTCACGACAATATCTCTTATTTTTCTTTCTTCACCTCATCATGTGCCTGTTAGACGTCCAGGGTGATACAAAGATTTGGTTCTCGCACTTTTGGTGGATATAATCTTTGCCAGTTGATGTTTTTGTATCATTTTTACATCTTACCATGGGTCTGCTTCTTGCTCTTCTATTTTCTCATCTTTTAGTGTATGATTTTTTATTGTAATGAACCGTATGATATTCCTTCTAGGACAAACACATGTATTTGTTTTATTTTTTCTGTATGTAACTCATGATTGACTCAATGTATAATTTACCTCTTTTAATATAATTTCCGAATCTGTTTTTTTTTTCTGGTCACTCCAAACTCTTTTCTCAGACATCTCACTTCTGTTGTGACAAGCTTTCTTTTATGCGTAGACATACGTGATCATCATTGTCATTGGTATCACAATGTTGGAATAAATATACTCTATATAATATGTTATTTGCTAGTTACATGCATTGCTTTTATTTATTATTGCGGAGATGTATTTTTCTTCCATTAAAAAATGTTGGAAATGTGGAGCTGAACAAGAATATAAATGACTAGAAATGGCTTCTTGAACACAGATTCAGTTTCTGGAATTCAGAATTTGGAAAACTGAAAACAGCCAGTAAAGTATGGAAGACTGACTATACAAGAACAAGAAGTAAGGGCAAAAAAAACCTACCAGAATGCAAAAATGTTTATATTTCCACATAGCGCATTTTGTTGTCCTATTCAGGACGGTAAATATTGACAGTAAAGCTTCGAGCAGCATAGTCTTCGCAACTGACTACACAACCGAATTACCTTAACGTTGATTCATTACATTCATGTAAACATGACATTTTAAAACAGTTTTATGAGAATAATAAACACATTAATAAATTGCGAAGTGATCGAAATACACGTGACTTAAGACGTTTAAATTTTGTTCAAACCAACAACCAATTCTTGTTGACTGTGCTTACATAACGTGCAAAAGTGACGATCTAAAATAGAAGAAATATCGTTGCATTGAAAACGTATATTAACAAAGTAATGTTATGGTTAAGTTATTGTTAGGGTTATTCCTATGGTTATGGAAGGCATCTGTATCACTGCAAGCGAATTAAATTCCATAATTGCTCAACCCCCGTGCCAGTGGAATCATCTGAATTAATATCTCAACTCCCAAAAAAATAAAGGTAGCTACAATCCCTCCGTAGCAGTCTCATCACACGCCAAATTACATAAGGCGAAACCGAACAGAAAGTGAACACAGCCCGCTGTTCACCGTCATACGCCATCATCGTTGATCGCAACACGAATCGCAATGTCGAAACACGATCAAAAAGATAACAGGCACAGCTCACGGTGTGCACTGAGCACTTAACTCGGTAGTTCCTGCAGCAATTGCCGGACTTGGAATATGTGGAAACTGCAACAAAGGAACATTTTTCAGACACATCCTTTAACGTTTCTTGCCGCCTATCCACCATATTGACCGGAAGTTCACGTCCTCCTGAAAATGTTGATCGTCATTTTGTGTATGTATAGTGCTTGATGATGTTAGAACATCGTGTTTGTCTCCATATCCAGACATATGAAACTCTGTTAGTAGTCGGATTATACCCATAGTACATTGAACAACAGACAGTAAGATCTCAGATCTTCCCTGCAATGTGAATTTATTAAATGATAAACCAGTTCACACCGGGGCTGCAAAGTCATGAACAAAACCCCGTCATTTTTAACTTCATTATAAGCGTATGGCCGGTTTAGGGATATTCGACCATGTATCATAATGACGTACCACACACAACAATGGATGCGCCCACAAACGACCGATTAATCTAATGAATGCAGCCACCAACGCACGAAACACCGTAATGATGATGGAATAGCTGAAAAATCGTGATCTGTTTATGTAAAAGTAGTGACTCTATATCTATATTTCTTTTTTTCAAATCGTTACGTTTGTTTGAAGAAGGAAATTATCTTTGCTTTGCTTGTTCCTCACCTGTGAACCTATGATAGTGATACAGTAAAGAGCCTCGTCACGCCAAGTGACGTATAGGGAATATGGTGTTAGTGACCATACTTATCTAGAGCCGTTCGGCACATGATTTTTAGGGTAATGTTGTCGGTATTACGCCTGTGCGGTGTTACTTTCCCAGAGAAAAAAAAACAATTCTGGTATTCATTTTAGGCAGGGTGAACTGGGAAGCCGTTGATTAGGATCGAACCCGACATCTTATAATGATGGCGTTACTTTTGATAGAAAATTGTATATCGATTTGTACAATCACATATTTTATTTTCAGTCTTATGTAAAATATAGCCTTATGTAACATATAGTCTTATGCAACCTTACACAATGCATTTCATTGTTGATATTGTAGAGAAGAAAATAATAGTTGCTTAGAGCCACCTGGAATCAGCCTGGCGTCTGAAATTGAATCCTGAATAATCGGACAAAAGACACACAGATCGTAGTGTCTACACAAATAGTATTTTACAAAGAAATCTTGGGGATAATGTGGGCACCTGAAGATTGTAAAAGTTGTTTGTAAAATTCTGCAGAACATGAAACGATAAAGATTTCTTATCTTGTATTGGGTATTATCGTTCACCGGTTATTAATCCCACTTCTTGTTTAAAAAGTGTTTGTTATATTACAGTGAAAACATATTTTGTGGGTTGCTGTTTAAATATGTCATGATATTTTGTTTCATTGTATATATGTATGTAAATATATATATATATATATATATATATATATATATATATATATATATATATATATATACTCCTTCTACTTTATCTATCTCATGATGCCTTTAAACGTCGCAGAGGAAGCAGATTGTTTTCAGTATACTATAACGTCTCCAGATACTTTGTTTATTGTTTGATTCTCTCATTTCTTAAATGAAACATCTTAATTTGGCTTATCTAATTGATGTTAACAAAGGAAATGTTTTGGTCGTTGTGCTTAGGAGATGGTGACTTAAAGGTTTCCGCGAAGTTTTCTTTTTCATTGTGTGGTTATTAGTGTGATCATGATCTGGATGAGATGAGTATACCTGAAGATAAGTGCAGATAAAGAGCACCCATTGCATCATAAGCTCAACATAGGGAAGGGTGCCAGGCTAAAGAGAGGCTAATCATGGGTGGGTCGAGCAGAAGATGTTATCAAACAGGTTGTGGGATTACCAATATCAACGCTGGAAAGGATTGGATACCGGTGTCTACGTCATTCAAATGGACATTATTGTGTTTTATTCACACTCGAAAGGAAATTAACAGAACTCAGTCGAGGGCAATGTGGTGATCAACGGTCACATCTGGGATAACACCGATGAGAAAAATGCAGTCATCTATATAGACGAATCTGTAACACGACACCAAAGTAGTGCATGGCCATTTACAGCACACTCGACAGGCAGAATAGTCAAGGAATAAAGTGGTGTATACGGTATGACCAGATGACCTCAGGACATGTGGCAATACGGCGAAATGACAGAGCGGACAGGTTGGCTAGCTGAGCTATTTTTGAGAACGGTCAACTAATGGATCGGGAGGACATTATCAATGCCCTCCGGGAAGTAGGAAGGACACAGGACTGCGTCAACCATGAGTCCTCGACACTCCATCGGATGAAAGAGATACGAGTTAAGATAGGAACAGCCAGAAACGAGAAACTTTGTGGGCGTGTAAGAAGACAAATCAACCAAAACAGAACTGGAGTCGTCAGTCGCTGGACACTTCAAGACTTGCTGAGGAAAGGATCTGAGCACCTATGGACATGTTTAGAGTGCAGTGATGATGACACGCTAATAACTCAATAACTCGATAACTCGAAATTAAAAAAAAACAGACTAGGTCAGGCTAAATAGTATTTCAAGAATTGAAAAATATCTTATGCTTCAAATATATGTCAATAGAAGTGAAAATGAGAGTTCATCGGTGCTATATAGAAACAATTCTGACCTATGGAAGCGAATCAAGGACAGTGGACAAACAAATTAAAAGACGATTAAAGACCACATAGGTGGGATTTCTCAGAAGAATGTTGAAAGTTCCCTAGACAGCTAAAAAGACTAATGAAGAAATTCTCAAAGAGGACAACACAAAAAGCGAAAAAAAACATCAGAAAGAATCCACATTTTTTGGGCACATCGTGAGAAGAAAGTTGGAATACTTGGTTACAACTGGCAAAATAAAAGGAATGAAAGATCGTGGACGAGAAAGAAAGAAAATACTGGATAGCTTGGTGTCATGGCATGGAAAACATTCAACAACAGACCTGATACGATGCACTGTATATAGAAGATTGTGGATGTACATGATCGATTACGCTAAATGGCGTGGCACATGATGATGATGGTGATGAATAAGTAAATAAGGTATATGTCCACGCAGAATGTTTGACGTGATAGTATCTACATAGGATATAAATTATTTGATGACTGACGTAATAAGTCGATATAGTATCTGTCCACTGGAACGTTTGAATTGATAGTGTCTACAAAGGATATACTTGATTTGATAGCATATGTCCACGTAGAACGTGTGACGTGGTAGTGTCTACATAGGATATAAATGATTTGATTACTGACGTAATAAGTCATTAAAGTATCTGTCCACGTAGAACCTTTGCAGTGATAGTGTCTACATAGGATATAAATGATTTGATTACTGACGTAATAAGTCATTAAAGTATCTGTCCACGTAGAACCTTTGCAGTGATAGTGTCTACAAAGGATATAAATGATTTGATTACTGACGTAATAAGTCATTAAAGTATCTGTCCACGTAGAACCTTTGCAGTGATAGTGTCTACAAAGGATATGAATGATTTGATTACTGACGTAATAAGTCATTAAAGTATCTGTCCACGTAGAACCTTTGCAGTTATAGTGTCTACAAAGGATTTACATGATTCGATAGTATCTGTCCACGTATAACGTGGTTATTGTTATTGTTATTGTGGTTGGCTATGGAAGGCCTCGGTCTCACAGCAAACGAATTAAAATCCATAATTGCTCAACCGCCCGTGCCAGTGGAATCATCCGAATTACTAACTCATCTCCCAAACAAAGAAAGGTAACTGTAGTCCCCATCGTAGCAGTCTCAGCACACGCCAATAGACATAAGACAAAACCGCGCAGAAAGTGAACACAGCCACCTGTTCCCCGTCATACTATATCATCATTCATCTTAAACAAGCGGGATATCGAAGCAGGATCAAAACGGATGAGACACACAGCTCACGGTGTGCACAGAGCACTTAACTCAGTAGCTCCTGCAACAAGCCGGACTTGGAATATGAGGAAACTGCAAGAAGGAACACTTTTCAGACATAGCCTTCAATGGTTCCTGCCGCCTATCCACCATATACCATGGGAGTTCACGTCCTCCCGAAAATGATGATCGTCGTAGCACTTGATGATGTTAGGCAATCATTGATGACTCCAATTTCAAACATATAGACACACAGTGGTGGTAAGTTATCATTTCCAATCCAACAGAAGCCACATGACCTGTAGTTAGTAAAAACACAATTGATGATGTTCTCCGCTCCCTTCTTGTAGCTGCCGCCACACGATTCTGATGTCTCATTAACTTGGACATCATTCAAGAACAATGTCAGATTAACATTCCATAGATATGGCTTTGCTGATGAAGTGCTTGGTGCAACAGTTGTATCAATCATAGTGGAGGCTCCTGGTATGTGTTCTTTAGTATCACAGACGGCACATGATGTTGTTATATTCAGAATTTCTTTCAGGGGTGTAAATACGTGGCACACACATGGGGAGTGGCTTGTGGTCACAGTAATCCCATTAAAGGCAATTCTAGGGTAGCATGGCATACCTGTTTCAGAACAGCACAATCCTGTGATGTTTTCTGTGTTCGCTATAAAGCTGCTGCTGCTACCCAATCCTGGCCAATTATAGGTGTGGACATTATTCACTTGCAATGACAAAACTGCTTTGTTTACATCATAAACCTCTGGAAGCGAATCATTTATGGGACTAATAGTACAATTTATTCTTCCATCGGGGATATCTTCATTGAGTCCCCCAAAAAAAAAAGGTTTGGTTAAAAAGCACATATGCTTTTGAGTTAAACACAATATGAGCCCACTTCATAGATTCAAAATGATCCTTGCCAATGCCATCCGTTTGCACAAGTTAGGTCCTTAGCTACCAATGTCACAAACTAAGACATCAAATTAACGACTTTATCTACAGCGAAGGTTAACGAACTGTGAACAAACATTTATGTTTACGTATAACGTTTGACGTTATAGTATTAACAAAGAATATACATGATTTGATGACAGACCTATAAAGTCATTAAAGTATATGTCCAAGAACGTATATATAGAACGTTTGTAGTGTTAGTGTCTACAAAGGATATACATGATTTGATGACAGATCTAATAAGACGATGAAGTATCGTTCCACGAGAACGTTTGACGTGATAGCGTCTACAAAGAATATACATGATTTGATGACAGACATAATAAATCATTAACGCATATGCCCATGTAGAACGTTTGAAGCGATAGTGTCTACAAAGGATATACATGATTTGATGACAGACATAATAAATCATTAACGTATATGTCCACGTAGAACGTTTGAAGTGATAGTGCATACAAAGGATATACATGATTTGATGACAGACATAATAAGTCCATAATGTATCTGTTCTATGTAGTTATAACGTGTTTTTAAGTTATTTCTTAGGAGATACAGATTATTTATTATGTGAAGTGAAGGTCTTACAAAATGGTTGAAACCGGAGAAGAGAAGAAAAAATATTTTTTATGTATTAACCTATCACAATTTTTCGGCTATCGTTACATCGTCCATACATCTATGTATACATGCACGCACACACTTTTTTATATATTCACTTGCATGTAATACCAACACTCCCACTTCAGTACTGAGTTAAAAATTCGATTAAACTATATCTTATGTATTCATGTAATGATGTATTTATATATATTCATGCCAGTTATATATCGTTGTACTTACTCCTTGTATACGTTTCGTCATTTGCTCAAGCTAATAATACATGAAAAGCAAATGCTGTCACATACCAGCTTTCACCATTGCTAAGACATCCAAACATTTCTATGCAAGCTAAACAACAAATGATAAATAGCATTTTCATACCTTCTTTGTGCTATGAAAGTCAAACATGGACCCTTTCTAAATCACATTTAAGAAAGATCAATACATGTGAGATGCGATGCTTGAGAAAAGTAACAAACAACACAAGAAGTGATAGAATACCAAATGAAACCATAAGAAAAATGGTAGGAACAAAACCCTGCCAAGAATATATAGAACAACAACAACTTAAATGGTTTGGCCACCTGATCAGAATAAATCCTCACCAATCACCATCGAATGGATACAAGGAGACCATTTGGAGGACCTCGACTTTGCTGATGACATAGTTCTCATCAGCAGTCAGATAAAAACGATGCAGGAAAACACAAATGAACTATCATCAATAGCCAGCAAAATTGGGCTTGAGGTCAATCATGAAAAGACTAAAGTCATGAAAAGTTTAATTCCAACAAGTGACAAAATATACATGGAAAACAAACCAGTAGAAGAGATCGATCACTTTATCTATCTTGGAAGTCACATTGATCGAGAAGGGGATACGAGCAAAGAAATTAGAATCAGACTGGCTAAAGCGGCAATGTCTTTCAGAAGCCTTGAAAAGTTGTGGAAATCAAAACTCAGCACAAACACAAAACTTAGGCTATTCAAATCAAATGTACTATCAACCCTTACGTATGCGTGTGAAAGCTGGAAAACAACAAGAGATATAGAAACAAAGTTGAACGCATTCGAAAATAAATGTCTAAGGAAAATACTTGGTATAGAATGGAACGAATTCAAAACAAACGAGGAAATTAGAGAAATCGCCAATCAACCACTAATATCTTCAGTAATAAAGAAAAGACGATGGTCATACGTTGGACATGTGATGAGAAGAGATAATAATCGAATAGCAAAGCAAGCCCTCATATGGGAAACAACAGGTAAAAGAAAAAGAGGAAGACCCAGGGAGACACTGAGAAGAACATTGATGAGAGAGGCAAGAGCAGCAGGAATCGGCTCCCTCAATAAGATATTACTGCTTGCACAGAACAGAGACAGATGGCGAGATTTGATAAAATATCTTTAAAAGAAAACTGCTAGAACAAAAATTCATATAGGAGAAGGTGTATCTTGGTCTACGCCCTATGGGCCGGTTACGGCTCGAAAGGTCAATAGATAGATAGAATCACCATCGAGGGCGTTCTTCTCGAGAATGCATGGAAAAAGACCAAGAGGAAGACTCAGAAGAAGATGGATAGATGCAGTGACAGAGACATGTAACAACAAAGGAAAATCACTAATTCAGACAATTCGAGCAGCACAAGAACGACAAATGATATAAACCACAACACCTTTTATGTATCAGTGAAAGAGAAAAGAAGAAGTAGAAGAATACATGGGTTTAAATTACAATTAATTATAAACATATGTCTTTGCTTCTATTCTTAGCTATTCTATTCATGAAATCTAACAAAAAAACGTGAAATGAATAGAGAGAAAGGCCGTAGAGAAATAAATGATAAAGAAGGAAGCTACACACGTGGCAATGATAATAAGTAAATATTTGAGTTGATAAAATAAACTAGTCTACAACAGCAATGGATAAATAACGGACTGGTAGGCCAGATTAGGCCCATCAGTCAGTTTTTCTTTGCCCTTAAAGCGTCTTCTGAAAATAATACACTCCCTCTCTCTCTCTCTCTCTCTCTCTCTCTCTCTCTCGCTAAATGTGTGTGTATATATATGTATTGTCTTATTTCATGTGATAAAATTCGTCGTTATTGTGCAAGCATTAGTTATATTTGTCTGAATAGCATAATGTAATTTGTTTAACAATTGATCTTAAGTTTTGTTCTTTGGTCCTTGCATTGGCTATAATCCGGTCCCCGTTCATCCTTACGTTGACCACCACTGGTCTAGAGGGAATAATCAACAGATACATCACCTACGTCAGCTGTTATTATCATCATCATGTGTCATACCTCTAGACGTAGGCGATCATGCCCTTCCATACTTTTCTGTCCACATTGCGTCGTATCAAATCTGTTGTTTACTGTTTTACGTGCCTCGACATCAAGCTATCTAATAATTTATCTCTTTGTAACCCACAATCTCTCTTTCGCTGTAATTTACCAGTTGTAATCAAATTTTTCAACTTGCCTAATTTCACCATGTTCCGAAAAAAATGACGATTGTTTTCTTTCGAAGACTTTTAACTCTTTCCGTACGTTCCGACGCACCAAGCGCAATCCCGATTTCGATCATTTACGTTTAGCCGCACAGTGCGTCAATCTCAATTTGATTAATGTAAACTGTCATCAAACCATTTTCTTTTTATATATTGTGTGTCATCTCTTTATTTGTGAAATCTAATTAATTGTTTAGTTAATTATACAGTTTATTTATAATATGTTAAATGTTCGATAAATATAAACATGTAGATTAATATTTAAAAACATGAATTTTTCTGGTCAATGAAATCTCTACCGCTAAATTGATAAAAACCCTCCGTAGTGAAAGAGTTCAGATTTCCATTTTTGTATTGACCTCCTTGAAAAGTTCCCCGTTTGTCCATTTAATAGTCCCATTAACTCTTTAACATTCTTCTGGGAAATCACATCTCTTTGGTCTATAATGTTGTGTTCATTTGTTTGTCTACTGTTCATGATTCTCTTCAATAGGTCAGGTTTTGCTCTATATTGTACCAGTGAACTCTTATTCTCACTTCCCTTGATATAGGCGTATTCCATACTAAGTATTTGACGCTCTTAACTTGTTTCAGATTTGTTCAGCTTACTTGTATGATTCCTGACGGCCATTATTGTTTCTTTCATACATCCATTACTTCTGATAGTTTACTATTCAGAGTGAAACCTTCCTTGTTGCTTTCATTCAAACTGTATGGTTACCATTTCTTGTAATTCATTCTCAACCCCTGTTATTGAAACTGTGTTATCCTCATATCGCAGATTGTATGTCCGCGCTGTAATTGTAGCTAAAAACGGTCTACTGCAAAACAACTGCACTTTCCAAATCTTCTACATAACTGTTTCAACTATATATTTGTGTCCAAATACACATTTAATACATCGTATGGACAAGCTACACATACTCACACATTCTATCGCTAGATCGATAGGTCAAAACTCACTCATGCATTCACTCATTTACTCTCTCACAGACTAACTAAACACCTCTCTCATAAAAAAAAACCACATGTCACTCATCAAAACCCTATAAAGCATGTCTGTTATTCTCGAAAATTGACATTAAATTTTGCAAAATTTCTTTATCTGATCCATTTATGTTAGACACTTATTAACATATGCTTTTAATCTATGTTATACATACATAATATCCCATTCAATCATTCATTCAACACTCACTCTTTTACCCACATATTTTCTACTATAAGCACACAATCACTCATTCTATAGTTTAAACACAAAATAATTAATTCACCCACGTATTGGTTATTGGTTATGGAAGGCCTCGGTATCACAGCAAACGAATTAAAATCCATAATTGCTCAACCGCCCGTGCCAGTGGAATCATCCGAATTACTAATTCATCTCCCAAACAAAGAAAGGTAACTGTAGTCCCCATCGTAGCAGTCTCAGCACACGCCAAAAGACATAAGGTGAAACCGCGCAGAAAGTGAACACAGCCAACTGTTCCCTGTCATACGATATCATCATTCATCGTAAACAATCGGGATATCGAAGCAGGATCAAAACGGATGAGACACACAGCTCACGGTGTGCACAGAGCACTTAACTTAGTAGCTCCTGCAACAAGCCGGACTTGGAATATGAGGAAACTGCAAGAAGGAACACTTTTCAGACATAGCCTTCAATGGTTCCTGCCGCCTATCCACCATATACCATGGGAGTTCACGTCCTCCCGAAAATGATGATCGTCATAGCACTTGATGATGTTAGGCCGTCGTTGATGACTCCAATTCCAAACATATAGACACACAGTGGTGGTAAGTTATCATTTCCAATCCAACAGAAGCCACATGACCTGTAGTTAGTAAAACCACAGAGAGAATATGATTGTGTGACCTTCACTGATTCACTCTTAGATGTGAATGTGTAGTTTACACAAGAGGAGAAGTTTTCAACTACAGTGATCCCATTTAAGGCAATTCTGGGATAGCAAGGCAAGTCTCCTTTATAGCAGCCAAACTTGATGTTCTCCGCTCCCTTCTTGTAGCTGCCGCCACACGATTCTGATGTCTCATCAGCTTGGACATCATTCAAGAACAATGTCAGATTAACATTCCATAGATATGGCTCTGCTGATGAAACGCTTGGTGCAACAGTTGTATCAATCATACTGGAGGCTCCTGGTCTGTGGTCATTAATATCACAGACGGCACATGATGTTGTTATATTCAGTATTTCTTTACCCACGTATTCACTTCTCAAACAATGAAATATATTTGAGCATGATTGTCATCATCATCATGTGCCATAGCGGTTGACTTAGGCATTCATGTCCTTCCACAGTCTTCTATCCACAGTGCATTGTATAAGTTATGTTGTTGAATTTATTCCATGTTATGAATCCAAGCTATCCTGTATTTTCTCTCTTTGTCGTCCGTGGTCTCTCTTTCCTTTTATTTTGCCAGTTGTAACCAAGTATTTCAACTTTCCTATTCTCATGATGTGCCCGAAAAATGTTAATTGTTTCTATCTGATGTTTTTATGAGTTCCATTTTTGAGTTGACCTCTTTGAGAGTGTCCTCGTTGGTCTTTTAGCTGCCCAGGGAACTTTCAACGCCCATGGAACTTTCAACATTCTTCTGAGAAATCCAACTCTATGGCCTCTAATCGTCTTTTAATTTGTGTGTTTACTGTCCATGATTGGCTTCCATAGGTCAGAATTTGTTCTATATAAAACCGATGAACTCTCTTTCTCACTTCTATTGACAGATTTATTGCATAAGATATTTTTCAATTTCTGAAATGCTATTTTGGCCTGAGCTATTCTGCTTTCTATTTCTGTGGTGCATCTTCCGTCTGATGTTGTTATTTTCCCCAAGTATTTGACGCATTGCACTAGTTTCAGATTTGTCATGTTTATATGTATGCTGCAAGATGGTGATTATTTGTTTCTTTGATATGACCATTACTTCTGTTTTCTTACTATTCAGATTGAGACCTTTCTTGTTGCTTTCTTTTACTATTATGTCTATCATTTCGTGTAGTTCATTCTCTGTCACTGCTATTAGAACAGTGTCATCCGCATATGGTAAACTGTTCGCTTTAATTCCTTTTTATGATTGTCAACAAGCAGTAATTTCCATATCTTGTTATTATAAGGATACACATGCAAAATTCCAAATAATTCGTATGAATGGCAAAAGTAAATTTTTAGTTATTTTTTTTTTACGTACGCAAGCTCTTTATCTGTGAAGAACTTTATATCCACTAGGAACTGAATTTTGCGTATTAATCCGTTTTTTCCGGGAGCCGCGATAGCTCAGTGGTTAGTGAACTGGACTACCACGGACAAGGGGTAGGGTTCGATCCCAACCGACGGCTTCCGGGTTGACCCAGCCTTAAATGGGTACCGGATTTTTTTCTGGAAAAGTAAATCAGCTCGGGCGTAATACTGACCACATTACCCCAAAAATCATGCGCTAATAGTCTGTAAAATATAGAGTCACTAACACCATATTTGCCTATACGCCACTTGGCGTGACGGGGGTACTTTACTTTCTTTTTAAAATCCGTTTTTCCATGGCAGCTGTGTTCTCAGGTGCCCCTCGACTCAAAGGCAAATAACTCCGTCTTCCGTGGTACTCTTATTTTTTCCGTCCATGAGTAATTGACATTTCGAGCTGGGACTCGCTGCTGAGACCAGGGGTGATTGAGATGTGAATGTTAATGGCTGTGATAATACACACGAGATGTGAATGTTACTGGCTGAGATGGATCCAACGAATGTAGATCCTTAGGAGTCACATAATAATTGCTGCCTTGAAAGAAGACGAACTCAAAGTGAATCAGTTTAGTCGAACATAGAAAAGCGATGATGAAAAGAACAGCAACTACAAAAACAATTATCACAGAGGAACTAAATTTTGTTTACCTTGACTTTTTGCCATTCCTTTACTATTTGAGGGGTTTGTGTTGATAGTTTTATATGTGTGGGATAGGTAAGATTTGAGGTCGCTTTCATCGCCACTAAAAGATCCTAGTTGTGCGCAATAATAGCAGAACACCAGGTACAGATTAAGAAAACAGAATGGGGGTCGGAGACTTTTGACGTACGTCTCTAGTTCAACGTCAATTACTACCTGTGCATTTGGATTAGTTCGCAAAAGTCAGTTTCTTGTCTCTATAGACTTTGCCAGAGTTGAAAGCTGTCAAACGTTAATAAAAATTCTGTTCAGCAAATTTGTATACGCACCAAAGTTCAATATTTTCTGTTTGATATCACATCATCTCTAAATCATATAACTTACTTTATATATAAAATTAGTGAACTGTAACGGAAGAGATTACATTTTAATTGAAAATAAATGCATTTCTTTAATAATGACATATTCATATAATTATTGTATCAAAGAAACAGAGAAAGCAACTGCCTGTTGATGTGTTTATTTAAATCAATTGACAGTTTCCTTATATTTATTTTGATTCGGCTGTCAATTGGAACGATCTGATATTTGTCATTTTCTTAATCTCGACTAAAATTGCCCATGACCTTGTTTCTATTGATGTAATGTGAATGTCCGTGTGGCTACAGGAGCCTGAACCATCGTGGTCCCCCACTGTCACCTGCCACGCACAGAGTAAGGTAATTTGGCGAGGATGTCATCGCCGGTACAACGGTGGTTTTGAATCAGAGCTGAAGCCATCTTCAATGCTTTCGTCAGTGTTTGGCATTTGTATCATACTGACGGACATGCATAGGAGGGGATCTGATATTATAGAGTTATCTATAGAGTTATGAGTTCTGCGGTGAAGATGAACGTTCGACTAAACTAAGACACACTAAGATAACACATTCTAACGAAGGGACTTAAATAAGAATCTCTAGAATAGTTTTAACACACATTACAATCGTAAGTTCTAAAAAAAAAAACTCACTAAATAAATATGAATTATGTGTTGCTATTTTATATGAAAGTAACTTGTATTTTCTGTTACACTGTTATCAGAGACAAATCGACAGACCTAATCTACGATATAGACATTTCTGTAAATCATCATTGAATTACTTATCATTCTGGGAAAATGACTGGGACGATCTGGCAAGAGATCGCACAGCATGGAGGTTTTGATCTGCCTCTGCATCTATTACCTTGTATTTTCCATTTTTAATTATTACTTTTATTAGGCTGTTGTGTCTTTTAACATCCCCCAAAAATTTCATTTGTCTTGTTCTAATTGTGTTTAGTAGTTCTATTTTAATTTTTAGTTCTTTTAAAACTCCATCATTTTTTTCTCTTTTCTTGTCTAATGTCCATGTTTCTGCACCATGCATGTATATTGAGAAGATTTAACATTTTGCTATTTATTTCATGTTTGTATGGCTTATTTTTCTATTAATTCTTAATTATTGATGTTATTTTCTATTATTAGTATTCTACCGCCGTATTCTAGTATTCTAAGTCTGGCATTGGTATCACAATTGTAGAATGAAGATTGACTTCTAGAGTGCCCGTTTGTCCGATCATATTATTTGCTTACCATCTATAGTTTTGTTAATTTTCTGTTCTCCTTTTTTTGCGATTTGTGATGTCTATGACTTCTGCCTTATTGATGGTGATTTTCATGTTGTAGAAGTACCCATTTTAAGTCTACTTAAATAACAACGGATGTCTTCTATTTCCAATGTATTCGTGTATCATCGTGTGTGAAAAAGATTCTCGTTAATCTCTTCTGGCTCACGTGGGTTGTTTAATTTGCATGTATAGCTTATATAAGTAAGGACAAATAACTCTAATCACTTCTAATAATATGTTAGTTTAGTTAACTAACCTTTGTCCAGTTGTTAGGTGTTCCAGGAAATGGATTCTTCAAGTATAAAAGAATGCGTTTTATTTAATTATTTCAAGTATTTGTTAAGCTGAAATCAAACTCAATGCGTGGTCATATATAAAAAAGCAGTGTAATAAATGGAGCTTTTAAGCTTCGGTTGTGTGTGATCTGACGTTCGCAAAATGGGAATAACGCAAAAGAAGAAAGGCTTAGGCGATGAAATATAGAAATTGAAACTATGGAAAGCAAACACGATTTAAGAAGGATGCAATCAGAAACTAAGAGAATGACTAAAATAAAATTAAAAAAAAAAAAAAAAAAAAAAGTGAATACATTGCAGACAAGAAAAGAAAAACTGCAAATAGACAATAAATATATAAAAGATAGATAGCGGGAATATATAATATAATTATTTCATGATCAAAGGGACACAAATTATATTTGTTTATATGTTCGGTTGGAGTCAAGAAAGATGTCCTAACATCATCAAGTAATATACATTTTTTATTCTCAATATGACGATCATCATTTTCGGGAGGAAGTGAACTTCCGGTATATGGTGGATAGACGGCAGGAGCCATTGAAGGCTATGTCTGAAAAGTGTTCCTTGTTGCAGTTTCCTCATATTCCAAGTCCGGCTTGTTGCAGGAGCTACTGAGTTAAGTGCTCTGTGCACACCGTGAGCTGTGTGTCTCATCTGTTTTGATCATGTTTCGATATTCCTATTGTTTACGATGAATGATGATATCGTATGACAGGGAACAGTTGGCTGTGCTCACTTTCTGCGCGGTACGCCTTATGTCTGTTGGCGTGTGCTGAGACTGCTACAATGGGGACTACAGTTACCTTTCTTTGTTTCGGAGATGAGTTAGTAATTCGGATGATTCCACTGGCACGGGCGGTTGAGCGAATATGTATTTTAATTCGTTTGCAGTGATATTGAGGCCTTCCATAACCAAAAGAACCAATAGGGACACAAAACCAATAATAAAATGTAAGTCAGGCTATAAAATCTAAAAATTGGAAGTTGAAAAAGCTATACAAACAATGCTAAAAGGTAAAAGCAGCTGCTAACATCATTCAGATAGAGATGATGCAGGTACTAGAAGATTTTGGCATTGAAGTAATCACAAACATATACAACGACATATACAATACAGAATACATACAAAATGAACTAAAACATCAACTTTTATTGCATTGCCTAAAAAGAATGGTGCAGTAAATTCAGTGATTTTAGAACAATAAGCCTAATGAACCAGGTAGCAAAAATCTTGCTAAAGGTCATACAAGGAAGGATTCAGAAAACAATTAATACTGAATTAGAGGAGCAACAATTTGAATTTATGAAGACAGTGGAAAAAAATATCGTTTTCAGCATTAGGTCATTAATCGAAAAGTACATAGAAGTAAATAAACCAATATATGCCTGTTTCATAGACTAGACCAACAATTTTGATAGAATACACTATAATCAGCTTATAGACTGCCTAAAAGATATTCATATGGATGACACACATACGACTTAATATGTAATTTATACTGGGAGCAAACATCAATAATAAAATACAACAAAGCGAACACTACACACATTGATATAAAAAGAGGAGTAAGACAAGGGTGTATTCTATCACCAAGGTTGTTCAACCTATACACATAGTCAATCTTTAAAATCATCACATATATGTCAGGCCTAAACATTAATGGAAAGATAATCAATAACCTAAGATATGCTAATGATACTGTATGCCTAGCAGAACATCCTAAATTCCACAGCAATTACTTAATGAAATAAACATGACAAGCAACAACTATGGACTAGATATAAATATCAAAAAGACTAAAACTATGATAATAAGCAAAGAAAATATTCAAAACCTACAAGTGGATATCAAAACTGGAACAGAAATGGAGACAGTTCAATGCTACAGTTACCTTAGCCATACTATAAACTGTGATTGAAAATGTATAACTGAAATAAACAAAAGAATAGGAATGGTACAAAGTAAATTTTATGCCATGAAAAATAAACTAACATGAACACAAATAAATACCAGGTCTAAAACAAAGAGCAAAATTGTACAACTTCTCAACGATCCTGTATGGTACAGAAATGTTTACATTTGTCACGAAAACAGAACAGAAGATTGAAGCCTTTGAAATGTGGACATTTAAAAGGTTAGGTAGAATTGGATTGGATGGAAAGAAAAGTAAACAGACGATGAAATCTTAAAACAACTGAAAATAAAGGGAATTACTAAGTATTTTAATTATTATCGAAGACAAATTTTCAAAATAAAATTATACACGTTTTGTATGTTTATTCCAGTTGAAGGCCTACTTCGTCGAAACGTTGTTCTGGTTGGTGTTGTACGCTTGCTACATGAAGCTTTAGCCATACCGTTTTTATTTTATTTGTTTTATTTCTCCAGACCGAGATTAACGTGGACGAATAACATCAAAAGATGCACAGGGTAGTATATGACAACCTGCACCATCAAAGCAATAGCTTGTTAATGTGTTCCTGCTAAAGACCTATTGCGCCGAAACGTCGTTCAAAGTTGTGTCCTCCATCATTTATGCAAAGCTTTAACCATGCCTTTTAAAAATATTTTTTGTTCACTTCTATGTCATATTCAACTTTACCGCTGCTTTTTAATGGTATACTTTTATTTTCATTTCTTTGCCATTACCATCATGTCAAATTTCAAAGAAATAGTGGATGAACTGACGAAAAAATTCACATTGTAACAATCAGTAGAAGAAACAATACAATATAATGCAAATAAATATGTATCTTTCAAAGACAGAAAAAATCATTCGACAGAGTTAGCACACTTATACGAGGATTGGGATGTTAGCTAAGACATAATTATGCTAAAATCTCCTAAATAACTCAATCATCTTCACAATATAAGCAGCAGCAAGACACAGACTACTTCGAAATCAGAGCAAATCTGTCATGACCAATAATTTTCAAAAGACATTTTAGTTGGCACAGCTGTTTCAGTTAGACCGTTGTTCTCACTGGTCAATACTAAATTAAGTAAAGTAAAGCATTAATATACATATATTCATATGTGTGCTCATAATTGACACTCAGATCAGCTCTACATCACGTTACTTACTCCTGCTTCTCCTGAATTTACTGTCGCAACCATCTAAAATAAAAGTGTCATTTAATACAGAACAAACATGCACATGTTACAACACTTCTTATATTTGTTTGTGTGAGAAATTCAACGTTCTAGTCTTTGATGTTGTAGTAGATTCACTAATTATTTAATGTAATTAATTTAATAATTTAATAATATTATTATTTAATGTTACTGTATAGTTTTAATAATGTTTATCACTCATCCGTAATAAGATTGTGTCAAACCAATATCTCCTTACATTTTGTATTATACACACATACATTGTATATTTTGTAATGTAATTGATTCTTGTAAGTCTTCTAAATAGGCAATACGTGTTGTAGACTACTTTTTTATGTAGTTAAAACCCAATGGTCTATACCTATCATCATCAATAAGTTCTAAGCCTGCTGGCGTTTGTGGTCATGTCTCTCCACAACTTTCAATCTCGAAAGTTATTTATCATTTCTGTTGTTGACCTTCTGCCAAGCCATTCTCGTAAGCTGTCTGGTATTTTTTTCTCTTTGCTTCCTTCTATCTCTTTGTCTCTCAATTTTCCAGTTGTTACATTATATTCCAGCTGTTCCCTTGTCATTATGGCTAAAAAAATGATGATTGTTTCTTCATAATATTGCAACTTAGCTCACTTTTTGCTTTGGCCTCTTTCAGAACGTTTTCATTGCTCTTCTTAGCTGTCCATGGCATTCTCAACATTCTTCTGTAAAACCGAATTTATATTCATTCAAATCATTCCATATAAAATCATAATTTAAGTCTTGACGTATGTGATCCCTTCACCTGGATTGCTCAAACATTAATGTGACCGTATTAACCGACCTACAGCAAATACTCAACTACGAGTAGTTACAGTTTATTGTCACATGGTTGATCGATATCTAAGACCGTTACAGCAGTTCTTTATTGATGACTGAAAAAAGTAGTGTTGTGTGAAGTCAGTTCGACATATGGAAGAGAATCACAAAATGTCGTGCTGTAGTTTACGTGTATAATTTTTTTTTGTTTATAATGATGTAGTACTATTGAAGATAAATAATATATATTTGTTTTCAATATCATTATTAATATAAATATATATATCTCGTAAAATATATATAAATATTTAAATAAATTGATCTATATAATCACAATCTTCTTCTTCTACCTTTCAGCACACTGCGGAGCATATGTCTTCAACAAACACTTTCAAAGTCATTGTGTTTCTTGCCATTCTTTAAAGATCAGTCCATGTCTTCCCCATCATCTTCATCTCTGCTTCTATCTGTCTTTTCCAAATAATTCATTTTTCTTCCTCTTTGTCTTTTCCCCTGGGGATTCCAAAAAAGGTCCTGTTGTGTAATACTTTCAGTTTGCTTTCGCAGTGTGCATCCTAACAAGCGCCAAAGTCTTCGCTGTATCTCTTTATCCACTGGTATTTGGCTGGTGAATTTCCATAATTCTATGTTAGTGGTTTTGTCCTGTCATTTCCATCCAGTTATTCTGCGTAAGCATCCATTGATGATGAAAGTCTGTATCTTTATGATTATCAATTGTGTTGTTCTCCATGTTTCATAGCCATATAATAGGACTGACTAAACATTGGAGTTAAAAAAAATATTTTTGTATTTAACCTAATTTCTTTGGACTTCCATATTTTCCCAGTGCAACAAAAGATCCTCTTGCTTTTGATATCCTTATTTTGGTATCATTTTCAGTTCCTCCCTCTTTATCTATATTACTGCCCAGATATCTGTAAGATTGTACGTCTAGTAGAGGTATTTCTCCTAATGTTTTCTGATTATTGCCAACTGCATTAATTCTCATAATGTTGGTCTTATCTCTATTAATTTTCAGTCCTAGCTGTTGTGACCTTTCATTAAGTATGCTCATTTTATCCTGCATCTGTTGATGGCTATGGGAAAGGAGAGGCATGTCATCAGCAAAGTTTAAATCATCACGTTGCTTGGTCAGTGACCACTGGATTGCATTTATGTTGTTTTATGTTAAAAAACAGTTAAATAATAGTTTTCATAATCCAATCTATGACCAGTACAGTAGAAAGATAAATTGAGACAGAAAGCATCCCTGCCTTACTCCTGTTCTTATTTCAAATGCTTATGTAAGCTACCCTCATGCACCACACTACATTTCATTCTTTCATACATTGTTTTTATCAGGTTAATAAACTTTATGGGGATTCTGTAATGACTCAGCAACTTCCAAAGCATTCCTCAGTCTAAACTACCAAATGCCTTTTCGTAATCTATGAATCAAATATATAGTGGGAATGTAGTGTATATAACTGATATAATTGATATAATCACATGCTATATGAATATCACCAACACTCTTCAACAGATGTAAATAAGTCAGTAGAACAGAATTATAGCATTATCTCTTGGAACTGAGGAATCTGATTAATAATTATCTGTACAATGTACAAGACTGGAACAAGCTCACTAGTAGAAGTAATGAATGGAGACACCGAGATTTAACAGTTATA
The DNA here is from genome assembly GCA_032433765.1 of Megaustenia siamemsis. Taxonomy (NCBI): domain Eukaryota; kingdom Metazoa; phylum Mollusca; class Gastropoda; order Stylommatophora; family Ariophantidae; genus Megaustenia; species Megaustenia siamemsis. The sequence continues at coordinate 70,699,108 of JAVIAB010000101.1, forward strand.
CTATCATAATAATCGTTTATTGAGGTGTGTGTTGTGTTTTAGTATTTTCAGCTTTCTGTAATAATTTTTGTGAATATCTTGGCCACAGTTCTTAATTTGTGATGTATCCAGCGTCTGTGTTTCTCAGACAGATCATGTACTCAATTGTTCTTAGAGGAAGTATTCCCATCGTAAAAAGCGTAATGCATGTTCGTAAATAATACCTTTAATTCCAAATAATTTAATAATCAACACAAATCAAGATACATCCTAATTACATATTTAACGAGTGCAAAGCTAACACCTCCCTGTTACAAGCTAAACTCTGCATAATTCCAACTCAATTCCTCATTAAAATTATGTTTGTTTCTCAGTTTTTAATTGTTTTTTTTCCAGCCTTGATTGTTATAGTTATCACCTACCCTGCACCCTTTCCAACTGTTTCCATATTTGACGTGCTACTCTCTTCCTATCTTCTTCAAGCCAGGGTAAACTCTCCTTACTCTACTTCTCTTTCCCCAGTTCGTTCCCCTGCACTAACAACCGCAACTCTCTATTTCTCTGTCATCGTACTTTCTATCATTCCCTCTATCCTGCAACAGTAAAAAAGAATAAAAAATATAAGATAATTCTAAAGAAAAAAAGATGTAATAGTATCATGGACGTCTAATAATTATAAGGTCCAACAATTAAGCGGTATTGCCATTAAAGGACAGGAGTCACTGATATCGTGGACAAAATAAGTATTGTGGTGGAATACGATTTTTAATAAATTTACAGAAGCATGCAGTCTGATCAAAGGTAGCACCTCCTATGAATTAATGTTACGATCTTTAGCATCTTGACATTTGAAGGAAGGCGGGTCTTTCTAAGCTATAAATCATATTTGCCGATGCCAGGCTGCTTTCTAAACATGAAAACCTCATAAATTGTCTAGGCAGAATGTTTTTTTTTTGTCAGCCAATACGACCACCATGGAACAGACATAATGTCTTTAGAGCACTTGGAAAAAATGACAATCAACAACAGAAAAACAAAAAAAAAAACAATATACGGTCCAAAGCAGGATCGAACCCGTACTCAGTGGCACAACGCCTTGCCACGAGAACCAAACGCTAGGAAACACTGCCAACTCAGCTAAATAAAAGGCTACTTATTTTTTCCGAGTGATGTAAACATACCCCTGCCATAATTCGTTGATTATCGCCTCTGAAATTTTTCTCTATAATAATATTCACGTATTTGTCTCCATAATGTCTTTACAGCCGGGCGTTTAAGGGATAGAACAGAAGCTTGCTCCGTGAAACTCCTGCCCATATTGTAGCCACACATAACATTCAGAATTCATTTATCGTATAATTATATAGCAGTTATGCTGGGTATTCTAGAAATATAGTAAGTAACAGTGTATCTCTTTACATTAGTTTACTTCACAGAAATAAGAAGATCGTCATGTTTCCCAATTTCTCACCGATTTCAGTAACACACTTTTGTTGACAAGATCTGGATATTTTTATCTTCGAGATTCTGTTTCAAAACTTCAGCAGATTTTACCGAGAGATGATTTAATGAAAATAAATATAAGACTGAAATCATTTTTTCCAATAACAAAAATCGTCTTTCTTCAAAGATCTCGTTACTCACCTTATTTGCATATTCTGCAATCTAAAACAGAACATTGGAGATTTGAGGTTAAGTAAAGTGGTTTTCAACATAATTATTTATCTCTAATTTATCAAACCGAGGAATGCTTGTATTGTCTGTGAAGCTCTAAGAATACTAACCACCGTAATTGTTAACTCTGTTAATTTAGTGTGTTTATTTATGATATTTTCTTTCCCTTTTGATATTTTCCTTACTTGGCATTCAACAAGTATGAATTTGTCCACGTTGTCATGATAACAAAAGCAGTTGTATATAAAGTATAATACAAAATATATAATGAGTTTCTGGTATTAACTGTCACCTTTCTCTACCAATTTACAGGTGTGTTTAACTTACCACTGCCTGCTTTTCTCTCTTTGGATGCTTTGACAAAAATAATAAATTACGAAAACATGTTTTTAAAAAAGTACATCCAAAACACGCAAAACTCAGTCTATATTCGCAGATGTTGAGATAATTTTCTGCAATTATGGAAGATTCTAGTTGTCGATACACTTAGATGTTGTTAGTGCAGTAATCGTGAGTCAGTAACACAAATAGATGTTTCTCCCTTTCTTGAGGTGATTGGTCTTGCGTCAGGCCGAATTCAAATCAGAAGAGAAATTTAAACTCGGAGGTACTAATTTACTTCCTCTCTCCTATCCTCGAATTCTTTGCTCAAATAAACGTTAACTGTTTTATATGGACACCTTATATCTGGTAAACTATGATGTGTGTATAAAGGTATGCTATAATATACAGTATAATAAGTAATGATAATGATCACAACAATAGATGCATACAGGCGTGACTGCCAATGACAATGTAGACAACTGTAGTTACTGTCTTATTGGAAAGGTTGCATTATTTATAAAACAGTTTTCTGCAACATTCTGACATAACTTTTTCTCTCCGGACGAAATATTGTCAGATCTCGAAGCACTCTAGCTTTTCTCTCTTTTTTATGTAATTGCATTGTTGTTGACAACTTATTTGTGATTTTTTAATATTACATATTGTGAGAGGTGCACGTGCCGTGCAGCTAACACCACTGTTTCGCTGGCTGAAAAAACCGGCGTACGGTGTTCGAAACCCGCGATAGAAAAATCCTGAGTCTCAAACGTCTCGTCGACTGCTTTGACCAATCGGCCTTTATCCCTCGGGTTCTATCGTGAGTTCTATCAGGTTCTATCCCCCGATGCACACCAACAAGTGTCGTAAAGATAGTTTACATGTAGAACTATAATGTGCCATTAAACTAGTACACAATAGACAAGCGCCTATTCTTAATACACAATTGAAGAAATAAAGAACAATACTTGATATGTAAAATATTATATTATATCTTAATTACATTACCTTCAGTTACTGATGTTACTTACACTCGTGTTACTTTTAATAATTGTAGAAATCTAAGAAAAAAATTAATTATTTCTGTTGAATGCAGAATGCAAGTATTTAAAGACATATATTACTTTTCTTTAATGTTCTGTTGTATTTACTTACTCAGTCACTTAATTTCCTAAAAAAATTATTCATTCACTCTCTTAAACATTATTCACCGAAAGATATATGCACTTCCGATGTCATGGCGACTACGTGTTGTCGTTTTTATAATTCGGTTCTTGTTGATATATTTAAATGATTAACGCGACAGTCTAGTTGTGAAATTATATGTTGCTATTCCCCGTTTTGTGTATTTTTTACTTCTGACGGGTGGATGGACTGTGAACTTTATCGATATTTAAGTGGAATATGCTTCATTCTTCCTTTGTGTCGTGTGTTCGCAGTTCGATAGGCAAGCACGTGGTTCGACAACAATGGCGTCGTTAGCCGGGTGTGTTCAACCCGTATGTGAAAAGTCTGTGACGATGGATGGAGCGGAAGAATTTGAAATAATCAACGGTCCAGAAAGCGAAAACAGCAAAGTGTGTGGTACACATGAAGCATATTCAGAACACGAAAGACGAATATGGCAGACCTCAACGAAATATATTGGAGCCTCATCACGTATAAGTCCAAAGAAAGCCATGGAGAGAAATTCTAACTACTGTTTTAGGAACGAACTAAAAATAGCCACATGAAATGTTAGGACCTTATACCAACAATGAAAACTAGAAAATCTTATAGTAGAAGCAGAGTGATTAAACATAGATATTTTAGGCATATCAGAAACAAGATGGAAGGAAAGTGGATACATACAAGACGATAAATATATATTTATATACTCAGGTAACACTACAGAACACCAAAGAGGGGTGGGCATACTAATAAAACGAGAACTACACAAATATTTAAATACTCACTTGACATACAATGATAGGATTATATTAATAAAAATGAAGGAAACGCCACTTGACATGGCAATAATACAGACATACGCACCTGCTAAAGACTATACAGATGAACAAATAGAAGCATACTATGAAGATCTAAATACAGTTATGAAGCAAGTGAAATCTTCAGACATCTTGATTGTAATGGATGACTTGAACGCAAAAGTAGGAAAAGGCAGATATAAAACCATATAGGAAATCATGGTTTAGGAAAAAGAAATAACAAAGGAGAAAGATTAATTCAATTTTGTGAAGAAAACAGGCTAATAATATGTAACACTTTATTTGAGCAAGAGAAGAGGAAATTATACACATGGAAAAGCCATGGAGATAGAAAGAGGAATCAAATAAATTATATAATGATAAAAGACAGATTCCGGAACAGCGTCAAGAAAGCCAAAACCTATCCAGGAGCAGATATTAATTCAGATCACAATCCTGCAATGATTAAAATGAAAGAAAAAGAAACAAAATACTAATTCAGCAATAGCAATAGATACAACAGCTTTAAATCAGAAAGATGTGAAAGAAACTTATACTGTACAAGTAAAGAACACATACAAGAAGCTGCTAGAAGAATGGATTGAGCAGTACAGAAGAGAAAATCCTGAAGAAAAAGTCACAACCAAATGGCAATGCATACAAAACAGCATACACGAATGCTGTATCACCTTACCCAAAAAGGAAAGTAACAAAAAACAAAAGTGGATAACTGACAACATTTTAGAAAAAATGAAAGAGAGAAGACAAGCAAAGAACACTGCCAGATACAAAGAAATTTATAATGAAATACGAAAAATGTGCAAAAAGGCAAAAGAAGATTGACTCAACCAAAGATGTTTAGAAGTCGAAACTATGGAAAGTAAACAAAATTTAAGAGGAATGCACAAAGAAATAAAAAGAATGACTGATAAAGACAAAAAAGCTGCAGGAAACGGATGTATTGCAAACAAAGAGGGAAGAATGCTAACAGACAACAAAGATATAATCGATAAATGTCAGGAATACATAACAGAATTATTTCATGACGAAAGGGACAAAAGACGAAATATAAAATCCTGAAATCTGAAGTAGAAAAAGCTATAAAAACAATGAAAAATGGAAAAATCAGCAGACCTGACAATATACAGATGGAGATGAAACAGGCACTAGAAGATTATGGCATTGAAGTGATCACAGACATATGCAATGACATATGCCATACCGGATACATACCAAATGAACTAAAAACATCAACATTTATTGCATTGCCTAAAAAGAATGGTGCAGATGAATGCAGCGATTTAGAACAATAAGCCTAAAGATCCAGGTAACCAAATTTTACTAAAAGTTATACAAGGAAGGATTCAGAAAAAAATTAATAATGAATTAGATGAGCAGCAATTCGGATTCAGGAAAAACAGTGGGACAAAAGAAGCCATATTCTGCATGAGGACATTGATCGAAAAGCACATAGAAGTAAACAAACCAATATATGCCTGCTTCATAGACTACACCATCGCATTTGATAGAATACATCATGAGCAACTTATAGACTGCCTAAAAGATATAAATCTGGATGACACAGACATACGACTGATATGTAATTTGTATTGGGAGCAAACAGCAATAATAAAATATAACAAGGAGAACTCTACACCCATTGATATAAAAAGAGGAGTAAAACAAGGATGCATCCTATCACCAAGCTTGTTCATTTTATACACTGAGCAAATCTTTAAAAACATCACTGAGATGCCAGGCCTAAATATTAATGTGAAGATAATCAATAACCTAAGATATGCTGATGATACTGTTCTACTAGCAGAAAATTCTAAAGATCTACAACAATTACTTAATGTAATAAACATGACAAGCAAAAAATATGGACTAGATATGAATATCAAAAAGACTAAAACTATGAGCATAAACAAAGGAAATTCTCAAGACCTACAATTAAATATCAAAGTTGAAGGAATACATCTAGAGACAGTTAAGAACTACAACTACCTGGGATATACTATAACCAGTGATGGAAAATTTACAACTGAAATAAATAAAAGAATAGGTATGGCAAAAAGCAATTTCAATGCCATGAAAAATATACTAACATCAAAACAAATAATACCAGGGCTAAAACTAAGAATAGCAAAATGTTACATCTTCTCAATATTCCTATATGGTGCAGAAACATGGACATTAGACCAGAAAACCGAACAGAAAATTTAAACCTTTGAAATGTGAATTTATAGAAGAATAGATAGAATTGGATGGAAAGAAAAGAAAACAAACGAGGAATTTTTAAAACAACTTAAAATGAAAAAAGAACTACTAAACACAATAAGAGCAAGACAAATGAAATTTTTAGGCCGTGTTAAAAGACACAACAATCTAATAAAAGTAATATTAGAAGGGAAATACAAGATAAAATAGGCAGAGGCAGACCACGACTAACATGGACGAGTAACATTTAAAGATGGACAAGTCAGCCTATGACAATCTGCACCATCAAAGCAAGAGACAGAGTGGAATGGTGCTCCATGGTAGCCAACCTTCGATGCGGAGACAGCACTCAATGATGCTGATGATATGCACAACTTAGGAAGCCACTTATTGGTTACTTGATATCATACTTTGTTATAAGGCATGTTGGATATAAGTTACTGAGACGCTCAGTATATTTTAGTTGTTGCAACTACTTATGGAATAATGATGCTCAGTTACTTACCTACTCGCTCTCACGCCTATTCATTCCTTTAATCACTCACTAACTCATTCTTTCGCAAAATATATATGAAAAGTATTAAAGATGTCAATCATTAACGCTTGTGCCATTTAAGGCAGGTCAGCATGTACAATCGTGTCTTGTTCACACACTAAAATCATGCATTATAATACTTAAATCTATATAATCACACATTATAATACTTACATCTTCTGTATAATAACCCATTATAATACTCACATCTTCTATATAATCACACATACTACTTACAAATTCTTCATAATCACATATTATAATACTTACATCTTTTATACAATCGCACATTATAATACTTACATCTATATAATCACGCATTATAATGCTCACATCTTCTATACAATCACACATACTACTTACAAATTCTTCATAATCACATATTATAATACTTACATCTTCTATACAATCGCACATTATAATACTTACATCTTCTATACAATCACACATTATACTGTTTACATCTTTTATATAATCACACAATATAATGTTTACATCTTCTATACAATCAATTTTAATACTTACATCTTCTTGTATAATCACCCATTATAATACTTACATGTTCTATGTAATCAAACATCTTAAATAGAAGATATTCGGTTGTAATTAATAATATTGATTTTTGTGTAAAACATGTATCATTGTCATTATAATTTTGCTAAAGAGCGAGACGGTGCATTTTCATGTGGTATGTTTATATAAAATCTCTAATAAGTTTAACATGTACTGGCAAAAAATAGCAGCCATAAGAGTTAGCAACCACAGAGGGCAGTTCCAATATATAAAACAAGGAGTCAGATAAAGCTGTTCTCTGTCGCCGGATTTCTTTTCACTTTACTGCCAACATGTTATGAGATCGGTAGTAGATATAAACAGAATCAAAGACAACGGTCACATCTGATACATCTGAAAAAAAGTGGAACGATTCAAGTACTTGGGCACAATAATAATATCAGATGAAAGATGCACTACAAAAGTAAAAAAAAAGTAGAATAGCTCAGGTCAAAATAACGTTTCAAAAAATAAAAATACGGTGACCATATTTTTGAAATCCCATTCCGGGACGGAATAATTTTACTTCAATTTTCCACCAATAAAATTACATTTCTTCTTGCTGTCATTTTCAAGTGAATAATACATACATTTTAAAACATCTAATAATATAGACCTACAATACGCTATCAGGATGATCAGGAGATTAAAAAAAAACAGTGATACTCACTTAAATTGAAGGTGAAACAGAGATGCTGTACTTTTCAGATGAGTGAATTTTCGGTAAAATATCTTTCTTTGTATGCAGCATCTTATAAAATTCGACACATGTTCCCTCATAGTTCACTTTGGTGATCAACATGGCTTTTAAAGTTTCAACACCTAGTTGTGTTTTATCATTTGTCCACAAACTGTTCATCAGAGAAAACACTCGTTCTGTTGCAGCATTTGTTCCAGGTAGACACAAAAAGAACTCTGCCAACTTCAGAATATGTGAAACGGGCACATGATTGTTTCTGAAGTGGGAAGCTAGTTCAACCCAACGCTGCCCTGGTAATGTTTTATTAAGACTCCACTCACTAATTTTTTGTGAAGTAACGAACTGTTTCATGTAGCCATATTCGTCATACATTTCATTTTCTGGAAAGTCGACTGAAGGCACTGTTTGACTCACTAATGATGAAGACTTCTCAATATCTTCCCAATTTGGTGTTCTGTTCATCATTACCCAGCTGTAAGACTCTAGGTTTTGAAAATTATTTGCAGCCCATTTCTTTAAATAACTTAAAGCTGTTTCATAAAATGAATAAATACTGGCGTTACACTTTTTCACATCACCACGTGGAAATCCTTCCATTTTCAGATTTTTAAGGATTATCTGAACTCTTGATGGCAAGAAGCCGTCTTCCAACTTGGACTCCAAGATAGCTTTCAACCTATTGATGTTGTCAATGACTTCAAATACAGTGACCATCTGTCCCTCTACTTTCTGCACTGCTTCGTGGAAAGAGGATGCCTGACCGTGAACCAAAATAAGCCATGCCTCAGACAGTGGGTTTTCAAAGAATTCCTGTATAAAAAATGGGCATCTGTCTTGAGATTGGAAATATGATTTTAGAGGCAGGAACATGTAAAGAACCCTTTCAACAGCAGGCAAGAGCGCAAGCCACCTAGTTTGTGCATAATCTTAAATCATCTGGAAGTCTGTGTCGACAAACTGACAAAACTCATTGAGACTTTCAACTCTAACTGTGTATGATTTGAAGTACAGATAAATTTTTGCAATAGTCATTTCAACATCAACAGGCAATACATCTGCAGCTGCTCGAACAGTGTTGTGGAAAATATGGCAAGCACACCCAACACCTATCATACTATGTCCAAGGTTTTCTTTCAGTTTTGTGAAAATATTGTTCTGTCCCTTTCTTTCAGCGCCCCCAAAATTAGAATTTGTGTTGTCTGCACATAATCCAACTACTTTCAGTTCTAAACCATTTTCAGTTAGACAGTCAATAAGAAAACTACTTACTATATCAGATGTTTCACCCGGCAATGACTTCAACTCTAATATTTTAACTTTCAATCTCTTATTGCGATCAAAGTATCTGACGAGCAAAGGAAAAATCTTGATTTCTTTGTGGTTGGAGGCATATGTCAGTATGGAGATAAATGTTATGTTTTCTAGATCACATCTCAACTCGTTTAGAGCATGGGGTGTGAACACATTCCGAATAATAGCTTCTGTTTTCGTACGTGCACAAGCAAATTTTGGTTCTAAAGTTACCTGAAGCAATTTTGATGTGCAGTCCATAGATCAAAACGTGTGATTGTGCATCACTGTATGATATGCAAAGGCACCTTCTTCAGCAGCTAACTGTTCTTCTTTGTCACCAACCTGTTCAGCTCGAAAAAAAAAATTGTCAACGACGAGCTTGATGCAGCAGTAGCGACGGCTCTCTTATGTTTATCACTATTTATGTGGCTCTTAATATCACCACGTCCACTATGGTTAATAGTAAACCCGGATGAACATATATTACGTCTTACAGTGAAGTCTGATGACGATGTAGACTTTTTTATAAAAGGGTATTCCTTTTGTAAATCTTGATTAAAACTACAATTACGCTTCGGTGCCATTTTTTGCGAAAGTGAAAGTGAAAGTTAGTAACACAAAGAATATATACGAGATTTAAAACAAACTAGGAGCGCATTCTACTGTTTTGATATTTTAAAAAATTGTCTACACAGCAACGGAATAATAATTTTTTTAATTGAAGAAATGTACGCCGTATACCAAAATGGCAAAATTGGTAAACGTTTGTGTCCCAAATTATTTTTTATCAAATCCGGGACAAGAGCTAAAAAATATGCCAAAATCGGGACAAAACCGGTACGGCAGCTAATCCGGGACAAAGGTTAAACAAAATGTCAAATTCCGGGACTGTCCCGGACAATCCGGGACGAATGGTCACCTTAAATAAAAACCACATCTATGTCAATAGAAGCAAGAAAGAGAGTTCATCGGTGCTATATCGAACGAAATTCTGACATATGGAAGTGAATCATATACAGTAAACAAACAAAAGAAATATGGCACATGATGATGATGATGATACAGTGATATTATATCATAAGTGATCAAATTATTTGCTCCAAATATGCTTCCCCTGTTAATTTCTGACAAGCTGAATGTCAGTCTACATATAGGACTTCCGTATTATTTTTTGGACCACACCGATTTGTGTAACATTTGATAGCACCTTAGGCTTGAACCAAAACAAACAAATAATAAATTAGTGTATACATACCTATATCCATATTACATATATGTACATATACATATATATATATATATAAGTATGTATATATATAGAGAGAGAGGGAGAGAGGGTAGATTCATTTTTAAATGTAGACAAAATCAAAGTTAATGAAAGATAGAATGGTTTAACCATTGTAATATTTTCGCGCGTTGGAAGTTGATTTTGAAGCTTGACCAATATCCGGACTGATAAACATGAATTAAAATCACAAAAGTGGGTAATCATTGATTATGGCAGCAGAGGCTATTGTTTTTACGCCTTATTAATGTAACCAGATGTTTCTGTGCAACTGTATAATCTCTATCTCTCATTACATCTTTCTCTATCTGTATATATATATATATATATATATATATATATATATATATATATATATACATTTTCCAGGATGAATGGTGAATGGGAAACCATGAATTATACAAAATCCCAGTTAAACCATTATATGTAGGAAAGAAAGCTAATTTCCAATATTAAGTAGAAACAATTATCATTTTCTCGGCCATGTAATGAGAAGAGAACAGCTGGAATATATTGTAGCAACTGGGAAAATTAAGGGGCAAAGAGATAGAGGAAAGCAATCAGAAAAAATACCAGACAGCTAAAGATAATGGCATGGCAGTAGGTGAACAAGAGAAATGATACATAACTGTCGTGATCAAAAGTTGTGGAGATACATGATCACCTACGCCAGCAGGCTCAGTAATTGATGATGATGATGTAGGAATCACTGAAAGAGTAGGACAATTATTTAAACAATGTATCGCTGATTTCATTTATTATCACTTGAAATAAGACAGTAAACTCTTATGCTTCGTCTTGTCAATGACCATTGTTGCGTAAATTCCTCAGGATCAATTTCCCATCGCATTTATTGTCTTATTGGTGTTCAAAGTAATTAGCGTCAGGTTAAGCAGCTTTACATTTGTATGTATTTCTTCGTCTTTATCCCTTAGCTACTGAAAATGTTTTTTTTCTCAACCATTACACAAAGCTTCTCTTGCCTCCAACACTATTCGGCACCGCTGTGGCTGTCGATATATATACTGATATTTATATGTAAATCATTTAATGACAGTATCATCATCAACAAGTACCGTGCCTTCTAGCGCAGGTGATAATGCATCACCTAACTTTCTATCTCGACGGTTATTTTTAATTTCCGTTGTTGACCTACTGCCAATCGATTCTCTTAAGCTATCTTGTATCTTTTCTCTTTGCTTTCCTCTATCTCTTCGTGCCTCGATTTTTCCAGTTGTTACAATATATTCCAGCTGTTCCATTCTCATTACATGGCCAACAAATAATGATTGTTTCTTCTTAATTTTATAAATTAACTGTGTTTTTGTTGTGGCCTCTTTCAAAATGTTTTCATTACTCTTCTTAACTGTCCATGTAATTCACAACATTCTTTCATAAAACCACATTTCTACATACTCCATTGATTTTCTTCTCTATTTGTCATATTGTTCATGATTCACATCGATATGTTGATGAAGGTCAGGTCGGGTAATTTTACCTGCTACTGTATGCAGTAGACAATACAACGTATGTTTGCTCTGCTGCCTTGCAGGTAAGCTCGGGAGAGTATAAGGCTATGGGAGGGTTCCCTGAAGTAAAACATTCCCACTGCCTTGTTGGTTAGACTTTTTAGTCAAAGTCTAGAGGAGCCAATTTTAAACAAACCGACGTAAGGCAACAGAAAACCGCCGTCGTATTTTTTGTGTGTGAACAATCATAAATCGCCACAATAATTGAAATCATGAATACAATATATATCAACAGAATTGATGTGTTTTTTTTAAACAATGCGCAAATAAATTTTGAATAATATATTATTCACATTTATATTTCAGATGTAATCCCGGCTGTAGCAGTTGAGGTTTTAATTTGTGATATTTCTCTGATGGAACCTCCGTTTAATCTCAGAAGCGAGGCCCAGGTTGAACCGTCAATTGCTCATCGACAGAAAATATGTGAGTACGTCCGAAAACGGTCTGTGCTGCGAGGGACCCATGTTGACACGGCTGCCACAGAAAAACGGATTAACAAAAAAAATTCAGTTCCTAGTCTCTAGGAACATTGTCAGAGATGATGAACGCATATATATATATATATTGTGATCATCGCACAATAAGCCTTATGAGTCCTATGACTAAAATATTACTAAGAATCATTATGCGAAGAGTGCGAAACAAAATCAGTCCAGAAATTAGCGATGAACAGTGTGGTTTTGTTAGAGATAAAGGAACAAGCAATGCCATTTATATCATAAGATCTGTAGTAGAAAGAGCCAAAGAGGTGAAAACAGATCTATACCTATGTTTCATAGATGACACCAAGGCATTGACAAAGTAAAGCACCAAGAAATAATCAAAATTTTAGAAAGCATAAACATAGACAGCAAAGATCTAAGAATAATAAAGAACATGTACTGGCAACAAACAGCGGCCATAAGAACTGGAAACTAATTGGGAATGTTTCAACAAATAAAACAGGGTGTTGGACAAGGTTGTGTGCTGTCACCAAATTTGTTTAACATTTATAGTGAGATTATTTTAAGTTCCATAAGGGGCCTGGAATAATAATTGTAGGTCATAATATAAATAATCTAATGTATGCTGATAATACAGTCTTAATCGCTATGAGTGAAAATGAGTTAGAAGAAAGTTTGAACATTATAGTAAAAAAAGGCAAAAAATAAAGGACTCAGCCTTAATAGCAAAAAGACAGAAGTAATGGTAACAACAAAGAAAAACACATAACATCAGTGCAAAATAAAGATAAGTGGAACAATATTAAAACAGGTAAATGCATTTAAATATTTGGGAACTTTGTTATCCTCAGACGGAAGATGTTCAAAAGAGGTGAGATGCAGAATGGCTCAGGTAAAAGCAGCGTTCCAAAAATGAGGAAAATACTATGCAATTCATTTTTGACAATAGAAACAAGAAACAGAGTTTTAAATGTTACGTAGAGCCAGTCTTAACATATGGATGCGAATCATGGACAATATGACAACAGACAAGAAAATCACTGGAGTCTGTAGAAATGTGGTTTTACAGAAGAATGTTGAGAATACCATGGACAGCTAAGAAGAGTAATGAAGAGGTTCTGAGAAAGGTCAAAGCAAAAAGAGAGCTAATTTCCAATGTTAGGAAGAGACAATCATCATTTTTTGGCCATGTAATGAGAAGAGAACAACTTGAATATATTGTAACAACTGGAAAAATTAAGGGACTAAGAGATAGATGGAAGCAAAGAGAAAAAATAACAGACAGCTCAAGAGAATGGCTCGGCAGAAGGTCAACAACAGAAATGATAAATAGCTGCCGAGATCGAATGTTGTGGAGAGACATGATCACGTACGCCACTAGGCCCGGTACTTGATGATGATGATGATTATATATATATATATCTTCATCACAACTCTCTCCACAAATTTCCATCTCGACAGTTATTTATCACTTATGTTGTTGCCATCTGCCAAGCCATTCTCTTAAGCTGTCTGGTATTTTTTTCTCTTTGTTTCCCTCTATCTCTTAGTGCCTAATTTTTTCCACTTGTTACAATATATTCCAGATGTTCTCTTCTCATTACATGACCCCAAAAAATGATTACTGTTTCTTCCTAATATTAGAAATTAGCTCTCTTTTTGCTTTGGCCTCTTTCAGAACGTTTTCATTATTCCTCTTAGCTGTCCATGGTATTCTCTATATTCTACTGTAAAACCACATTTATACAGACTCCAGTGATTTTCTTGTCTATTGGCCTATTGTCTATGATTCACATCCATATGTTTAGACAGGCTCTACATAACATTTAAGAACTCTTTTTCTTGTTTCTATTGTCAAAAATGGATTACATAGTATCTTCCTCATTTTTTTAAAGCTGCTTTTACCTGAGCCATTCTGCTTCTCACCTCTTTTGTACATCTTCCATCTGAGGATAACAAAGTTCCCAAATATTTAAATTCATTTACCTGTTTTAATATTGTTCCACTTATCTTTATTTTGCACTGATGTTATGTGTTTTTCTTTGTTGTTACCATTAATTCTGTCTTTTTGCTATTAAGGCTGAGTCCTTTATTTTTTGCCTTTTTTTACTATAATGTTCAAACTTTTTTCTAACTCATTTTCACTCATAGCGATTAAGACTGTATTATCAGCATACATTAGATTATTTATATTATGACCTCAAATTATTATTCCAGGCATGCCCCTTATGGACCTTAAAATAATCTCACTATAAATATTAAACAAATCTGGTGACAGCACACAACCTTGTCCAACACCCTGTTTTATTTGTTGAAACATTCCCAATTGGTTTCCAGTTCTTATGGCCGCTGCTTGTTGCCAGTACATGCCCTTTACTATTCTTAGGGGGGATTGGTTGGTCTCGAGGCAAGACGCCGACCTCGAAGCAGAGAGTTTGTGGGTTCAAATCCCGTCTGAGCAATATGGAATTTTACTTATAATTTCTCTCTACGTCAATAACCCCTGGTCTCAGCAGCGAGGCCTGTCTTGAAACGTCAATTAATCATCGACGAAAACAAAAATGAGTATCTCAGAAGTCGGAGTTATCTGCCTGTGCGGCGAGGGACACCTGTGCACACGGCTGCCAAGGAAAAATGGATTCACACGCAAAATTCAGTTCCAAGTCTTTAAAGGACTTCGCCAGAGGTGAAAGCTGACGAACGCAATATATATATAGGGAGCCGCGATAGCTCAGTAGTTTGTGAACAAGACTACAAAGGACAAGGGGTTGGGTTCGATCCCAATCGACGGCTTCCGGGTTGACCCAGCCTTAAATGGGTACCGGATTTTTTTCTGGGAAAGTAAAGCAGCACGGGCGTAATACCGACCACATTACCCCCAAAATCATATGCTGAAGGTCTGTAAAATATAGGGTCACTAACACCATATTTCCCCATACGCCACTTGGCGTGGCGGGGGTAATTTACTACATTTATTTTTATATATATATATATATATATATATATATATATATATATATATATATAGAGCAAAAGGACTTACTGTCTTAAGTACACCCGTTCCCATGTTAAACTAAGACAACACAATTTTGATAGAAAAGTATAATTTTAAACAACATTATTCATCACTGGTATTAGCATCAAGTAATCACATTAAAATTCTCACAAAAGTATCAGAATTGTATATTGCACATTTGTTTATACTTGTATGATTTGCATCTAATTAATCTGTTAATGAACATAATTACCAACAACCATGTGCATGCTCAGACGCCAAAGGTTAAGGTGGCATGGGGCACGTGTAGCGAGAGATTTGTAAGCAAATACTATATGGTGAACTAATAAACGGAAATAGACAAATTGGCAGACCTTAACTAGGATATAGAGATATTATAGATATCATCTCTTAAAGATTCATCCGTCTGTGAAAGCGAATGGGCATCTGGCAAGTGATCGCACATCATGGCGTGTCTGTATAAGGAATTACATAACATCATTTGAGGCTGTGCTAGGGCAAACCATGGAAAAGAAAAGACTAAACAAGAAAAGAAGAAAAACCCTGTGGATCACTGGGCCTGGCATGTTCATTTGTGGCTGTGTGTGTTTGTTAAACATTGGTAGAGTAAGCCACGAAGGATGTTCGACAAAAAGAAAAACCTCAACACAAATAGATACATAATAGCCACTACTAAAACGTCTGACAAGACGAAAAGGGTAATATATGGATATAATTGCCCATTTTTGTTGTTTGGGTGTGTGGTTACAGGGAAGTTTAATTGGATAGAAATAGTTGCTTGGTTAGAGTGGAATTTAGTGAAACAGAATTATCCATTTCCTTGGTTGGTTGGTTGGTTAGTTGGTTGGTTGGCTGCAATATAATGTAATGGAATAGAAATGATTTATCGGTTAGTTAGTCATTATATGGGACAGAATAATGCATTTTGTTGATTGGTTGGTTGAGATAGATTTTAATTGGACCTAAATGTTTAGTTGGTTAGAAGGAAGTTTAATTGGACATAAATATTTAGTTTGTTGGAAGAAAGTTTAATATGACATAGACGTTTAGTTAGTTAGAGGGAAGCTTAATTGGACCTTAATATTTATTCATAAATCATCCGTCATAAATTTTCCGTCAAGTATTATATCATTATAGCATCATATTTTAGTGAACGTTATCGTTCTCCCCCGTCTACTTTGAAATCCACTTTTATATTTTGTGTGTTTTCTATGTTTATAATAATCGGTTTCCAATTCATCCAACCCATATTCTTTGCTTGTCTTATTCTTATTTCTTTTTTTTTTTGCTAACTAGTGGTTGTCGCACTTCTGGATGCCAGTGGTATAGCATTAACACACTTTCATATTACATGAATAATAAAGTATCCAATAATGTTCACATCTGGCATCCTGATGACTTTAATGATCTATTCAGTGTATACATCCTACTATAAAATGGATTCATAATTGGGTGATTCGTTGGTCTCAAGACAAATTGCCGGTCTCTGTCGAGAGAGTTTGTGTGTTGTAATCTCGGTTGCAATCTCGGTTGTACAATCTCGTTGTAATCTCGAATCTTTTAATCTCGGTTGTAATCTCGGTTGTATTCGGTTGTAATCTCGGTTGTAATCTCGCACCACATGGGATTTTTATTTATGATTTTTTTTCTCTGCGGCAACCACCCTTCTTCTTAACAGCGAGGACCAGCTTGAACCGTCAGTTACTAATCGGCGGGGGGGGGGGGGGGGGGGGGAATATATATATATATATGCCTCTACCTCTTTATATATAAATATATTTATATACATATTTATATATATACATATATATATATATATATATATATATATATATATTATCGGAGTTAACACGCAAAATTCAGTTTATAGACTCTATGAACTTCGCCAGAAGTGAAAGTTGGCGAATGAAAAAAAATGCTTAATTGTATGCATTTTGCGATATAAATGAGAAATTAATATACCATGAGCTTACTAAGAGGTAAAGGTTTTGTAGAGATAATGGGACACGAGTGATAAATCAAATTGCTCATGATGAGGTTCCAAGAATGCTCAGAGACCTCAGACAGCGACATTTAAACTAGTTGAGTCACATATGAGGACCACAGTAAGCCGCTTTAAAGCATCACACTGATAAATTCTTCTTATTTCCTTCCTCATCTGCCCTTCAGCGTCGAGGGGAGATACAATTTGCAGTCTTTTGCACTTCTGTTCGCCTCTGCTGCTGCTATGTTTCCTAGTGCTTCTAATATTCCATCGACCCATCTTTTTCGTGGTCGACCCTTAGGTTTGGTGTTCTCACAACGTTTGTTGAAGGCTCGTTGTGTTGTGTTTTGTTCTTTCTATCTTGTCACGTGGCCAAACCATTTTGTATGTTGTTTCATGGCGGGTGCTATTCTTAGCTTTTTATCTCAGTTCTTCATTTCTGATCTTATCTCTCAGACTGTTTCCTGTCATTCGTCTAAAACATTTCATCTCTGTAGAGATTATTTTCTTATTGTTCTTGCATCTAGGGTCCAGGTCTGGCATTGGTAGCACAACGTTGGGATGAAGATTGTATTGTATAGTATATATATATATATATATATATATATATATATATATATATATATATATATATATATATATACAGATAAATTGCTTCTCGTAAAACAAACAAAATTAAACGTTTCATTTACATCAAAAACAAGTTTGACCTTAGACACGAATGATGTAGACATGAGTAAAACTGAATACAAAGTGAATGCAAGTTGGCAATGCTTCTTCCTCTTTTCTCTTTCTCACTGATACCGGTGTCGTGGTTATATCATTTGCCGTTCTTGAGCTGCTCGAACTGTATGACTTAGTGATTTTCCTTTGTTGTTACATGTCTCTATCACTGCATATATCCATCTACTTGATGATCATTGGTGAGGATTGATTTTGACCAGGTGGACAACCATTTAAGTTGTTGTTATTCTATATATACTTCTATCTAATTACCTTTCGAGCCATAGCTGGCCCATAGGACGTAGACCAAGATACTGCCTCTCTTATCTGAATTTTTGTTCTAGCAGTTTTCAATTCGTTTAAAGACAGTTAATAAATCTAGCATTTGTCTCTGCTCTGAGCAAGCAGCTCTATCTCATTGAGAGAGCCGATTCATGCTGCTCTTGCCTCTCTCATCAATGTTCTTGTGAGTGTTTCTCTGGGTCTTCCTCTTTTCATCTTACCTGTTGTTTCCAACATGAGGGCTTGCTTTGCTATTGGGTTATTATCTCTTCTCATCACATGTCCAACATGTGACCATCGTCATTTCTTTATTACTGAAGATATTAGTGGTTGATAGGCGATTTCTCTAATTACCTTGTTTGTTTTTCATTTGTTCCACGCTATATCAAACTATATATATAATACATTCCTTGGACATTAATTTCGAATGTGTTCAACTTTGTTTCTATATCTCTTGTTGTTTTCCAGCTTTCACACGCATATGTAAAGATTGATAGTACATTTTATTTGAATAGTCTGAGTTTTGTGTTTGTGCTGATGAGTTTTGATTTCCACAACTTTTCAAGGCTTCTGAAAGACATTGCTACTTTAGCCATTCTGATTCTAATTTTTTACTTGCATCCCCTTCTCGATCAATGTGACTTCCATCAATTCCTTGTTTGTCTACTATTGATCCCATAATATGTTCGTAAAGTGAAAACAAATTCGGCGACAGAACACAGCCTTGTCTGACTCCTTGTTTTATATATTGAAATTGTACTATTTGCTTGTTAAATCGTTGGCTGCTGTTTGTTGTCAGTACATGTTTTTTTTATGATTCGCAGATCCTTGCCATTGCTGTTTAATTTCTCCAGCATATTGATTATTTCCACATGCTTTACTTTGTCAAATGCTTTTGTGTAGTCTATAAAGCACATATATTGATCTTTCTTTACCGCTATTGATCTTTCTATGAATGTTCTTAAGATGTATATTGCATTATTGGTGCCATTTCCTTCCACAAATCCACATTGTTCCTCCCTTATTTCTGGTTTTATTTTGTTTCTTACACGTCTCATGATGATTCTTAGTAATATTTTAGTCACATGGCTCATGAGACTAATAGTGCGATGGACTTCACAATCAGTGGCGCCTGACTTCTTCGGTATGGCTACAAAGATATATTGTATAGATTTTCATGCAGGTGTCCAGTGTTATATGTCATTGGATAATTTTGTTATGAACTGTACTCCCAGCTCTGCTAATGCATTTATCTATTCGATTGTTATATTGTCGGGACCTGGAGCGTGCTCTTTTCATGTGTTGAATTGTGTCTTCCATTCCACTCTTCATAATTGGCGCTCCTGTGTCTTTATTTGAATTGTTTAACTCTGGTCTTTCATCTTCATAGAGTTGACTGATATATTATGTCCATATTTCTATTGTCTTCTCCTGTCCAATTATTATATTTCCTTGCTTTCATTTAACACATCCTGAAACGTTGACTTCTTTTCTTCCTGTTACTTCATTTAACTGATTGTGCATAAATTTTGAGTATTTCTTTTGTTGTTTTTCCATTTCTTCACATTTCTGTTTTAACCATACACCCTTCGCGTCTATACATTTGTTTTGGATCTCTTTGTGCAATATTTTGTATGTCCTTTCTTCTTTCTTATGTTTTCTTCTTTCGTCCATTAGTTGTAATATTTCTTCTGTCATCCATTTCTATTTGTTGATTCTTTTGGTCACTGGTATTTCTTTTTTTTTTTATGTTTGTTTAATCGATTGTTTGAGCATTTCCCACTGCCCCTCGATGTCCTGCATTTTCTCAAAAGCATTATGTCTATGTTGTACTATCGTGCTGTACGTGATCGATCTCTTCCACTGGTTTGTTTTCCATATATATTTTGTCGTCTGTTTGAATTAAGCTTTTCATGACTTTAGTCTTGTCATGATTGATCTCAAGCCCAATTTTGCTGGCTATTGATGATAGTTGAATTGTGTTTTCCTGCATCGTTTTTATCTGACTGCTGATGAGAACTATGTCTTCAGCAAAGTCGATGTCCTCCAAATGGACTCCTTGTATCCATTCGATGCCTTTATTACCAGTGCAGCATTTCTTCATTATGAAGTCCATAACAACTCCAAATAACAAGGGCGATAAAATGCATCCTTGTTTAACCCCAGTTAGGAAACATTCGCTCAGTCCTTCCTCTGTTCGAACTGCACATGTGTAACCATCATACATGTCTTTAATAATATTTATGATTTTTTATGGTAAGCCATATTGCTTCAGAATTTTCCACAAAGAATCTCGATGAATACTGCCAAATGCTTTTTTGAATATATGGCCCTTTTCGTCTTGTCAGACGGTCTAGTGGAGGCTATTGCGTATTTTTTGAGGTATTGTTTTTGCCGAACAGCTTCTCTCGTGGCTAATTCTACCAATGTTTGACAAACACACGCGGTCACATAATGAACAGGTCAGGCTCGCTGATCCACAGGGTTTACCATCCTTTTTCATGAGTCTCTTCTCTTCTAAGTCCTGTCTTAGCACAGTCTCAAATGTTGTTATACCGTTCCTTATACATGCTCTCCATGATGTGCATTCACTTGCCAGATGTTGCCAGTCGTTTTCACAGATGGAGAAGTCTTTCAGAGATGATTTGCAGATATCTCTATATCGTAGTTTAGGTCTGCCGATTTGTTTTTTTGAAGTCGATGAAGTTAAATACAAAAGGTTTTTGCTTTTCAATGTGTTCCTCTAATATAAGTCGTAGAATAAAAATGTGGTCAAGGGAGCTTCTCCCTTTTCTAAACCGAGCATGTTATTCACGCATTACTGTATCTATTGAATCCTTTATTCTATTTAGGGTGATTTTACACAATAACTTTGAGGCAATTGACAAAAGTGTCACGCCTTTCCAGTTGTTACAATCTCTAAGATTGCCCTTTTTAGAATCTTAACAATGATTCCTTTTTGTCCATTTATGAGGCGTCTTCTCTGCTTTCCAAATGATGTTGAACATTTTCTGGGGATGTATTAGATCAGGGATTGCCAATAGGGTGCCTGCGGACCACAAGTGGCCCGCTACGTCCTTTTTTTGGCCCGCGGCGGATAAAAACAAAATTAGGTTGCATTGAGCAAAATGTCCTGGGTAAAATTGATTAAAAATTTGTTACATTAACTTCTACCGTGGAGAAAGCTAACTCAAATATTCCCTAGTAGTTTGTTTAAAATAAAGTTTAATTATCGATGGAAACAACCTAGGTAAATCAAAAAAGAATAATAGTACACGTAGACATACGTTTAACACTCGGAACACTAAAGTAGTTAGTTTGACATCGCCTTCCCTCATTCCCGACCCATCCTTTTTTCCGTTTGATCATCCTGCGACCGATTTAAACAAAGGAAGAAGCCGACGAATGGTTCTAGAGTCGACTATCGGTTCGTCGAGTTCACACATTTTCCGCCAGAAATACTGTCAGTCACCCACCTCTTCCACCCCAACACATTCACCTCACAATTATTTACTTTCAGTTTCTTTCTCTCCAAACCTCTTTTCATCAGTCAAAATTATATATCCGATCTGATCATTCTGATTTTGTCGAGTTACAGTGAACAATTCCATTTTAACAGGAAACAGTGCTATTGTTGTAATCTGTGTTTTCATTGTCTGTTCTTCGGTCGTGGTATAATATGAGCAATAAACGTCAATTAAATGAAACAATAAGATTTTTTCATGAGAAATGGGAATATGATTTTTTTATTTATCAACAATAAGGATAGCAAACTGCAGTGCCTTGTGTGTTTGCAAGTGTTGTCTGTAAATAAAGAGTACAATCTTAAACGGCATTACACACAGCACCACGCCGCTAAATACAAGGACTACATTGGTACAATACGTTCTAGACTTGTGTGCGATTTGAAGAAAAAGGCTAGTGCTCAGAAATCTGTTTTTACTACATTAACCACAAAACAAGTAAGTTCCTTAATGGCATCGTTTGTTGTAAGCGCAGAGATAGCGAATTCAAAAAAATCATTATGTGACGGTGACTTCGTAAAGTGTTGTTCTATTAATATGGCGCGTTCATTTGGGGAAGAAAAAATTGCCAGTCACTTTGAGAGCGTTCCACTATCAAAACAGACAGTCGCTAGAAGGGTTGAGGAAATAAGTTGTCATATATCTAGTAAATTAAAGAGTGTCGTTACAAATTCCGCTTACTTTTCTCTGGCTTTGGATGAATCTACTGACATATCAGACACAGCACAACTTTTAATTGTCATACGAACTGTTTCAAAAGACTTTATTATCAATGAAAAGCTACTAGCTTTAGATTCATTGCATAATACGACCAAAGGTCAAGACATTTATAACTCAGTTATAAAAGTTGTTAACGGTATCGGTGACATAAACAGACTTTCAGCAATAGTGACAGATGGCGCTAAGTCAATGTGTGGTACTCAAATAGGTCTAGTTGGATTATTAAGGAAGGCTGGAATCCATTGCCCAGCATTACACTGCATTATACACCAGGAGGCGCTGTGTGGCAAGATTCTAGACGTGGAGGATGCTATGAAAACGGTAATAAAGTGTGTGAATTTAATAAAAGGCTGGAATCGGTCTTTGACACACCGACATTTTATAAATTTGCTATCAGAAGTTGAGGCGGAATATGGCGATTTGGTGCTCTACACACAAATACGCTGGCTAAGCAGAGGAAATTGTTTGAGACGGTTTTTGCTTTGAGAAGCGAGATAAAGCAGTTTTTAGAGAAACATGATACTAACAAAGAACTGATAAGAAAAACGTCTGATCCACATTTTAACAGCGTTTTGGCCTTTTTAACTGATATCACCCAGCACATGAATGAACTCAACGTGAAGCTACTGGGACGTTCCAAACAGTATCAGATTTGGTAGGACACCTAGATGGATTTATAAGTCAACTAAAAGTTTTTAGATTTACCCTGGCCAAAGAAAACTTCATTCATTTTCCTTCGTGCAAAGAATTGATTGAGGAGCGCAGTAACAGTGATTTCAAATTTTCTGTATTCATGTTAGACAAACTGTTCGAGCAATTCAATGAACGATTTTCTGACTTCAGTGGTATACGACCAGAACTGGCATTGTTTAACAACCCTATGAAGTGTGACATTTTCCAACAACATGACATTTTTCAGTTGGAGTTATGTAACCTCAAAAGTGACCCCTTTTTCCAATCAAGGATGGAGATAGGAGTTGACTTTTGGAAACTTGTGCCACGGGAAAAATATCCCGCATTGAGTGATTTCAGTTTGAAAATTACTTCTATGTTCCGTAGCACATATATATGTGAATGCGCTTTTTCAACAATGAAGGAGATTACATCGTCACAAAGAAACCGACTCACTGATGGCCACCTTCAGGATTTGTTACGAATATCATCATCATCTTTATACATTGACTTTGATGAACTTGTTGCTGCACATGAACGTCCACATTGTTCTCATTAGAGTTTTTGTTACATGTCAACTTTAAAATGACTTAACTAAAACATGTTTGTTGAATAATATAAATAGCAACTTTTAATCATTTTCACAAATCAACTATGCATTTTTAACTCTGTTGCAACACAATGATTTATGTAAGCAAATAATGCCGATAAATTAAAAAAAACATATTACCTTAAAACAAATGCCAAGTTTATTTGTATTGATGTTGTTATGTGTGTGGCCCGCCACAAAAAAAATAATAAAAAAGTGGCCTGCCATTTGTAAGAAATTGGCCATCCCTGTATTAGATTATGGCTATCAATTGCCTTGAGTAGCTTAGCTGTTAACTTATCCTCTCCAGCAGCCTTGTTATTGGCCATACGCTTTAAGGTGTTTTCTATTTCGCTCAATGTGGAGTCATCTAAATTTGCATCTAATTCTCCTGCTGGTGTTTCAGCTTCAAAATGTATTAAACTGTGGGGTAATGGACGGTTAAGAATTTCTTTGAAGTGTTCCGCCCAACGGGCTTTTATGTCTGCATTTGTTGTTAGCATTAATCCAAATTTGTCTAGAATTGGTGTTCCACTGGATGTATAGGTGTTTGTCAGCATCGTTTGTACAGTATAAAGAGTTCTGCTGTCTCCTGTAATTCCGGCTGTCTCTGCTTTCTCTGTTAAATTGTCTATATCAGATCTTTTATCTCTTCTAGATGAACTTTTTACTTTGTTGTCTAATTCATTATATGTAGATTTTGCCAGGACCTTTCCAAGATCTGTCTTTGCATTAGTCATGGCTCCCATCGCTTCTCTTCTTTCTTTGATGTATTTCCATGTAGTGTCTGAAATCCAATCTCGTTTTTTTCCAGTTTCTTCAGTCCGGCACTTGCTTCTGCTGCTGTCATTAGTATTTTGCTCTGTGAGTCCCACATTTCATTGATATCTAAGTCTATTTCACCGAGTGCTGCATAACAATTACTCAGTTCTATATTAAACTTTTCCTTTATGGCTTCATCTTTCAATTTATGACTATCAATATGTGTAATTGACCTCTTCTGTTGGCTTATAAATTTTAATCTTATTTTTCCAATGCACAGGTTGTGGTCACTACTATAATCAGCACCTCTGTATTCTCTTACATCTATTAATGATGATCTGAATTGTTGTTTAATACATAAGTGGTCTATTTGATTTGAGGTGCACTATCATCAGGAGATATCCATGTTGTTTTGTGAATATTTTTGTGTGGAAATAATGTCCCACCTATAACTAAATTTTCTATTAGACATAATTCTATTAATAATTCTCCATTCTGACTTGTAGTATCACAGCCTTCTCTGCCCATTACATGTTCCACCCTTGCGTTGTCTTTTCCCACTTTGACGTTAAAGTCCTCCATTACAATTAAAGATCGTGTTTGGGTATTTTTGTTTATCAGTCGTTATAGTTGGTTATCAAAATCGTCCTTAACTTCATCATCGGCTTCGTTTGTAGGCGCATAGTATTGAATAATTAAAAGCCTTCCATATTTTGTTTTGTAGCGTGTTCGTATCTGATGGCTATTTACCATATCCCATTCTAATAAACTTCTTGCAGTATGTCTGTCATCATTTTGCCACTCCTTCACGGTGTTTTCCATTTTCCCTTCCAGAAAAAAAAAAACTATTTTATTATTAACAGATTTCCTACCTGTTCCAAGCCAGCGCATTTCGCTTAATTCTAAAATATCTAGATCGTATCTATCCATCTCGCTTGCGACTTGTGCTTGTTTCGTCGGCGAGGCCATTGTTCGTATTTTCCAGAATCCTATTTTTGTTGTTGTTTTAGGGCATAAAAAGATATCACTATTATCTACTGCTAATTTACACATTCTATATCAGGTCTACGTTTCATTAACACAATCGTTTTTACGATAGCGGCTTGTTTAACCTCTGATCAACGGTTCTATACCAAGCCGGAGAAAAATAATTCCTCCATCTTGGATAAAACCGGAAATAATATATATATATATATATATATATATATATATATATATATATATATATATATATACATCATCATCATAAAGTACCCGGCCTAGTGGCGTAGGTGATCATGTCTCTCCACAACATTCGATCTCGGCAGCTATTTATCATTTCTGTTGTTGACCTTCTGCCAAGCCATTCTCTTAAGCTGTCTGTTATTTTTTCTCTTTGCTTCCCTCTATCTCTTCGTCCTTCAGTTTTTCCAGTTGTTACAATATATTCGAGTTGTTCTCTTCTCATTACATGGCCAAAAAATGATGATTGTCTCTTCCTAACATTGGAAATTAGCTCTCTTTTTGCTTTGACCTTATCCAGAACCTCTTCATTACTCTTCTTAGCTGTCCATGGTATTCTCAACATTCTTCTGTAAAACCACATTTCTACAGACTCCAGTGATTGTCTTGTCTGTTGTCCTATTGTGCATGATTCGCATCCGTATGTTAAGACTGGCTCTACGTAACATTTAAGAACTATCTTACTTGTTTCTATTGTCAAAAATGGATTGCATAGTATTTTCCTCATTTTTTTGAAAGTTGCTTTTGCCTGAGCCATTCTGCATCTCACCTCTTTTATATATATATACAATATATATTCTTAGCAGGGCTTATTTCCTACCATTTTTCTTAGGATTTCATTTGGCATTATATCTTTTCTTGTGTTGTTTGTTACTTTTCTCAAGCATCGCATCTCACATTTTGATCTTCTTTAATTATGATTTAGAAATGGTCCATGTTTGACTTTCTTAGCACAAAGTTCGAATGAAAATGTTATTTATTATTTGTTGTTTAGCTGCTATAGAAATCTTTGGATGTCTTAACAATGGTGAAAGATGGTATGTGACAGCATTTGCTTTTTCTATTATCATGTCAATTTCTCTGTTTAGTTTCCCATCTTCTGTAAACAGTGTACCCAAGTACTTGAATTCCTCTACTTGTTTTAATTATTTATCGTCGATCTTAATGTTTAGTGGTTGTCTTAATTTGCTTATTCTCATGGACTCTTTTTTTGCTGTGTTAATTTACAATTCTTGCTGATATGAATTGAGAAAAAAAAAGCTCGCAGTCAAGCAGACTGCCTGCTCTAGATGATACCCAGGTAAGATACGCAAGTCACTAGAACATCACATAACACTAACTCAATGCTATAATCATTATTATCTCGCTGTTAACGCACGTTTTTTTTCCTTACGTATTTATAAAAGCTGAAAGATCATTAAAGCTCGCAGTTCTAGGATTACAATTTTGTTTCAAGATCACACGCTTTGTTTTCATCATCATCGTCATCATCATTATTGAGAGCCGTCTCAGCATCGGACGTTGGCTACCATGGAGCGCTATTCCGGTCTGTCTCTAGATTTCATGGTGCTAGTTATCATAGGCTGACTGCCCATATTTTTATGTTACTCGTCCGTGTTATTCTTGGTCTGCCTCTGCTTCTTTTATCTTGTATTTTCCATTCCAAGATTACTTTTAGTTCGCTGATGTCTTTTAATATGTTCAAAAAAATCTCATTTGTCTTGTTTGAATTGTGTTCAACATTTGTCCTTCCATTTTTGGTTGATCTAAGACTTTATCGTTTTATTTTCTTTCCATCCAATTCTACCTATTCTTCTATAAATCACATTTTAAAGACTGCAATTTTATGTTCATGTTTCTTGTCTAATGTTCATGTTTTATTTCTTCACAGAGACATACTTTTATGATTAAAGTCACAGAATCATTAAATATTTCGAGACATGTTTTCCACAAACAAAAACTGAATCACTTCTTCTGTACTTCCATGAGATGTCTATTTTATGATACTTACTACAGCGGAAACATTAGTAAACTAAAAATAGAAAATATAATTTAATAGTGAAATCTTATCAAAATAGTTAGTAGAGCAAATCATCAAACCAAAAGATAACTTCATGAATTGTTCTGTTTTTAATGTTTATGTGAAACTGCTGACTGATTTATGTATTCATATTATGGTGGGAATCCAAGCACTCTCATCAAGAGCTGTTAACAGTTACCTTAAGTTCAATCACAAATCTATAGCATGTCGTGTTGTAATTATTCTTAACCACAGAGCGTGCTGGGAACGCAAGTCGTCGATAATAAGACAAACCGCCTTTTGAGAACACATGTCCTCAGTAGTAAGCCAAACCGACTTTTGAGGACACATGTCATCGGTATTAAGCCAAACCGCTTTTTGAGAACACATTTCGTCGTAATACGCCAAACCGCCTTTTGAGAACACATGTCATCGGTATTAAGCCAGACCGCCTTTTGAAAACGCATGCCGTCGGTACTACGTCAGACAGTCCATTGAGTACACGTGTCGTCGGTATTACGTCAGACAGTCTATTGGGGACACATGTCATCGGTATTACGCCAGACCGCCTTTTGAGGACACATGACATCAGTAATGTGCCAAACCGTCTTTTGAGGATACATGTCATCGGTAATACGTCAAACAGCCTTTTGAGGACACCTGTCGTCGGTATTACGTCAGACTGTCTACTGAGGACACGTGTCGTTGGTATTACGTCAGGCAATCTACTGGGGGACACATGTCGTTTTTATCACGCCCTCCTGACTTTTTCCGGACACTTGTCGTCGGTATCACGCCTGTCTGCCTTTTTCCGGACTCGTGTCGTCGGTATCAACCCGGTCCGCATTTTTTTGAACACACATGTCGTTGGTATCACGCCAGTCTTCCTTTTTTCCAGCATAAAGCATCCCTTCTAATGATGAAGGAAGCTCACTAACCACTCAGCCACTGAAAATCCTTTTATACTATCCTAGATGTAAGTGAAATAAATATATATCCGCTTATTTAATCAGAAGCGTCTGTTGTATGGGACTGATGGTCATTATTACGACTGAACATAATATAAGTCAGTATAACCTTGAAGATAGCGCGCGCACAGTCACTCAGTGCGACAAAAGCTAGTATGACGGTATTCACGAGCATTCAATTATATCGATTCTTTAATATTTGAAAGAAAGAACTTGCAAAGAAAGAAGAAAATAAAAAGACGACGCTATTTTTTACTGTTCCAGAAGTCGACACCAGAGTTGCAGTTATCGCCCTAATCTCCACATTAAGACACAAGGTCAATGTTAATGACGTCCGACTGTTTTATATCTCTCTACGCTTTAATACATCAGAAAGCGCCCTCAAAGTAAGCGCCCTCCACGTTACAAACGCTCAGCTTATTTACAGCATCGTCTTGTAGTAACAGATCAATGTTGATGATGTCCGACTGGTTCATATCTCCACACTACAAACGCTCAGCCTATTTACAGCATCGCTTTGTAGTAAAAGATCAACGTTGATGACGTCCGACTATTTCCTATCTCAACGTTACAAACGATCAGCCTATTTACAGCATCACTTTGTAGTAAAAGATCAACGTTGATGGCGTCCGACTGTTTCATATCTCCACACAACAAAAGCTTAGCCTATTTACAGCATCGTCTTGTAGTAAAATTATCAATGTTGATGGCGTCCGACTGTTTCATATCTCCATACTACAAACGTTTAGCCTATTTACAGCATCGTCTTGTAGTAAAATTATCAATGTTGATGGCATTCGACTGTTTCATATCTCCATACTACAAAAGTTTAGCCTATTTACAGCATCGTCTTGTAGTAAAATTATCAATGTTGATGGCGTCCGACTGTTTCATATCTCCACACAACTAAAGCTTAGCCTATTTACAGCATCGTCTTGTAGTAAAATTATCAATGCTGATTACGTCCGACTGTTTCATATCTCCATACTACAAACGTTTAGCCTATTTACAGCATCGTCTTGTAGTAAAATTATCAATGTTGATGGCGTCCGACTGTTTCATATCTCCACACTACGAACGCTCAGCCTATTTACAGCATCGCTTTGTAGTAAAAGATCAATGTTCATGACGTCCGACTGTTTCATATCTCCACACAACAAACGCTTAGCCTATTTACATCATCGTCTTGTAGTACAATTATCAATGCTGATTACGTCCGACTGTTTCATATCTCCATACTACAAACGCTCAGCCTATTTACAGCATTGCCTTGTACCTATCACTTTGAGCAGGTTGAATTTGTTTTTGCTATTGCACAACGTTCTATATTCCTTGTAAGTGGACCATATAGTACACGTTGAATCAAATATGACAGCATGTTAACAAATACATGTGATAATTTAGCGGACGTGTTACTTCATGTGTTCGCTTCTCGCTCAAATCACATGTTCTTGACAATCGCTGCGGTGTTTCATCATATTCCGAATGCGCCTGAAAAGTAGTACTAATATTTTAGAGAGCTCCGTTATTGATAAAAAGATACTTTTTTTATTTGTTTTTCTTCTTACACAGACAAACCAAACTGAAGAAAACTCAGAAGAATGCAGTAAGAGAGACAACATAAAAAGAGGCTCTGCACAAATCAGAAGTTAAACTGCGTTAGCTGATCAAATCAAATATAATTTTTTCTCATACAATTTTACAGGAAGCGAGAACTCTCGTACATCCCAAAATAAAGTATTGGTTGAAAAAAAATCAGTGAAAATTAAACAAATATTAAATCATACTCATCAGAGCCGAATTTTCGGATAATAGTTAAATATAAACACATTTATCGAACCGACGTATCGAATAATAGTCATGAAAGAGTTAACGACAAAATTGGTCTAGTATAACCTTAAAAAACAGTTATTAACCTTTTATTTACCGCGGGCTATCTTTTAATATGTGTTATTGCCACGCACCCTAAAGGGGTTGCTCAAGATTTAAAACCATAAGTTTAATCAAGTGTATATTGGATGTTTCTAACGAAGCAAGTTCACATTTGGAGAGTATTGAGAGATACGTTGCTTCATAAACTTCTATAACGAGTGTTTATTGCAATGACTCCCGACAAGTTGCTAACATAAATAATAATGATCAATATCTCTATCAATTATACCTTCAACGTGAATAGAAGAAGCGCTATCTTGAAATTTAAAAAAAAAAAAAAACTACGCTTTTGTGGTTAAATATGTAATATTGCGTCTGCTGAAACTCTCATTGTTGAAACTTTTTATGTTTTCGTTCGTTACGACCATCAATATATTAGCAAAACAATGAAAAAATATATATATTGTGTGTGAATAATTAGTGTTCATCATCATCATCATGTGCCATACCGGTTGAAGTAGGCGATCATGTCCTTCCGCAATCTTCTATCAATAGTGCATCGTATCAGCTGTGTTGTTGACTGTTTTTCATCCCATGCCACCAAGCTATCCAGTATTACTCTCTTAGTCGTCAGCGATTTCTCTTTCCTGTTATTTTGCAAGTTGTAACCAAGTATTCCAACTTTCCTCGTCACATGATGTGCCCAAACAATCGTTGATTGTTTCTATCTGATGTTTTTAAGAGTTCCCTTTTTGTGTTGGCCCCGTTGTGAATTTAGTTTTACGAATCAAGAATAGACAGAATGAGGAATATGACAGAATGAGAATATGCAGAATGAGAGAATTGTCTGAATGAGAGATAGACAGAATAAGAAATATACATAATTAATGTTCTTGGCATCGCAGAAAGCAGTTCGAGACAAAGACACTCATCTAGCAACTGAGTAGAGTGCGGACATAGCACCATAGCTGACTGTATGTGTCAGGTTTTGCGAACATCATAGCTGATCAAAATGACTTCTCATCGCTACATCTTAAAACACATTATACCGTCTGGCCAACAGAGTGGGAATCGAAGAATAAAGGCAACACTGTGCTCAAAAGTGTCATGCTGACGTCGGATGTAAAGGGCAAACTAGCACACATATTAGTCTATCTGCTAACCACCATACAATGCATCAACACCCACTTAACGTTCTTATAGCGACGGATGATGAAGATGACGAGCCAGTACTTTTGAAGCCACTGGGTGAACACCGGGTAAAGGGATGAGGGACATAGAGAGAGAGAAAAAGAAAGATGTTTATTAATAAAGATGATTGGAAGAACAATAAAAAGGCTCGTAGAACTTAGTACCGCGGGGACTGGTTGGTATCGCGGCAAGACGCCGGCCTCAACACAGAAAGGTTGTGGGTTCAAATCCCAGCTGCGCCAGTTGTGATGTTTATTTACGATTTTGTTCTCTGCAGCAACTACCCCTGGTCTCAGCAGCGAGTCCCTGCTGGAAACGTCAATTACTCATAGACACACACAAAAAATATGAGTACCTCCGAAGACGGAGTTATCTGCCTGTGCGGCGAGGGACCCATTTGCACACAGTTGCCAGGGAAAAACGGATTAGCTTGGACAATTCAGTTCTTAATCTCTAGGGATTCGTCAGAGGTAAAAGCTTGCGAAGGAAATAAAAAAATAAATAAATAAAACGTAAAAAACCGTGCCCCAACAATAGAGAAGACAAATATAATGAGATGTGATTATTCTATTCAAAGAGAACTTCTGAACACAATTAGAACAAGACAAATGCGATTCTTAGGCCATGTTAAAAGACACAACAGCCTACTGAAAGTGATCCTGGAGGGGAAATACAAGGTAAAAGAGGCAGAGGCAGACCAAGATTAACATGGACGAGTAACATCAAAAGATGGACAAATCAACCGATGACAACCTGCACCATCAAAGCAAGAGATAGAGCAAAATGGCGCTCCATGGTAGCCAACCTTCGTTGCGGAGACGGCACTCAATGATGATGATGATGATGATTATTCTATTATTGGTGACCTTTACTTTTTATTTGTTTCCACATCTTGCATCTCATTACACACCTTGTTCTTACTGTGAATCCAGGCGGAAAACTATTGACCAATCTATTAATTTGTACATACAGTATTTCTAGAACGGATCTATATCTTATATTGAGAGCTGTAATTGGTTAAGTCTTGATTCGCTGACTGAATTTTGAATAGCAAAATAATGACCTCAAGTTCACATTTGATTATCAAATTGCTGAAATGATAAAACACCGTTATAAACTTAAGCTATCAATAAATATTATCTCAAATAAATTAAATGAATATTTATTCATATCTAAGTTATTTTTTTCTAATGTTACTTACATAGCCTTGCACAGTCATCGTGTTTAAAATCTGGAAAGTAATCAAATGTACGTTTTGAATTAGTACAAATCGTGTATACACCACCTACATCTTTATCTCTTTATTAACTACATTATAAACCCTCGCATAATTTTAAGAATGTTACACTATTATAATTATTTTTTTTATTTTTATTTATTTTTATTTCTGGCAGGTTCTATCATTACCAGTACAAGGTAATGTAGCTGGTAATGAATTGGCCATATGAGGGCATATTTGCTTAGGTCCGTTACTTTATCCACCAGCTTTGCATGGCTATTCTACGTTAACTTATAATAACACCCAAAATACTGACAACTTCCTAGATGAAATTTGACCCATGGGCATGAACCTTGTTGCACGGCCTAGTATACATTTCTGTAGATTTATTACAATCTTTGCTTTGATGGCGGACATTTGACCCACTTCTTCTCGAATTGTAACTGCAAAGGTTTTTAAAGTGTGCAGCGTGTACACATGAATTCCTGATTTACGCCGTTATATCGGAGGGCTAAACGCCACATCTCAATAACCAGAGACCAGGTGAAAGTAGAGTAGGAAAAAAAAACAGGAATTGGAAGAGAAAATTCATCCTATGGAAGTGAGCTCGAGTTCGGATATACTTGTTCAGAGGTCTTACCTTTATGCTATCTAGATTTCCTGGTCAGAAAGAGAGGTCATACATCTGCACTATCTAGATCTCTTAGTGTAATAAAAAGATTTATTACCTTTAGACTATTTAGATCTCCTGCTATGAGAACGAGGGATCTTACCTCTAGATCATCTAGATCTTCTAGTGTGGGAAAGAGAGGTCTTATATCTAGATTATCCATATCTCCTAGTGTAGGAAAGAGAGGTCGCACCTCTAAATTGTATAGATAGTTTAGTTTGAGAAAGAGAGGTATCATCTCCACACTGTCTAGAACGCGTAGTATGAGAAAGAGATATCTTAATTTCAGATTATCTGGATTTTCTAATGTGAGAAAGTAAGGTTTTATCTCCATATTATCTAGAGCTCCTAGAGTGAGAAAGAGATGTTTTACTTCTAGATTATCTAGATATTCATAGATAAGTGTGAGAAAGAGAGGTCTTCCCTCTAGAGTGTCTAGATATTCTAGTGTGAGAAAGAGAGGTCGTACCACTAGATTATCTAGGTCTCATAGTGTGAGAAAGACAGGTCATACCTCTTGACTCTCTAGATCTTCAAGTATATGAAAGAGAGGTCAAATTTAGGTCTCCAAATGTGAGAAAGGAAACATTCATGCTATGGAAGAACAACTAAATCTGATGAGTTTTAATTGCAGAAATTTGAAGTTGATGGGATTCGGTTTTTAAATTGAGTTATTGATTTATTCCTGGGTTATCATCATTGCAATCCGAAAATATAGATAGTTGATTAGATCACTCTTGATCAAGTCACGCAGCGCCAAGCGGCTCCATCTCTGTGTTGGTTGATACCTTTCTCTTATGATCCCTCTAAACTTCATGTTTCTGGCAGTACATATGTTTACCACTTGATTTGAACTAGATCCGTCAAGTAACGACAGTCAAGTGACGCATTTCACTATGTACGCCCTCAGCAAAGCTAATGCTTTAAGTCACGCGGAACGTTGTCACCCCTTGCATAATTGACATTCAGCACCTTTCAGATGTAAGAATCAATGAAAACCTGGTACTTTTTTTAAGACAAGTATCTTTATCATCAAACAATTAATTAAATATTTGGCACCAACACCCTTTTTGGCAAAGACAAAACATGTCTTATTTCCCTTCCACAACATTTCTGGATTATTTTGCTTACAATTTGTATCTCATTCTGAACCTATAGTAGAAAATATAACATTTTGCATTTTAAAAAAAACATACACAAAAACGGTATCTTAATGTATTACTGATTTCTTGTTGACTATTAATGTGTATCTGATTTATCTGTGTTTATGTTTTTTATGACATGGATTGTGTTATTTTTTGTCCGTTTGGTGTGTTATTGACATAAAGAATATCTCCTTTAACATTCCCTCACAAGGGAATAGAATTGATGCCGCTATTTAAACCATGTTATAATTAATGATCAGAGAGGCAAGAGCAGCAGGAATCGGCTCCATCAAGGACATGAGTTGCTTGCACAGAACAGAGACAAGTGGCGAGATTTGATAAAAAATCTATACAAGGATTGAAAACTGCTAGAATAAAAATGTAGATAACAGAAGGAGTATCTGGATCTATGCCCAATGGGCCGGCTACGGCTCGAAAGGTCAATACATAGAGATAATTAATGAATTTAAGAAAACAAAACCAAAAAAAGACAGTTTGAGTCGACTTTTAAATTTCAACAACTTAATTCTAATACCAGTCTGTAGCTGACGTCACAACAAAACCACAGTGGTTCTTAAATACTTTTAGGAGGACTGGTTGTTCTCGAGGCAAGACGCCGACCTCTAGACAAGAGGTTGTGGGTTCAAATCCCGGCAGCACTAGATGGGATTTGTATTTATGATTTATTTCTGCGGCAGCACCCCTGGTCTCAGGAGCGAGGCCCGACTTGAAGCGTCAATTACTTATAGATGGAAAAAAAATATGAGTAGCTCCGAAGACAGAGTTATCTGCATGTGCAAATAGGGACCCCTGTGCACACGGCTTCCAGGGGGAAAAAACGGATTACCACGCAAAATTCAGTTCATAGTCTCTAGGGTCTTCGTCAGAGGTCAAAGCTGCCGAACACACACACACAATTATCAGTCGATTCGTTCAGACAAAGTTACCTGAGTAAGGGGGCTTTCAAGTGTATAGACATTATTCTAGGAATACAGAAAATTATAATTTAATTACATTAATTGCAACATAATAAAATTGTATTAATTAAAAATTCAAACAATCACTACGATGCTCAATTTATCGTGTTTCCCAATATCTTCGAGCCATTATTTCAAGCTATAATTCTGTGGCGCCCTTTGATAATAGTCATATAGCTGTAAAGAGATTTTTCTTTTATATCGTGAAGTAGAATGTGATCCTTTCTAAAACGACAGGTAGAGTGCAATACTTTATTATATTAGGCATGTACCTTGCGATCCCCTTTATAATACTCAATAAAACTAGAACTCCACGTTTTAAATAACAACTAATTATGATAGTCAAGCAAGCTCTTAACGTCTTTAAAAAAGTCAGTAACCTATAGCATAATTTCATAATCATCATCATGGTGTGCCTTCTTCGCAATGAAGGTTAGCTACCATGGATCGCCATTCTACTCTGTTTCTTGCTTTGATGGTGCAGGCTGACATAGATTGACTTGTCCATCTTTTGATGTTACTCGTCCATGTTAGTCTTGGTCTGCCACGGTCTCTTTTACCTTGTATTTTTCCTTCCAATATTACTTTTAGTAGGTTGTTGTGTCTTTTAACATACCCTAAACATTTCATTTGTCTTGTCTTAATTGTGTTTAGTAGTTCTCTTTTATTTTCAGTTGTTTTAAAACTTCATCGTTTGTTATCTTTTGTTTCCATCCAATTCTATCTATTCTTCTATAAATCCACACTTCAAAGGCTTCAATTTTCTGTTCTGTTTTCTTGTCTAATGTCCATGTTACTGCACCATACATTTTGCCATTCTTAGTTTCAGCCCTGCTGATATTTGTTTTGTTGTTAGTATATTTTTATGGCATTAAAATACTTTTTGCCATACCTATTCTTTTGTTTATTTCAGTTTTGCATTTTCCATCATTGGTTATAGTATGCCCTAGGTAGTTGTAACTCTGGACTGTCTCCAGATGTATTCCCTCAACTGTGATATTTAATTGTAGGTCTTGAGAATTTCCTTTGTTTATGATCATAGTTTTAGTATTTTTGATATTCATTTCTAGTCCATATTTTTTGCTTGTTATGTTTATCACATTAAGCAATTGTTGTAGGTCTTTAGGATTTTCTGCTAATAGAACATAATCACCAGCATATCTTAGGTTATTGATTATCTTTCCATTAATGTTTAGGTCTTGTATCTCTGAGATGGTTTTAAAGATTTTGCTCAGTGTATAGATTGAACAAGCTTGGTGACAGGATGCATCCTTGTCTTACTCCTCTTTTTAAATGTCATAATTTACTGACTATATTCATTTACGGCATATCCAGAACGTTGGGATTACAGTGGGGAGGGGGGGGGGAAATAAAGCTCTCGATGCTTGATAATATTCTACATTCTTAACAAAGAAAGATTCTAAAAAATGTATAATTAGATAACAGACTGAACTCATAATTGTTCATCAGTTATACACACGATACAATAATTTAGGTATAATTCGAGGTGCACTGTATTTTTGCATGAACTGCTTCCCCAATAGCTTTTAGAAATTAATGAAAAGGCGTGGGAAAACATTCATCATGATATTTTCAGGTAAAATTAATGATAAATATAAACATATGTGACGACCTCATAATAATATGTGCCAATAAGTTTCTCCTAGAAATTGAAACCTACATATATCTGGGCAATAATATAGATAAAGAGCGAGGAACAGAAAATATAACCAAAATAAGGATATCAAAAGCAAGAGGAGCTTTATGGGAAACATATGGACATCCAAAGAAATTAGGTTAAATACAAAAATAAAATTTTCAACTCAAATGTTAAGTCGGTACTATTATATGGCTGTGAAACATGGAGAACAACACAATTAACAATCACTAAGATACAGACTTTCATTAATGGATGCTTGCGCATAATAAAATGATAGAAATGGCAGGACAAAATTACTAACATAGAATTATGGGAATGTACCAGTCAAACACCAGTGGATAAAGAGATACAGCGAATACGATGGCGCTGGATAAGACACACACTACGGAAGCCAACTGACAGTATTACACAACAGACTCTTTTTTGGAATCCCCAGGGGAAAAGACAAAGAGGAAGACCAAGGGATATTTGGAGAAGACAGATAGAAGCAGAGATGAAGATGATGTGGAAGACATGGAATGATCATAAAAGAATGGCAAAAACACAGAACGACTTGGAAAGTGTTTGTTAAAGAACTATGCTCCACTGGGAGTTAAAAAAGATAGAAGAGGAAGAAGTAGTAGACGTTGAAACCCGTGATTCTAGACAGTAAAATAAAACAAGGCAGATGAAAAGTCATTACCAAGAATTAGAGAGCGAAACAAAGACCTACATAAAGTGTTATCAAAATAGGCCCAATTGTTTTGCTGGAAATTAAATCTGAGAGATGGTTATGGGTCTGCATGAAAAGAATCAATGCATTTATTCAAGAAATACAACCAGATACAAAATGGGAAATCAACATTATCATTAAGTACCGGGCCTGCTGGCGTAGGTGAACATACCCCTCCACAACTTTTGATCTCGACAGTTATTTATCATTTCTGTTGTTGACCTTCTGCCAAGCCATTCTCTTAAGCTGTATGGTATATTTACTGCTTCCCTCTATCTCTTCGTCCCTCGATTGCCTCAGTTATTACAATATATTCCAGCTGTTCTCTTCTCATTACATGGCCAAAACATGATGATTGTTTCCTCCTAATATTGGAAATTAGCTCTCTTTTTGTTTTGGCCTCATACAAAACGTTTTCATTACTCTTCTTAGCTGCCCATGGTATTCTCAACATTCGTTTGTAAAATGAAGGAAATACTAACATATATTAATTATAAATATATAAATCCAGTTCACCAGAAAACATTTTTTTCAATCTATAGTTATTGTGACAAATATCGTATACAAGTTCTGTAATAGAATTAATATTCTAATAGAATATGTCGAGATTAAGATCTGAAAGCGAAAAAGAGAACTACTAAGCACAATTCAAACAAGACAAATGAAATTTTTAGGCCATTTTAAGTGACACAACATCCTACTAAAAGTTATCCTGGAGGGGAAAATACAAGGTAGAAGAGACAGACCAAGACTAACATGAACGAGTAACCTCAAAAGATGGACAAATCAGCCTATGACAACCTGCACCATCAAATCAAGAGACAGAGCAGAATGGCGCTCCTTGGTAGCCAACCTTCGTTGCGGAGAAGGCACTCGATGATGATGAATAACTGAAAGCAGATTCAGTGATACTTTTCTTTTTTGTCAATACTAATTCCATATCCTTGTGGGCGCTGAAGCACTGAAGACATGTGCAGGTTTTATTAAGCTTTTTTATTGATCTATATATATATATATATGAAATCATCATTACATACCGCCTCCGCGTCGAATGTTGTATAACTTAGGGAGCCATTTCGCTGGCTCTAGAGATTTAATGGTGCAGGTTGGAGTACACTGAATTCTGAATCTGTTGATCTTACTCGTCCATGTTAATCCAGGTCTCCCTCTGCTCTTTTCATCATCATCATCATCGAGCGCCGTCTCTGCAACGAAGGTTGGCTACCATGGAGCGCCACTGTGCCCTGCCTCTTTCTTTGATGGTGCATGTTGTCTTTGGCTGATTTGTCCATCTGTTGATGTTTCTCGTCCATGTTAGTCTTGGTCTGCCCCTGCCTCTTTTACCTTGTATTTTCTTCTCCACAATTACTTTTATTAGGCTGTTGTGTCTCTTAAAATGGCCCAACAATCACATTTGTCTTGTTTGAATTGTGTTTAGTAATTCTCTTTTCATTTTTAGTTGTTTTAAGACTTCATCGTTTGTTTTCTTTTCCTTCCATCCAATTCTACCTATTCTTCTATATATCCAAATTTCAAAGGTTTCAATTCTATGTTCTGTTTTCTTGTCTAAACTCCATGTTTCTGCATCATATAGGAATATTGAGAAGATGTAACATTTTGCTATTCTAAGCTTTAGCCCTGGTGTTATTTGTTTTGATGTTAGTATGTTCTTCTTGACATTAATATTACTTTTTGCCATTCCTATTCTTTTGTTTACTTCAGTTATACATTTTCCATCACTGGTTATAGTATGTCCAAGGTAGTTGTAGTTCTGAATCGTCTAAAGGTCTTTTCCTTCAATTTATACATCCACATGTGGGTTTTAAGTATTTTCTTTGTTTATGATGATAGTTTAAGACTTTTTGATATTCATATCTAGTCCATATTTTTTGCTTGTCATGTTTATTTCATTAAGTAAATGTTGTAGATCTTTAGGACTTTTTACTAGTAGTACAGTATTGTCAGCATATCTTAGGTTATTGATTATCTTTCCATTAATTTGTAGGCCTGGCATCTCTGTGATGCATTTTACAGATTTACTCAGTGTATAGATTGAACAAACTTGGTTATAGGATGCATCTCTGTTTTCCTCCTCTTTTTACTTCAATAGGTGTAGAGTTCTCTTTATTATATTTTATTATTGCTGATTGGTCCCAGTATAGATTACATATTAGTCGTATGTCCATATCATCTAGATGTATCTCTATTAGGCATTATATAAGTTGTCTGTGGTGTACTTTATCAAAAGCTTTGGCGTAGTCTATGAAGCAGGCATATATAGGTTTGTTTACTTCTGTGTACTTTTCGATTAATGTTCTCATGCTGAATATGGCTTCTTTTGTTCCACTATTTTTTTCCTAAATCCAAATTGTTGATCATCTAATTCAGTATTGATTTTA
Organism: Megaustenia siamemsis; assembly: GCA_032433765.1. Classification (NCBI taxonomy): domain Eukaryota; kingdom Metazoa; phylum Mollusca; class Gastropoda; order Stylommatophora; family Ariophantidae; genus Megaustenia; species Megaustenia siamemsis. The sequence goes on from JAVIAB010000101.1 coordinate 70,739,716, forward strand.
TTCTGAATCCTTCCTTGTATAACTTTTAGGAATATTTTTATAACATAGCTCATTAGGCTTATTGTTCTAAAGTCATTGCATTCAACTGGACCATTCTTTTTAGCCAATGCAATGAAAGTTGATGTCTTTAGTTCATTTGGTATATATCCTGTGTGGTATATGTCGTTGCATATGTCTGTAATCACTTCAATGCCAAAATCTTCTAGTGCCTGTATCATCTATATGTGTATAATGTCATGTCCTGCTGCTTTTCCCCTTTTCATTGTTTTTATAGCTTTTTCCACCTCAGATTTTAAGATTGTATAGCCTGATGTACATTTTATAACTGGTTTCTTGTCCTTTGACCATGAAATAGTTACGTTATGTATTCCTGTCACATATCTATAATATCTTTATTGTCTGTTAGCATTTTTTTCTTTTTTATCTGCAATGCATCACCCTTCAGTGCCTTTTTTTTTTTATTAATCATTCTCTTTATTTCTGTGTGCATTACCCGTAAGTCATGTTGGCTTTCCATAGTTTATATTTCTATACATTTTGGTTGAGCCAGTCTTCTTTTGCCTTTTTGCACATTTTGCGTATTTCATTATCTATTTTATTGTATAGAGCAGTGTTCTTTGCTTGTCTTCTTTCTTCCATTTTTTCTAAGATGGTGTTAGTTATATAATTTTTGTTTTTTGTTCTTTTGTCTTTTGGGTAAGGTGTCACAGATTTCTCGTATGCTTTTCTTTATGCATTGCCATGTAAAAAAAAAAAAAGTAAAGTACCCCCGACACGCCAGGTTGCGTATAGGGAAATATGGTGTTAGTGACCCTATATTTTACAGACCTTCAGCACATAATTTTTGGGGTAATGTGGTCAGTATTACGCCCGTACTGCTTTACTTTCCCAGAAAAAAATCCGGTACCCATTTAAGGCTGGGTGAACCCGGAAGCCGTCGGTTGGGATCGAACCCTACCCCTTGTCCGTGGTAGTCCAGTTCACTAACCACTGAACTATCGCGGCTCCCTGCATTGCCATGTGGTTGTTACTTTTTCATTAGGATTTTCTCTTCTTTATTGCTCAATTCCTTCTTCTAGCAACTTCTGGTATGTTTTCTTTACGTGTATTGTATAGGTATCTTTTTGACTTAAGGCTGTTATATCTAATGAATATGTTGATGAATTTGACTTTTGCTTGTTTCTCTTTAATTTGATTTTCATTTTAATCATTACAGGATTGTGATCTGAATTAATATCTGCTCCTGGTTAAGTTGTGGCTTTCTTTACGCTGTTGCAAAATCTTTCTTTTATTATTATGTAATGTATTTGATTCCTCTTCTTATCTCCAGGGCTTTTCCATGTGTATAGTTTCCTTTTCTCTTGCTCAAAGTAGGTGTTACATATGATCAGCCTGTTTTCTTCACAGAATTGTATTAATCTTTCTCCTCTATCATTTCTTTTTCCTAAACCATGATTTCCTATAATGGTCTTATATATACCTTTTCCTATTTTAGCGTTCATGTCACCCATTACAATCAAGATGTCTGAAGATTTCACTTGCTTCATAACTTTATTTAGGTCTTCATAGTATGCCTCTATTTGTTCATCTGTGTAGTCTTGAGTAGGTGCATATGTCTGTATTATTGCTATGTCGAATGGTTTTGCTTTCAACCTGAGTAGTATAATCCTATCACTGTATGTCCAGTGGGTACTTATATATTTTTGTAGCTCTCTTTTTATCAATATTCCTACCCCCCTTTGATGTTCTGTTGTGTTTCCTGAGTATATAAATGTATATTTTCGTCCGCTATGTACCCACATTCTTTCCATCTTGTCTCTGATATGCCTAAAATAGGTATATTTATTCGTTCTGCTTCTTGAATCAGATTTCCCAATTGCACTTCTTGATATCGAATTCGTGTACCTTGTATTTTCACTTACAAGATTTACTTTTAGTAAATGTGTTTGCTGTGTCTTTTAAAATGGTCCAAAAATGTCATTTGTCTGTTTGAACTGTGTTTGGTAGTTCTCTTTAGAGTTTTAGTTGTTTTAAGACTTCATTGTTTGTGTTCTTTTCCTTCCATCGAATTCTTCCTATTATTTTACAAATCCACATTTGAAAAGCTTAAATCTTTAGATTTGTTTCTCTTTCGTATGTTTATGTTTCTGCACCATACATGAATTGTTAGAAGATATAATATGCTGTTGCCCATACATACATATATATATATATATATATATATATATATATATATATATTATATATTTTAGTAGTTCCTGATACTTTGACCGACTTTCCCTTTACGTGTCCTAAAAACCGTACGCTAAAGTCGATACAATCTTCAAAAGTAGCTCGAATTATGCTTCTCCTTTCAATCTGAATGTGCCCAGCGAAAGGAGGAAATGCCATCAATAAATATATTTGATGACTTTGGTGTGTGTTTCTGCCATCTCTTGTGTTGCGCTCGTGTGCCTTCAGGAGTTTTTCCAACGTGTGTTGCGATTATTATTTTATTAAATAATTTGTAATTCACAAAAGTATAGAGATATGTAACCACATATGAACAAACATTATAAGCACACGCAGATATGAATTAGGCAGGACAAGGTGAAGGAATTATTTGTGAACATTATTTCATGTAAAATGTACTTACTGTCGAGGCCCTTCTCTTCTTTAAACTTATTGTGTTGTAAAATGGGAGGATGACGAAGAATACAGTAATATTTTAATGAAAAATATAAACTTGGGTATATTGTGTAAGTCATTCATAACTTGGTTAGCAAGTGTAGTATTGCATCATTAAAATATGTTTAATTCTTAAGGTAAACATTCTGCTTTTCGAACGATAATTCAAATATAGACAGTCAGACAAAAAGAAAGATAGTCAGACTGTCATGCAAGCAGATGAGCAAACATGCATATAGACATGACGAGGAGCAAACAGACAGACTGATATACAGATGTGCAAATAGACAAACAGACATATGAGTAAACATACGTATAGACAGACAAATAGATTTGGCAGATGCGCAACAGATACATGTTTTAGTCAGATGAGCAAATAGAAAGAATGGCAGGTGAGCAAACAGACAGAGATGGGCAGAGGGGCAAACAAACAAACAGTCAGAGGTTCTAACAGACAGACTAAGAGCTAGATGAGCTAACAGACAGACATACAGATGAGCAAACAGACGGACAGTCATATACATATATAGGTAAGTGAGAAAAACAGACAGACACATAGATAACCAGATGAGTTAAGAGAGACATATACATGAGCAAAACGTTAGATAGGCAGATACACAGATAAGGAGGTGAGCAAAAAGGCATATGGATGAGCAAACAAACCACAGAGATATTTAGATAGTTAAATAGATAGATAGATAGATAGATAGATAGATAGATAGATAGATAGATAGATAGATAGATAGATAGATAGATAGATAGATAGATAGATAGATAGATAGATAGATAGATAGATAGATAGATAGATAGATAGATAGATAGATAGATAGATAGATAGATAGATAGATAGATAGATAGATAGATAGATAGATGTGATAGATAGATAGATAGATAGATAGATAGATAGATAGATAGATAGATAGATAGATAGATAGATAGATAGATAGATAGATAGATAGATAGATAGATAGATAGATAGATAGATAGATAGATGGATGGATGTGATAGATAGATAGATAGATAGATAGATAGATAGATAGATAGATAGATAGATAGATAGATAGATAGATAGATAGATAGATAGATAGATAGATAGATAGATAGATAGATAGATAGATAGATAGATAGATAGATTGATAGATAGATAGATAGATAGATAGATAGATAGATAG
>JAVIAB010000101.1:70748554-70811054 GCA_032433765.1 Megaustenia siamemsis
ATTTGTGTGCAGTGGAAATTCGTGCTTCATAATCGCTAATTTATTCCTTAAGTACCAAGTTTGAATACTTTAAGGCGTTATCTACGTTTTTGTGGTGCTGTTGATAGTGTAAAGGATGTCATCTGACTTCCTAGATATTTAAAGGGTTCCACTTGTTTTAATTCTCTGCCGTCCATCGTTATGTTGATGTTCAGTTTCTCTTTTGCCACATTCATTACTTCTAATTTGTTTACGTTGATTTGTATGTTTTGTTGAGCGCCTTGTGGTTAAATCTATGTAGTTTTATTTTTATTTTTGTTTTCTTCATGTACACGTTTCTGATCGACTCCAAATATCATCATCATCATAAGGTGATATGCAAGTTGGCGTAGGCGATCATGTTCTTCCATAACCTTGCATAACGAAGCATCGTATCAGATCTGTTGTTGACTGTTTCCATACCATGACACAAGGTATTCACATTCAAATTGATCATTTCCACATGCTTTACTTTGTCAAATGATGTTGTGTAGTCTATAAATCATATATATATATATATATATATATATATATATATATATATATATATATATATATATATATATATATATATATATATATCTTTCTTTACCTCTATAACTATTACTATCACTTTTCTTAAGATGTATATATCATTATTGGTGCCTTTTGCTTTCCCAAATCCGCATTGTTCTCTACTTACGTCTGGTTTTATTTTGTTCCTTACACGTCTCACGATGATTCTTACTAATATTTTTGTTAAATAAAAGGTTCCAAATATTTGTTCTCCTCTGGTTCCGATGGATTTGCTACCTTATATATGTAGTCCACGTAGGTAATAAAAAAAGAGGTAATACGTACCCCTGTTTTACTCCTAATCTAACTTCGAAGCAGTCAGAGTTGGATGCTGTTGCGTTCTGACTGTGCACCTGCTGCTGATGTGGAGACCTATAATCAGGTTGGTATTTCATTTCTGTTTTATTTGGGATAATTGTATTTCCTAATGGAATCAACACCTGTGACCAGCGGATGAAGTCAATACCAGTGACTTAATTTGTTAACACGGGAATTAAAGAGCCATGTGTGCCTATACCACCTTCACCTTACGGGTAGAAATTAAATTCAAAGGTTATCGGAAAATCCGTAAACAAATCAACGGAAGACAACAGGAAACCACTGATGTATATCTCAAGAACAGATTTTAGTTGAGCACTATAAAATCTGATACGGCAAGGATGAAATCTGATCGGTATTAGATTAACAGTATACAATTAATTGAGTTAAAACGCCAACAGTGGGTGTAAAAATCTATATAAAGAAGGAATATTTTGTGTTAATGTTGAAATCAAAATGAAAGGAAAAAAATGTGGGCAGGAAGAACTCAATAACCTGGAATAACATTATGTGGATGAGATGATAGATCCAGAGAAGAAACCTCAATCGTCGAAGTCTAAAGATGTAGATTAAAGTGGTGGTGGACTAAATAGCGAACAAATACGCAATGCTGCAAATGCTCTTCTACAGACTCTAGACCAATATGAAATAACCCGTTGAGACGTGGTAAAACAAGAACAGCATTGGTTCCCGAGAACCGAGAATAACCAAAATAGATGGGGAAAATGATCTTAAAATAATGAGCTGGAATGCTGAGGGGGTGAGACACACATTAAAAAAAAACAAATACAAACATTTAATAAAGAACACAACAATGATTGGTGTTGTATCCAGGAAACCATTCTCACTGCACACATTATCCGTTATGGGGAATAGATGCCAGCGAAGACAGATCCACAGGGGAGTCCTAACAGCAAATCAAGAACCACATCCCAGCCTGGGAAAAAACAACGATCTTAACTGCATAACACATAATACATAGCTACCAGCCTGAAAAAAAAACATAAACAAAGACATGGGATGTTATGTGGAGTGCGGTTCTAAGTGACAGCAGAACGCGGTGGAAGTGGACACGCACCTGGAACATGCGGGTGTTATGTGGAGTGAGAATCTAGATAACAGCAGAGAGTGGTGGAAGTGGACACGCACCTGGAACATGCGGGTGTTATGTGGAGTGAGAATCTAGATAACAGCAGAGAGTGGTGGAAGTAGACACGCACCTGGAACATGCGGGTGTTATGTGGAGTGCGCTTCTAAATAACAGCAGAGAGTGGTGGAAATCAACACCTAAATAGTAATTTCTGTTATGATGTGAAAGCAAAAATTTAATTTGGACATAAGGCGGTGGAAGTGGCCATCCACCTAAAATGCATAATGGATTAAAATGTGCAAATTCATTGTTCGTCTCATTAAAATGTCGGTATTTAACAAACATTTATAATGGAACAACTTTAGTACTACATGACCCAATATTCACTCATTACATTTTTTAGCGAGAACCGCAACTTATATTTTTACCTTCTGAAATGCCCACACTAAAAACTACAGTGGCTACAAATCGTGAACTCTCTAACTCATGATTTATTGTATAACTTAATCACATAATGGCTATGCAATGTCCAAACTATAAATGAATTAATTTTTGTAATTAAAGAAATAATAAATTAAAGTATTAATGTTGGGCTTTATCATCATCATCATCATGTACCACGTTGGTGTAGGCGATCATGTCCTTCCACAATCTACTATCAAACAGTAGTACATTGTATCAGTTCTGTTGTTGACTGTTTTCCATACAATGATACCAAGCTATCCATTATTTATCTCTCTGTCGTCCGCGATCTCCCTTTCCTTTTATTTTCCCAGTTGTAACTAAGTATTCTATCTTTCTCTTATAATTATGTGCCCGAAAAATGTTGATTGTTTCTTTCTGATATTTTTAGGAGCTCCTTTTATGTGTTGGCCTCTTTGATAATTTACACATTGGTCTTTTTAGCTGTCCAGGGAACTTTCAGCATTCTTCTGAGAAATCCTATCTCTGTGGCCTCTAATAGTCTGTTCATTTGTTTGTCTACTGTCCATGATTCGCTTCCATAGGTCAGAATTGGTTCTTTGTAGCACAGATGAACTCTCTTTCTCATTTTTATTGACATAGATTTGTTCCATAAGATATTTTTCAATTTCTGAAATGCGGTTTTGACCTGAGCTATTCTGCTTTGTATTTCTGTGGGGCATCTTCCATCTGATGTTATTATTGTGCCCAAGTATTTGATGAGTTACACTTGTTTCAGATTTGTCCTGTTTATTTTTATGCTGCAGGTTGGTGATGCTTGTTTCTTTGATATGACAATTGCTTCTGTTTTCTCACTATTCAGACTGAGACATTTTTTTGTTGCTTTCTTTTACTATTATGTCTATCATTTCTTGTAGTTCTTTCTCTGTCTCTGCTATTAAGACTGTGTCATCCGCATATCACAAAATATTTATGTTGTGACCGCTAATTTTAATTCCTTATTTTGTGTACTGTTGATCTCATAATATGTTCGCTGTAAAGTGAAAACAAATCCGGGGGTGGATATAAATGTGTAAATTCATTGTTCGTCTCATTAAAAAGTCGATATTTAACAAACATTTATAATTAAACAACGGCAAATATGCTTTATGTTAACTAAATTTGATGTGGCAAATAACGATATCGATGATTTTCTTCTTGATGGATGAAAAACGTTATTTTAAAGTTAAACAGTTTCAATGATGGGAATGAAACTATACTTTTGCCACGTATACAATACACTTTAAACAACAGTCCCGTTACAATTATTAAGAGTGTACTTACCGCTATAATGAAGAATGCGCCACACAACCTTCGGTCATACACTCTATATAACCCAACTAGTGATGAAGGTTGAGCATGACCACGCCTTACGACTCCGCCCCTATACGTGTTGCATCTGTCAGTTTTAGTCTCTAATAGAAGTAGAGTGACAAATGTCGATTTCTACGAACATTGGAAAAGCCACCATTCATATAAGACAATTCCGCATATAAGACAAGAGTCTGCTGTAATTTGTAGAGTTAATTTGCTTATAGTCAAGCGGACAGTTTCAGAGATGTCGAGTGACATTATTTATTCATTATGATTATCATCTTTTAGTGGAGTATGACTGAGGATAGGATATATATAACAGTAGATTAGAAGTTGATAAGAAATGTTAAATACGTTTCTATTATAATTTGGATAAGTGGAAACAAAATCTCTCATATAATATGGATAAAATAGCAACAAAAGAATATTTGTCTTAAAATGTAAAGACGACTTTCGAAGTTAGAATATGAGTAAAACAGGTTTGCGTACTATCTCCCATATGAATTATACACGAATCCTACATGAATTACATATGTAAGTTACCAACCCATCAAGAGGATGGATAGATCAGATATTAATATGTGGAAAAAGGGAAAACCTACAAGAACACCTACATAGATTTAATGGTACAGGCACTCAATATAACAAGAAAATCACCATTTGAAAAACATGCCATTAATACGACAAAAAAAACAGAACATTAACGTAACAATAAGCGGCATACAGTCTAATGAAGTAGATTCTAAAAACGTAGGAAACCTAATGACGAATAATAATTCACAAGATGCAGAATTTACACTCAAGATGCGACATATTTTATCAAATCATCGGACAACTATCATCACTGTTGACCAACAATGAAATTGCGTTAGAGAAGAATCGGAAGCACTACAAAACAATCTTTATCCCAAAGTTGTGCTACAAATACCAGAAATGGACCAAGAAAACTATAACTCAAGAACAATAAGAAAATAACTGCTACCGGGTTGTAATGTGTTAGATAAATGGCAGGAAATAGCCTTATAGATAAATTCAGATTTTATCAAAATAACTCCTGCCAGCAGCAATAATAAAATATAACAAGGAGAACTCTACACCCATTGATATAATAAGAGGAGAAAGACAAGGATGCATCCTATCACCAAGCTTGTTCAATTTATACACTGAGCAAATCTTTAAAAACATCTCAGAGATGCCAGGCCTAAACATTAATGGGAAGATAATCAATAACCTAAGATACGCTGATGATACTGTACTACTAGCAGAAAATCCTATATATCTACAACAATTACTTAATGTAATAAACACGACAAGCAAAAAATATGGACTAGATATGAATGTCAAAAAGACTAAAACAATGATCATAAACAAAGAAAATTCTCAAGACCTACAATTAAATATCAAAGTTGAAGGAATACATCCAGAGACAGTTCAGAACTCCAACTATCCTGGACATACTATAACCAGTGATGGAAAATGTACAACTGAAATAAATACAGGAATCATCATCATCATCATCATCAAGTAACGGGCCTAGTGGCGTAGGTGATCATGTCTCTCCACAACTTTCGATCTCGGCATCTATTTATCATTTCTTTTGTTGACCTTCTGCCATGCCATTCTCTTAAGCTGTCTGTTATTTTTTTCTCTTTGCTTCCCTCTATCTCTTCGTCCCTCAATTTTTTCCAGTTGTTACAATATATTCAAGCTGTTCTCTTCTCATTACATGGCCAAAAAATGATGATTGTCTCTTCCCAACATTGGAAATTAGCTCTCTTTTTGCTTTGACCTCTCTCAGAACCTCTTCATTACTCTTCTTAGCTGTTAATGGTATTCTCAACATTCTTCTTTAAAACCACATTAACACAGGAATAGGTATGGCAAAAAGTAATTTCAATGTCATGAAAAATATACTAACATCAAAACAAATAACACCAGGGCTAAAACTAAGAATAGCAAAATGTTACATCTTCTCAATATTCTTGTATGGTGCAGAAACATTGACATTAGACCAGAAAACAGAACAGAAAATTGAAGCCTTTGAAATGTGGAATTATAGAAGAATAGGTAGAATTGGATGGAAAGAAAAGAAAACAAACGAGGAAGTTTTAAAACAACTAAACATGAAAAGAGAATACTAAACATAATTAGAGCAAGACAAATGAAATTTGTGGGTCATGTTAAAAGATACAACAGCCTAATAAAAGTAATATCGGAAGGGAAAATACAAAGTAAAAGAGGCAGACCAAGACTAACATGGACTAGTAACATCAAAAGATAGACAAGTCAGCCTATGACAGTCTGCACAATCAAAGCAAGAGATAGAGTGTAATGGCGCTCCATGGTAGCCAACCATCGATGCGGAGACGGCACTTAATGATCATGATGATGATAGACTCCTGCCATTGAATTCATAAAGAAATTCTAGATAAACTGGTTTGTCAAGGTGATAAGTCAGAAAGGCCAAAATACAAGTCAGCGAGCATTTGATAAACGTTACTACAGTACATAGTCAAGTGCCCACCACGAAAAAGATGTAATATTAGAAACACAAGGATACATAATAGTAGCAGATGCCAAGAGAACAGCAAAATATGAATTGATGAAATATTATAAACATAAGGAAAAATAACAGCAGCAGAAGCCAAAAGAAAAGCAAAAGATAGATTGATGCAATATGAGAAACACAAGAAAGCATAACACTAGCAGAGGCCAAGAGAAAATCAAAAGATAGATTGATGCAATAGCAGAAACACTAGAAACATAGCAGCAGCAGAGGCCAAGAGAAAAGCAAAAGATATATTGATGCAATATTAGAAACATTAAAAACATAGCAGCAGCAGAGGCCAAGACAAGAGAAAACGATGGATTGATGCAATTTTAGAAACACTAGAAAACATAGCAGCAGCAGAGGCCAAAAGAAGAGGAAAAGATAGATTGATGCAATATTAGAAACACTAGAAACGTAACAGCAGCAGAGGCCAAGAGAAGAGAAAACGATGGATTGATGCAATGTTAGAAACACTAGGAAATATAACAGCAACAGAGGCGAAGAGAAGAGGAAAAGACGGATTGATGAAATATTAGAAACACTAGAAACATAACAGCAGCAGAGGCCAAGAGAAAAGCAAAAGATGGATTGTTGCAATATTAGAAACACTAGGAAACTTAACAGCAGCAAAAGCGAAAAGATAAGAACAAAATATGGATTAATGCAATAATAGAAACACTAGTAAACATAATCATATATATAATGACATAATCTGTATTCACGTGTTTTGTTTATAGTGTCTAAAAAATGGTATTGTAAATATAATAATACAAATCCAGCTGTGGTACAGGTCCTTTTGTTTTGGTTATACATTAGTATACAACACAGATGCCGGATTATAGATAGATTATTAGATACATATACCCGCTGTGTATGTCTAATAAATGATTCGTATTTAAAATAAAGGCTTCTGAATGGTAAAAAAGAATAATTTTTTTCTTAGGTAGCTGAGTACATGAAAACCCCTAGAAGCATGTTGAATTATTCATCAGTGAGTTTAAGGAGACATAAACCTTTCAAGTTGTATTTGAGGCTGCAGTTTTAGATAGATACATATAAATGTATTCAACATTATTCTATTAATTCTTATCATGCAGCTGATCCTAATTATTTGGGTCTACTAAAAGAACTGCCAAGGAAACCTGCTAAATGAACAACTATTAATAATAGAAATACTGTGCAATCCATTTTTGACAATAGAACCAAGAAAAAGAGTTCGTAAATGTTATGTAGAGCCAGTCTTAAAATATGGATGTGAATCATGGACAATTGGACAATAGACAAAAAAATCACTGAAGGCTATAGAAATGTGGTTTTACATAAGAATGTTGAGAATACCATGGACAGCTAAGAAGAGTATTGAAATCGTCCTGAAAGAGACCAAAGCAAAAAGAGAGCTAATTTCCAATATTAGGAAGAAACAATCATCGTTGTTTGGCCATGTGATGAGAAGTGAACAGCTGGAATATATTGTAACAAATGGGAAAATTGAGTAACGAAGAGATAGAGGGAAATAAAAAGAAAAGATACCAGATAGCTTAAGAGAATGGCTTGGCAGAAGGTCAACAACACAAATGATAAATAACTGTCGTGATTGAAAGTTGTAGAGAGACATGATCACCTACGCCAGTAGGCCCGGTACTTGATGATGATGATGATTATGAGATCATTAGTAAACAAAAAAGGAATTGGAGTCCACGGTCACAACATAAATAATTTGCAATATGCGAATGACACAGACTTAATAGCAAAGACAGTGAATGAACTATAAGAAATGATATACATAATAGTAAAAGAACATTATTAAAAAAAAGTCTCAGACTGAATATTAAGAAAACATAAGTAATGGTCACGAAGAAACAATCATCACCATCATGCAGCATAAAAATAAACAGGACAAATCTGATATAAGTGCAACGCGTCAAATACTCGAGCACAATAATAACATCAGATGGTAGATGCATCAATAAATTAAAAGCAGAATAGCTCAGGCCAAAAATAGCATTTCAGAAAATTAAAAATATTTTATGCAACAAATATATGTCAATAGAAGTGAGAAAGAAAGTTCATTGGTGCTATATAGAACCAAAAATGACCCATCGAAGCGAAACATGGACAGTGGACAAACAAATGAAAAGACGATTAGAGGCCACAGAGATGGGATTTATGAGAAGGATGTTGAAAGTTTCCTGGACAGCTAAAAAGACCAATGAGGAAGTTCTCAAAGAGGCTAACACAAAAAGGGAACTCATAAAAAACATAAGAAAGAAACAATCAACATTTTTCGGGCACATCATGAGAAGAGGAAAGTTGGAATAATTGGTTACAACTGGCAAAATAAAAGGAAAGAGAGATCGCGGACGACAAAGAGAGAAAATACTACATAGCTTGGTGTCATGGCATGGAAAACAGTCAACATAACTGATACGATGAACTGTAGATAGAATATTGTGGAAGGACATGCTCGCCTACGCCATCCGGTATGCACATGATGATGATTGTTTTTAACGTCAGTGGAGTTTGGCTATACTATAATTATGCTTTGCTTATCCCACGTGGAACCTAACTTTAATTACAGCAAGCTCTGATTTTCGTTTTCTCAAAATTAAGTGATGCCCAGCATCTGCAACAGTCAATCCCAGCTTATCTGTGATATTCTTCACCAACATTCGTGAATGTGCACATACATCTCTATTACCTGAAACTACATCTCTGCGAATAGATATCTCGTCGTGGTCCAGTTCAGACGAGCGGGAGTTTTAATCCCGGTAGTGTGAACATTTGTTTCTATCGCTGGTGAAACACAAACTCAGACTCATGCACCTCGTGGTGACATCTCAGAACATGCAGCATGTATTCACCTGTCCTATACGGCTCAGGTAATGGGAAAATGCCGCAAAAAATAGTAATAGTTTTTACTGTTATTCTCTACAACTACCTTCACCAGGCGATTGCGTCACCAAAATATTTTATTTTCCTTATTCTTATGTTCGTTACTAACCAGTTTTCTGGAATTCCAAGTAACAAAAACGACATTTTCTTATTTTCTCCGTCGATGAAATTATGAGTGTTTTTCTGTAACACTTGGATGCATTGATATACTTTTTTTTTAACAGCCTTGGATCCTGTATCCATCGTGGACGTTCATTCGTTATTAAAAGAAATTATGCAGAATTTTAAACACTTCATTTGCATTGTCATAACTGTTCTATGCTATAACATGTGTTTTTTTTAATTTATTCATTCATATATATATATATATATATATATATATATATATATATCTTTCTTTTGGCCTCTACTATGAATTATCTACTCTTTTAAATAATTGTTAATTGATACATTTGTAAAGAAAATATTGTTCTATTCGAAACAGCGGTGCTGTTTTTTGATGGGATGTGGCGTAAAATAGTATATATTGATTATTTTACTTCTTCTTCTTCTTTCCTTCCTCATCTGCCTTTCAGCGTCGAGGGGAGATATAATTTGCGGTATTTTGCTCTTCTGTTCATCTCTGCTGCTGATATGTTTCATAGTCCTTCTAATATTCCGTCGACACATCTTTTTCGTGGTCGACACTTGGGTCCAGTGTTCTCAAAACGTTAGTTGAAGGCTCGTTGTGTTGTGTTTTGTTCTTTCTTCCTTGTAACGTGACCAAACAATTTTATCTGTTGTTTCCTTATATATTCTATGGCAGTGGCAATTCCTAGCTTTTTTCTCAGTTCTTCATTTCTGATCTTATCTCTCAGGTTGTTTCCTATCATTCGTCTAACACATTTCATCTCTGTAGATGTTATTTTTCTTATTGTTATTGTATCTAGGATCAAGGTCTGGCGTTGATAGCACAACATTGGGATGAAGATTGTATTGTATAGTGATCGTTTTGCCTACATAGTTATTTCCTTGTTGGACAATAGTGGTGATAACTGTCCATTGATTTGACAAGCTTTGTGCATAGATTTGAATGTAATTTGTTTTTCGAAAGTCTTCTAGTAGTTTAATTGTTTAATTGTTGTTAAATAATTCTTTCTGAATGGTATTTTATTTCTAGAATGTTCTTTGCGTGTTCTGGGTCGATGATAAAATCTAATCGGTGTGTTGCTCTTTCTGTGTTGTCGACTCCTGAGAATACTTTCGCGTAGTTCATGTGTGTTTTCTGTGTATGTTGTCCTTTTACTGTGATGCCCGCTAATCCTAGTATTTTAATTTTCCTTTTTGTCATTTCTTCTATAAGTTCGGCTTCTTTATTTTTTTTATCCCGCATATATTTATCGTTTCTACTTTATTTTGATATATCTCCATCTTCTGTGCCATTTCTCTGAGCATTAAATATGTATCCCTTACCGACCTGCTGAGTCAGTCGAAAGTTAAGTGGTTAACTTAAGAAAAACACACGTTGGGGATTTAGTCCGGCTGATGTTTTCCCAAAGTGTTTGATGGCTAAAATATTGACTGTATCTATAGTAAATGCATAGTTGGCTGTGGTATATGTGTACATGACTCCAGTTCACGAAAAAAAGAATGGGGTTTAACTTCAAGTGATTCTTGTTTAAAAAAAAAGAAGAAAATAGATCTTCAAATGAAAAAAAAAAGATTTTAACGCGTTTGGTAGAACACGTATATATATATCATGCATCACATGTTTGTGTGGAATCTGGATGGTCACAGAGAAGAAAAACACCAATAAAAATATTATTTACAAATAAACGTGGTTGTCAATACTAATAGTTAGTACAATTGTTTATAACGTGCTGGCTATCCAGCTATTTTAGTGGATAAAGAACTTTTGCATATTGAGGGCACATGTGTGTTACCAATCTCGCTGTGATACACGTATGGCCTTATGAACCAGCACTATTGTTATGTCATCAAAGTGAAATGTCCAGGTTGCCTGTTGCAAATTTCTGCACAAATTAATTCAACCTATAAGAGAAGAAACATATTGCACTGACCACATTTTCTAGAAAGATTCTGTTGTCTTATCTCTTGTTGTTTCTAAAGTGTCTCTGCTATCATTACTGTTTTACACATTGGGCTAAATAGTATTACTATTTTTTTTTATTTACTTATTTATTTGTTGCTGACTTTCTTATCAACATAAATATCGGTGGTTTATTTTCGCAAATGTATTCTTTCATTGATGCTGCTGTAGAAATAAGAAACCACTGATAGACACTCATCGTCAGGTCGCATGTCTTCTGCAGGACGGTTTATTCACACAGCCGGTTTGCGTGACTACCCCCTCTCTCTCTGGTCAGACCTTCCACTTCTACTATTGGCATGTACAAGGTTTCCATGATATCTTGAAACCATCGTCTTTTTGGTCTGCCCCTGGTGCATCGTCATGGAACTGAAGTGTGTCATCAATTAAACTGGCATCATTTTCTGGCAGTCTGCAATCAGTAGTTTGTTCCGTTCCTTCCTGATTGGTTCCGGCCATTGAAGATCCCAGGTCATTGCTGTGCGTTGAGCCCAATACCAGGCTGTTCCAGTACCTGCGTTCGAGACCACTCTCGACTGGGCCGATGCTCTGCCCTGTCAGTCAGCAGCTTTGTGTACTAAAGACGGGAGACTTCTGTCCTTTATTTTTTAAGATTAGATCAGCTGGACAGCCAAGTCTTTCTTTGACCGGTCAATGTACAATTAAATAGGGAATCAGTTGCAGCTCTATATTGGTAACGATTCCTCACACATATCCCTGTCACGTATTGGCCATAATACTTACTTCCCTTGTTGGTTTAATAAATTGACCAATCTGAAGAAAATATTTTTAAAATTTTGAAATTAGTAGACCACCACACATGTTATGTAACGTTAATTATAAATATAATGCAGAAAACAGATACACGAAGTCTTTCCGTTTATTCTGGGGTTTTATGTTCACGTTTATATTCAGTTATATAGGTACAGTCAGAGTATTTTTAAAGAATCATACGAGTATATTCGATACGTGTGATTGAAGTGCACATTTTCTGTACAAACTAAAACAAAAAACCTTCTACAGTAGTATGCAGTTCTACTGAAATAATTAGTGAACTTTTAATGTGCATTCATTTACCTCTCGGGCTGAAGACGGAACATATGACGGAAATCATAGTTCACCACAATTGATGATTTGTTTGTTCGTGTAGGCCTTTGTTGTTTTCAAGTCCCATGGTTGAACCTTCCCTAGCAGTTGTCCTGCAGTATGATTCTCTATGTCTGCCTTGTTTTCTTTTACCATATGATTTCTACGTGAATGCCTGATGGGGAAGTTCTATTGTGCATTCATTCCCAGCACATGACAGATGTAAATCCAATGCCTTCTTCTTACAATGATAGATACCTTGTTTTGTTTCTCTTCGTCTCTAGTCTTTTCATTTGAAATGCATTTTCTCTAGTTTATGTTTTAGATCTTACTAAGATATGATATTTATCTTAAAAAGCATTTAATTTCCTATTTAACGTATGGGTGGATTTCCAGTTTTAACATCCACATGTTAAGACTGGTGGTTTATCAAGAGTGTCAAAAAGAGAATATATTTTATGATGCTTTATTTCTTTAAGCCTCAAGAACAAGTAGTGTCATATAATCATAAGAGATAGATTTCTAGGCTTTTCTATTATTTGAAATGTATTCTTAATACCTTCAATAATCTCTATAATATTATTCTTTTTTATTTAAGGTTTTTACCAGCAAAACATTTAACATTTCATTAATTCTTCAATACTCTATGCATGTCATCATCATCGAGTGCCCTCTACGCATCGAAGGTTGGCTACCATGGAACGTCATTTCATTCTGTCTCTTGCTTTGATGGTGCAGATTGCCATAGGCTGACTTGTCCATCTTTTGATGTTACTCGTCCATGTTAGTCTTGGTCTGCCTCTTTTACCTTGTATTTTCCCTTCTAATATTAATTTTATTAGACTGTTGTGTCTTTTAACATAACGAAAAAATGTCATTTGTCTTGCTCTAATTGTGTTTAGTAGTTCTTTTTTTCATTTTTAGTTGTTTTAAAACTTCTTCGCTTGTTTTCTTTTCTTTCCATCCAATTCTACCTATTCTTCTATAAATCCACATTTCAAAGGCTTCAATTTTCTGTTCTGTTTTCTGGTCTAATGTCAATGTTTCTGCACCATACAGGAATATTGAGAAGAAGTAACATTTTGTTATTCTTAGTTTCAGCCCTGGTGTTATTTGTTTTGATGTTAGTATATTTTTCATGGCATTGAAATTACTTCTTGCCATTCCTATTCTTGTATTTATTTTAGTTGTACATTTTCCATCACTGGTTATAGTATGTCCCAGGTACTTGTAGCTCTGGACTGTCTCTAGATGTATTCCTTCAACTTTGATATTTAATTGTAGGTCTTGAGAATTTTGTGTGTTTATGATTATAGTTTTAGTCTTTTTGATATTCATATCTAGTCCATATTTTATTCTTGTCATGTTTATTACATTAAGTAATTGTTGTAGATCTTTAGGATTTTCTGCTAGTAGAACAGTATCATCAGCATATCTTAGGTTATTGATTATCTTCCAATTAATGTTAAGGCCTGGCATCTCATTGATGTTTTGAAATATTTGCTCAGTGTATAAATTGAACAAGTTTGGTGAAAGAATGCATCCTTGTCTTACTCCTCATTTTATATCAATGGGTGTAGAGTTCTCTTTGTTATATGTTATTATTGCTGTTTGCTCCCAATTCAAATTACATATCAGTCGTATGTCTGTGTCATCAAGATTTATATCTTTTAGGCAGTCTATAAGTTGCTCATGGTGTATTCTATCAATGCTTTGGTGTAGTCTATGAAGCAGGCATATATTGGTTTGTTTACTTCTATGTACTTTTCAATCAATGTCCTCATGCTGAATATGGCTTCTTTTGTCCCACTGTTTTTCCTGAATCCGAATTGCTTCTCATCTAGTTCATTGTTAATTTTATTCTGAATCCTTCCTTGTATAACTTTTAGTAAAATTGTGGTTACCTGGCTCTTTAGGCTTATTGTTCTAAAACCGCTGCATTCAACTGCATTATTCTTTTTAGGCAATGCTATAAAAGTTGATGTTTTTAGTTCATTTGGTATGTATCCTGCACGGTATATGTCAGTGGTGGCCAACTTGAGGTTGCCCGAGGGCCGGATTAAAGCCAAGGCCAAGACCCGCGGGCCACACTTAAGAATATCGTCAAAAATGACAGTAGGGACCTATGCGATATAGTAATATATAAATAATGCTTGCACTTTGACTACATATTTGATTTGTAACAAATCCATTAATTATTCATTTTAAAATTACCTTTAATGTCTCAGTGCGACGATTGTGACTTGTCACAGCTTTCCACCAGAGATTTGAAGTCCACTTCCATTTTTGACGTGGCGATTCGGAGAGTATGGGCAATGTCGAATCGGTCATTCTGTTCCTGGTCTTAGATTTAATTAACTTCATGGAAGAGAATGTTGTCTCGCAGAGATATGTGCTGCCGAATATAGAGCACATCTTTAGTGCCCATTTTCTCAGACACGGGTAACGTTTATTTGGTAGCAATTTCCAGAAGTCAGCTCCTAATGCCTTTACAGTAATGAGGAAGGGGTCACACTGAAGGTCACACAACACTAGTTGAAGATCTGATGGCTGGCACTCCACTGTGCACTTAATTGGGTTATTAAAAAGTTCCGTTTGCGGACGAAACATTTCAAAATCTTGAAATCGTCGATCAAATTCACAAATCAAATGTTCAATGTCAGCTGCGTACTTACTGAAGTTTGCACTTTCTATCTCTGACAACAACTGCTTACAACTTGACAAATGGAACAGATCATTTTTTTGCAAAGAAAGTCTAAATAGATTCAGCTTCTTTTTAAAACCATCAACATATCCCATCAATTGAAAAATGGTTTTCCCCTTGTAGCTGCAAATTCAATATGTTCAAATGTTGTGTGATGTCTGTGAGATATGCCAGATTATGAAGGAAATTAATGTCTTTGAGTGCATGTTGAAGATCAATGGAGCATGGTAAGTTCTCTCGCAGGAAGTCATAAATGTCATTCTTCAGTTCAAAAAATATTATTAAACATTTCCCTCGACTAAGCCATCTTACTTCTGTATAAAGCAGGAGATCACCGTAGCTAGAATCTACTTCCTCTAAAAATGATAAAAACTTCCTGTGATTTAAAGACTGGTGTCCTCCTCTTATCAAATTTGTTATTTTCACAACAGTAGCCATGGTGTCTTTTAGATTTATGGACTTTGCACAAAGGGCCTCTTGATGAATTATGCAATGCAATGTAGGTACGTTAATTTTGTTTTGCTTTAGAAGTCCAACAAAACAAGTATTTGAACCAATAAAAGCTTTGCAACCATCAGTACACACTGCAGACAACTTTCCAAAACCACCTACTTCATCTACGGCACTATGAACTGCAGAAAATATGTCTGTCCCTCTACAAGTGTCATGCAAAGAGCAAACTTTCAATAATTCTTCAATAACAGTAAAATCCTCCTGGATAACTTTAACAAAAATAAGAAGCTGGCAAGTGTCAGTGATGTCAGTACTTTCATCAATCGCGAGCGAAAAATATGAGCAGTTTTCAATACAAGATTTTAAACTTTGAGACAGTTGCAGACTGATGTCTTCTGTTCTTCTGGCTACAGTTTGTTTTGAAAGAGGCACAGATTCAAATTCTTTGGCTATTTTTTCTTGACCGAATGCCTTTGCCATTTGAATCGCACATTTCTTCACAAAATTTCCGTCAGTAAAGGGTTTTTTAGATTTTGCAAGCTCATAGGTAACTGTATATGATGCAATGATCGATGACTCTTTAATTTTATTGCCCTTTGTATACATACTTTGCTGTTGATTCAACTTTGTCTTCAGCTGTTCAACCAAAAGCTTCCTAGCTTCAATGCTATGTTTCTCATACATGTTTTGATGATGTGTGGCATAGTGCCGTTTTAAATTATATTCCTTCAAAACGGCTAACACTTGAACGCAAATTAAGCACTGAGGTTTACTATCCTTATTGAAGATGAACAAATAATCTAATTCCCATTCAGGTTTAAATATGCGATTTTCACAATCAACTTTTCTACGTTTTAACATGATTTAATACAAAATCTCACATCAAAGTTAAAAGTCACAGAATGTTGGTCCACTATCGAAAATAAGTCCAGATTTGACAGTTATACACAGACTTGTGTTTGACAATGAAATCAAAAGATTGTGACCAAATAAACACGTTGCAGTCATTTTATGGACAAGACAAGACGATGGGATCAAAGGGAATGAAGGCGAACAGTGAAACATTTTGAATGTAACTTCAAAGACAGAATTAGAGCTATGAAGTCCCCTCACACCTGTCCCTCCCAACCTCATTAACCCCTTACCGCGAAATGAAAGAGCCACCACAAGTCCAGACGACAAATGTTGAGCCAAAGATCTGACGCTATCACCGCACTGACAATAAAGCAACTTTGCGGTACCAACTCGAAGCAAAGACTTTGAATATTGTCGGCACCATTAGTTGTGCAGTGTGTGTGTGTGTGTGTGTGTGTGTGTGTGTGTGTGTGTGTGTGTGTGTGTGTGTGTGTGTGTGTGTGTGTTATTTGAAATTATGTTGCCAATCTAGCTGTTGCGAGAAATTGACAGAGATTTTCGAATTGTGTATTCTTGAACGATAGAAGAGTTAACTCCGACACGGATTAAAACCAGGAGAAATCCGCTATTAGGGGTAAAAAAATGAAGTAAGTCCGTGGAGCTTCGCGGGCCAAGAAAACTAGGCTGGCGGGCCGGATCCGGCCCGCGGGCCGCCATTTGGCCACCCCTGGTATATGTCATTGCATATGTCTGTGATCATTTCAGTGCCAAAATCTTCTAGTGCCTGTATCATTTCTATCTGTATATTGTCAGGTCCTGCTGCTTTTCCCTTTTTCATTGTTTTTATAGCTTTGTTTACTTCAGATTTCAGGATTTTATAGCTGGATGTACATTTTATGAAAGTTTTTTGTCACTTTCGTCATGAAATAATTCTGTTACGTATTCCTGACATCGTTCGATTATATCTTTATAGTCTGTTAGCATTCTTCCCTCTTTGTTTACAATACATCCGTTTCCTGCTGCTTTTTTGTCTTTGTTAATCATTCTTTTTATTTCTGTGTGCATCCTCTTAAATTGTGTTTACGTTCCATAGTTTCGACTTCTAGATATCTTTGGTTGAGCCAGTCTTCTTTTGCCTTTTTGCACATTTTTCGTATTTCATTATTAATTTCCTTGTATTTGGCAGGGTTTTTCGCTTGTCTTCTCTCTTCCATTATTTTCTAAAATGTTGTCAGTTATCCATTTTTGTTTTTTGTTACTTTCCTTTTTGGGTAAGTTAATGCAGGATTCGTGTATGCTGTTTTTTATGCATTGCCATTTGGTTGTGACTTTTTCTTCAGGATTTTCTCTTCTGTACTGCTCAATCCCTTCACTAGCAGCCTCTGATATGTGTTGTTTTCTTGTATAGTATAAGTTTCTTTCACATCGTTCTGATTTAAAGCTGTTGTATCTATTGCTGTTGCAGAATTAGTATTTTGTTTATTTCTCTTTAATTTGATCTTTATTTTAATCATTACATGATTGTGATCTGAATTAATATCTGCTCCTGGATAGGTTTTGGCTTTCTTGACGCTGTTCCGAAATCTGCCTTTTATCATTATATAATCTATTTGATTCCTCTTTCCATCTCCAGGGCTTTTCCATGTGTATAATTTCCTTTTCTCTTGCTCAAAGTAGGTGTTACATATTATTAGCCTGTTTGATTCACAAATCTGAATTAATCTTTCTCCTCTGTCATTTCTTTTTCTTAACCCATGATTTCCTATAATGGTCTTGTATCTGCCTTTTCCCACTTTTGCGTTCATGTCACCCATTACAATCAAGATGTCTGAAGATTTCACTTGCTTCATAACTGCATTTAGATCTTCATAGTATGCTTCTATTTGTTCAATATGCTATGCATGTACACTTTTATTTTAAACAATGCAAGTAAATAATGATTTATTATGTGCCATGGAACATAACATTTCTAAATCTCTCGTTGCATCCCTGACTTTCATCCTCTTTCCCTCCCTCCCTCTCTCTGTTACTAAAACATTCACTTTCTCACTAACTCTCTCATTCATTCACTTTATTGATTTCACTTTCTCACACAGTAAACCAATCAATAAACCGTTTATGTTCATTCTATCTTTTTATCGTCCGAAAATCACGAAAATGAAATAGCAACTGATAGGCCACAGAATGCAAAGACCATCACGCATTATTGCTAGGCAGTGACTAGACAGGAATCCATAAGGGACACGGAAGGCGGGAAGACCAAAACAGAAGAAGAATCGTTAACACAGAAGAAACGGATGTAGGACAGACGTAGTGTCAATTAGCGGAGATAGGACAGAAATGGGTATGTTGGGAGAATGTTGTTGGATGGACGTGGTCTCAGTTGGGGAAGATAGAACATAACCAGGTATGTTGTGAGAATGTTGTTGGATGGACGTGGTTTCAGTTGGGGAAGATAGCACATAACCCGGTATGTTGGGATAATGTTCTTGGATGGACGTGGTCTCAGTTGGGGAAGATAGCACATAACCAGGTATGTTGGGAGAATGTTGTTGGATGGACGTGGTCTCAGTTGGGGAAGATAGAACATAACCAGGTATGTTGAGAGAATGTTGTAGAATTGACGTGGTCTCAGTTGGGGAAGATAGCACGTAATTAGGTATGTTGGGAGAATGTTGTTGGATGGACGTGGTCTCAGTTGGGGGAGATAGCACATAACCAGGTATGTTGGGAGAGTGTTGTTGGATAGACGTGGGCTCAGTTGGGGAAGATGGCACATAACCAGGTATGTTGGGAGAATGTTGTTGGATGGATGTGGTCTCAGTTGGGGAAGATAGCACATAACTCGGTATGATGGGAGAATGTTGTTGGATGTACGTGGTCTCATTTGGGGAAGATAGAACATAACCAGGTATGTTGGGAGAATGTTGTTGGATGAACGTGGTCTAAGTTGGGGAAGATAGCACATAACCAGGTATGTTGGGAGAATGTTGTTGGATGAACGTGTTCTCAGTTGGGGAAGATAGCACATAACCGGGTATGTTGGGAGAATGTTGTTCGATGGACGTGGTCTCAGTTGGGGAAGATAGAACATAACGAGGTATGTTGGGAGAATGTTGTTGGATGAACGTGGTCTCAGTTGGGGAAGATAGCACATAACCGGGTATGATGGGAGAATGTTTTTGGATGGACGTGATCTCATTTGGAGAAGATAACACATGACCGGGTATGTTGGGAGAATGTTGTTGGATGGACGTGGTCTTATTTGGGGAAGATAGAACATAACCGGGTATGTTGGGAGAATGTTGTTGGATGGACGTGGTCTCAGTTGGGGAAGATAGCACATAACCGGGTATGTTGGGAGAATGTTGTTGGATGGACGTGGTCTCAGTTGGGGAAGATAGCACGCAATTGGGTATGTTGGGAGAATGTTGTTGGATGGACGTGGTCTCAGTTGGGGAAGATAACACATAACCGGGTATGTTGGGAGAATGTTGTTGGATGGACGTGGTCTCAGTTGGGGAAGATAGCACATAACCGGTTCTGTTGGAAGAGCGTTGTTGTAAGATTGACGTATTGTCAGTTAGGGAAGATACCACTGAACCGGGTCTATGTCAGAATGTGGTTTGCTCCACGAGTAGCTGCAAAGAGTTGTCACGTAACGTCATTTGAACCATACCTTTTTTTATTTTTTTGTAGTTAGAGCATTAACCACTCAGTCACCTCATCAATTTTGTGTTATCAATAAATGAATAATTTTACTGATACTAAAATATCGTTGACTTTAGTATGAAGCCATAAACAAAAGACAATAGTTCAAGTTATCATGAATTTTAATAGTTCGACGGTTCAATTTGAAATTAAAAGTTCTTTTGATAGCAATTACCAGAGAAGTTATGGAAACAACTAATCAGAGTCATTAAAACATTTCATCAAGCTGTTTTTGTTAAGTCCACACAGTTTTATCTCATTAGGAAAACTGTTGTACACGTGTTTTGTTGATATGTAGGTTTATCCAAGATTACTAAGGTAGGATTACTAAAGTGTAACATGTTGGTTTATTAGCTTGTCTTACTACCATGTGTTACCACAGCTGTCGTTTCAAAGAACAGCTTCCATACAGAGAAAACCGCTGTGAAAATTCAATAAATTGCTGACGACCAAATAAAGTAACGCTAAAATCAATCTAATCCAATCTAATCCATTAGAACATCATCCAATAATAAAACTATTGATTGCATGAAGAGTAAATCAGCGATGTTGATGTGTCACCACAGTTATCCTCTGATATCCAAGACGATGGAGTACAGAAGAAAAAGCACCCGAAAATATGCGCACTCCCTTCCTTTGTTTAACACCCATATTGATGTACAGGAAGGTTTCCGGGAGTAAACCGTTAGATGAAATGAGCAACTGGAGGCTCGTATTTAGTCTGTCAGAGTTGAGTCTAGTAATTAATATCTCAAAGTTGAGTTTCATAGTTAGTCTGTCAGAGTTGAGTCTCGTAGTTAGTCTGTCAGACCTGAGTCTCGTAATTAGTCTGTCAGAATTGAGTCTCGTAATTAACATCTCAAAATTGAGTCTCATAGTTAGTCTGTCAGAGTTGAGTCTCGTAATTAGTCTGTCAGACCTGAGTCTCGTAATTAGTCTGTCAGAGTTGAGTCTCGTAATTAATATTTCAAAGTTAAGTTTCTAAGTTAGTCTGTCAGAGTTATGTCTCGTAATTAGTCTGTCAGAGTTGAGTCTCGTAATTAATATCTCGAAGTTGAGTTTCATAGTCTGTCTGAGTTGAGTCTCGTAATTAGTGTACCAATGTTGAGTCTCGTAATTAGTCTGTCACAGTTGAGTCTCGTAATTAGTCTCTCAGAGTTGAATCTCGTAATTAGTCGGTCAGAGTTGAGTCTCGTAATTAGTCTGTCAGAGCTGAGTCGTGCAGTTAGTCTGTCAGAGTTGAGTCTCGTAATTAGTCTTTTAGAGTTGAGTCCTTACGTCTGTCAGAGTTGAGTCTCGTAATTAGTCTGTCAGAGTTGAGTCTCGTAATAAGTCTGTCAAACATGAGTATTGTAGTTAGTCTGTCAGAGTTGAGTCTCGTATTCGTCAGTCAGAGCTGAGTCTTTACGTCTGCCACAGTTGAGTCAATTGCCTGTAAGTAGGTTGGCTATCATAGTTAATCTGGAAGTGAATTGAATCTCGAAATTAGTGTGTTGGTTTGCAAAACTTTGTAATGTGTCTGTTGGTGAGGTGAGTCTAGTGGATTAGTCTGTCAAAGTCGAGTCTCGTAATTAGACTGCCAGAGTTGAATCTCAGAATCAAGATCTGGAGAGCACGAGCATACCTGAAGATTAGTACAGATACAGAGCATCCATTGCACCACGTGCTCAACACAGAGAAAGGTACCAGGATAAAAAGAGGCAAATCATGGGTGGGCCGAGCAGAAGATGTCATCAAACAGGTCTGTGGGCTTACCAATCTCAGCGTTGGTGAGGAGTGGATACCGGTGCCTACGTCATTCAAGGGGACTTTCTCATGTATTGTCCCACTCGACAGGAAAAGTAGGGAACAGAACCCAGTCGTGGTTAATGCTGAGGTCAACGGTCTCATCTGCGATAACACCGATGAGGAAGATGCAGTCATCTATACAGACGGATCTGTAAGACGACACGAAAAAAGTGCATGGGCATTTACAGCACGTTCGGCAGGCAGAATAGCCAAGGAAGACAGTGGTGCATACGCCATGACCACGAGTAGCATGACAATGGAGGTGATGGCAGTGACCAAGGCATTCAAATGGTTAGAGTCACAAGACTACATCCACGCATGTATACTGAGTGATTCGATGAGCATGATAAAAAAAGTGGAGGCGGGCTTTGTACGCATGCAATGGGTAGAGTCGTTGCAGAAATCCAAAATACGTAAGGTCACCTTTGTCTATGTCCCTGGACATGCGGGAGTACGGGGAAATGAGAGAGCGGACAGGTTGGCTAGCTGCGCTGTCGTTGAGGACGGGCAACCGATGGATCGGGCGGACATCATCAATGCCCTTCGAGATGTTGGAAGAGCACAGGACTTCGACAAACACAGATCAACGTCACTTCTTCGGATGATGGAAATGGGAGTTAAGATGGGCACGGCCAGAAATGAGAAACTTGGTGGCCGTGTAAGAAGACTTATCAACCAACATAGAACTGGAGTCGTCAGTCGCTGGACACTGAGGGAATTGCTGAGGAGGGGATCTGAGCACCTATGGACATGTTCGGAGTGCAATGATGATGACCCGCAAATAACTCAATAACTCAATAATCTCGTAATTAGTCTGTCAGAGTTGAGTCTCGTAATTAGTCTGTCAGAGCTGAGTCTTGTAGTTAGTCTGATAGAGGTGAGTCTCGTAACTAGTCTGTCAGAGCTGAGTCTTGTAGTTAGTCTGTCAGAGTTGAGTCTCGTAATTATTCTGTTAGAGTTGAGTCTTTACGTCTGCTAGAGTTGAGTCTCGTCGATTGCCTGTCAGTTGGTTGGCTATCATAGTTAATCTGGAATTGAATTGAATCTCGAAATTAGTGTGTCGGTGAGATGAGCTTTATAATGTGTCTGTTGGTGACTGAGTGGTTAATCGTGAGGTGAGTCTAGTGGATTAGTCTATCAATGAGTCTAGTAGTTATTATGTCAGTGACATTCATGAATATTTATCTGGTTAGAGTCACACGACTACACTCAGGCCTGCGTACTAAGTTAATCAATGAGCTTGTTAAAACAGTGAAAGCGGGCTCTGTACGCAGGCAATGGGTAGAGTCACTTCATCATCATCATGTGCCTTACCGGTTGGCGTAGGTGATCATGGCCCTCCACAATCTTCTATCTACAGCGCATCGTATCAGTTCTGTTGTTGACCGTTTTCCATGCCATGACACCAAGCTATGCAGCATTTTCTCTCTTTGTCGTCCGTGATCTCTCTTTCCTTTTATTTTGCTAGTTGTAAACAATTATTCAAACTTTCCTCTTCTCATGATATGTCCGAAAAATGTTGATTCCTTCTTTCTGATGTTTTGTAAAAGAGCTCTCTTTTTGTGTTGGCCTCTTTGAGAACTTCCTCATTGGTCTTTTTTAGCTGTCCAGGAAACTTTCAACATTCTTCTCAGAAATCCCATCTCTGTGGCCTCTAAACGTCTTTTCATTTGTCTACTGTCCATGATTCGCTTCCATAGGTCAGAATTGGTTATATATAGCACCGATGAACTCTCTTTCTCATTTTTATTGACATAGATTTGTGCATAAGATATTTTTCATTTTCTGAAATGCTATTTTGGCCTGAGCTATTCTGCTTTTTATTTATGTGTTGCATCTCTCATCTGGTGTTATTATTGTGCCCAAGTATTTGAAACGTTGCACTTGTTTCAGATTTGTCTCGTTTATTTTATGCTGCATGATGGTGATGGTTGTTTCTTCGATATAACCATTACTTCTGTTTTCTTGCTATTCAGACTGAGACCTTTCTTGTTGCTTTCTTTTACTATTATGTCTATCATTTCTTGTAGTTCGTTCTCTGTCTCTGCTATTAAGATTGTGTCATCCGAATATCGTAAATTATTTGTGTTATAACCGTTGACTTCAATTCCTTTTTTGTCCATTATTGATCTCATATTATATTTTCGCTGTAAAGTGAAAACAAATTAGGTGACAGAACACAGCCTTGTCTGACTCATTGTTTTATATATTGGTATTGTCCTGTTTGGTTGTTAATTCGTATAGCTGCTGTTAGTTGCCAGTACATGTTTGAGAATCACATCAGAAGTAAAAAATATTTAGGGTCAACTTTGTCTACAACCCCGGATATGCGGGAGTACGGGAACATGACAGTGCAGACAGGTTGGCTAGCAGCGCTGCCATTGAAGTCGGTAAATCAATGAATCGGGCGGACATCACCAATGCCCTCTGAAATGTGTTTCAACTCAGACGCATTATCAGCTATTACTAAGCACGTGAAAGCTGGAAAACGAAAGGAAAATAGAATGAAAGAAACAAATACTTTTGAAGACAAATGCCTAAGAAGAATAATCTATGGAAGATTGAATCAATTTAACAATAAAATAGAGATAACAGCAATGGCCACATAACCAACGATCTCATCTACAATTAGAAGAGAAGATGGATTTCTGTCGGACATGAGTTGAGAAGAGGCAACAAGAGAATTCCAAAAGAGGCTCTTCTATGGGAAAATTCATGATACAGAAAAATTGACGATCTAGAGAGACACTGAAAAGAGCACTTTTAAGAGAAGAAAAGTTGGCAGCAATAGACTCATTAGATAAAATTGAACATCTCGCCAAGTATAGAGATGGATGGCGAAAAAACACTATGATCCGTTTACGACGTCTATCAGCGCGAGAAGGATCAAGATCAACATCAGGTATACTCTCAAGGTCATAAAGTGATGAGATGAGTTCTTCTGCAATTTTCTTCTACTGCTTGCTCTGCCATTATCATATATGATAGCATTTCCCTTACATCACACAAATCATGTCTTCAGTGTGTAGTCTCTGGTTATCAACTTTAAAAAAAAGTGTATAATCATAATTTTTTTTAAATTTACCATCTAACGCCTTGCTGTCGGTGTTTCTAGGAAAACGTTCAATGTTTGTCCGTACGTCCTAATTCATATACATATTGCATGCATTAGATACCCTGCACCTTAGGATTAATCAGGAGATGAGCCTTCGCATATGAGGACATGAAAATAATTAACGAAGGAATGGGTATAAAGCAAATCACGTTATAAACTTTGACATTAGAGAAAGTATAATAAAAGGCTCCTATCTCAATACACAACTAATGGATTTCGTATACATCGGTCTATGACAAGATATTCGATGGGGGTCTAAAGGCGTTGTGGCCCGAGACTAAAACTGACACACTACTAATATCACCCTGACATAGAGAGCGTTGTTATGTATTTATTTATCAACAGTGCCAGATTTATAAGCGTTGGTGGTGGTGTAGTGATCATCATTATTATCATCATCATGTGCCATACCAGTTGGTGTATATGATGATGTCCTTCCACAATTTTCTATTCACAGTGCAACGTATACTTTATATAGTATCTTTTCTCTTTGTCATTTTCGATCTCTTTTGCTAGTTGTAACAAAGTACTCCAATTTTCTTCTTCTCGTGATTTGCCCTAAAAATGACGATTGGATTTGTATTTTGTTTTTTTCTTTAAGATCTAGCTTTTTGTATTAGTCTCTTTGAGAATGTCCTCGTTATTATTTTTAGCTGTCCAGGGAACTTTCAAAATTATTCTCAGAAGTCATATCTCCGCGATCTCTATTCGCCTTTTCATGTGTCTGTCTACTGTCCCTGATTCGCTTCCATTGGTCAGAATAGACTCTATATAGCACCGCTGAACTCTCTTTCTAACTTCTGTTGAAAAAGACTTGTTGCAAGAGACATTTTTTCATTTTTTAAATGCTATTTTGGCCTGAGCTATTCTGATTTGTATGTCTGTGGTGCATCTTCCATCTGATGTTATTTTTATGCCCAAGTATTTGACGCGTTGCTCCTGTTTCAGATTTGTCCCGATTATTGTTTATGTTGCATGATGATGATAACTGTTTCTTCGTTATAACCATTCTTACTTAGTGTTCATACAGCGTAGACTGAGACCAGTCTCGTTGTGGCGTAGCCAGTTTATTCAACAACTTAGATTTTACCGACGTCTATAATAACAGAATGATTATCAGATTAGATAATTAAGGAGACGCTTATAGAATTGTATATTATCAGTAATCAAGAAAAGACGATGGTAGATATGTTGTACATGTGATGAGCAGAAATAACAACATAATAACAAAGCAAGCCCTCATGTAGAAAACAACAGGTAAGATGAAAAGAGGCCAATCCAGAGAGGCGCTGAGAAGAACATTGATCGGAGAGGAAAAGACAGCAGGAATCGGCTGCCTCAATGAGATAGTGTTGTGCGCACAAAATAGAGACAAATGGCGAGATCTGATAAAAGATATTTGCACGGATTGAAACTTCTAGAATGAAAATTAATATATAAGAGAAAGAGTATCTGGGTCTATGCCCTATGGGCCAGCCAACGCTTGAAAGGTCAATATATTATAGAGTTGTATATTATAGTCGCTTAATAATCGAATAGCAAATGTTTTAGGCACATGCAGGTTTGATCATATTACAGTTTTTATTCACATTGAAGCCATTTCTAGTTGGACATTTTTTTACAGACAACAGTGTGTGTAGCTCTGACACCTTGTGAAGTCTTTATGCACAACTGCTAAACAAACGTTCTACATTTATTCCCACAGCACCTGCTGATTTGTTAATCACAAAAATTAAATTTGATATAATGGTACAGGTTGGTCTCAAGGCAAGACGCCGGCCTCGAGACAGAGAGATTGTGGGTTAAAATCTCGGCTGCACCAGTAGGAATTTTTATTTATGATATCTCTCTGCGACAACCGCCCATGGTGTCATCAGCGAGGCCCGGCTTGAAACGTCAATTACTCATGTACCGACAAAAAATATGAGTACCTCCAAAGACGGAGTTATCTGCCTGTGTGGCGGGGGATCCCTGTGCACACAGCTGCCTGGGAAATACGGACTAACACGCAAAATTCCTATCCTCTAGGACCTCGTCAGATGTCAAAGCTGGCGAACGATAAAAAATGGATATGTATTTTAGACTTGCCAACGCTTCCTTGAAGTAATAAACACAATCAAAGTGTTGTGAATGAAATAATTGATTTAGAATGTTTGCAATCTGTCTGTATTTCAGCCTATGACAACCTCCACTATACAAGCAAGAGACAGAGCGGAATGGCGCTCCATGGTAGCCAAACTTCGATTCGGAGACGGCACTCAATGATAATGATGAATGCTGACATATTTTATGAAGATAATAGTAACATCTAGATCTTGGTGGGATGTGATTGTTGCGTGCGGAACATTATTTATGGGTAATGATGATGCACACCAGATCCTGTGCTAATGATTAGCGACTCACGCCTGACTGACTACTTGATAGAAAAAACAACATACTGAATATAGATTCTACCTGGTACTCCCTGTGATATCCATCAACAGAGGATATCTAGATCATATCTGATCCTCCCTGTGACGTCCTAATAAAAGTGCTAATCTAGATCATATCTGATCCTCCCTGTGACGTCCAAATAAAAGTGCTAATCTAGATCATATCTGATCCTACCTGTGACGTCCAAATAAAAGTGCTAATCTAGATCATATCTGATCCTCCCTGTGACGTCGAAATAAATGTGCTAATCTAGTTCACATCTGATGTCCCGACCGTGCCCCGGAAGTACCCAGTTTGACAAAGTGAGAATGGATTAAAGAGGTAAGAAAACCAACTATATAAATATAACATACCAACGTAGGAGATAACTGGCCGAAATGCTTAGATAATGCTTGTTGTTAACTACTGTTATAATGCATCTACGTCACGTAACCACATTTCAAAGCAGACGATAAAGAGTTATAGTTGTCGAATGAACAAAGATGAAGAAGAAAATAATGTCTCAGATAAACAAAACGACTTTTAGAAAGATGTCTACATCAGGAGATCTACAGTCTTGTAGTTATGCAGTACGGATGTTTTTACTTGCTTTTTATAGAGCTCCCTGTCATATGATTTATGTCAAATCTGACTATTGGGTGCAGGCATTTGCAGTTTCTACTTTTATTTCTTCAAAATGGGTTGGAAACATAATAATAGCCCTTTTCATTCAATACTGTACAGGACATGATGTAAAGTAAGCAGGCTGTTAGAAAATAGTATATAATATGGGGGAAGGGGGTGGTTAGCGTAGTCATAGAAGACTCACTTTTCACGCAGAACACTAGGGTTTGAACCTTGGCTGCCCCCACCAGCCAACCCTGGCGCTGCTGGAAAGTACAAACAAGATATGGATACCTGTCTCTCTCAAACCATGTCCGTGTATAGCGGCAGTAAAAATAATGGTATGGGACATTTTACCTTTTTATATGTATATGCGTGTGTGTGTGTGTGTGTGTGTGTTTGCGGTGTCAAAGTTTGAATCGTACTAGGATGCGGTTGTATACTATGTGTTCCTATATTGAAGTATACTTTAAAAAAAAAAAAAATAAGCATTACAAATCGATTCATCGTGTTTTAGACCAAATTTCGAATAATGTGTATAGTCGAAAGATTGATTGAATTTTTTTAAAAAGTGAACTCCAAGGAAAATAATAATAATAAATGTGAATACATTTACAGTCAGCAAAGAACACAAAACTTTGCTGCAAAAAAAATAATCCCTGAAAAATAGAGATGTCAACTTTCCAGATCGTGTTTGTTAATGTTCAGGCATCTCTAACAACAGTAATGTCATTTCTTTAATTTTTTTTCACGTACGATACAACACACAGATTTACTTAATCCAACATATCATTTATATCCAACAATTCTCACAGAAGCATTTTCATTATTTGTTAATTGTTGTTATTGTGCAAACTGAACAAGAATGTTGTTGCTAAATATTAATACCATTATTTATTGACATTTTTATTGAAAAAGATGAACTTCTGTTCTCAGACTGCTCAAGCCATAACTAAAGCATGACTTCAATGATAAAAAGATGTGTAATGTGTAAAAAGAAAAACATTATTTTTATTTAACAATTTTAAAGAGACTATGCCTCAATTATTATTTTTATTTTTAACCTCTTCCGCTCAATTAAAAAATGTGCAAGAGATAATAATAATACTTTAAGATTTGTTGTTAAGTTTTTTTAAAATCTATAATATTTTGACATAATTTAAAATATGTAGATTGCACAATTGTTATTTGTCTTTAAAGGATTTATGGATTTTCTTGGTGTCTCATTCCGTCCGAATGTAGAACGCTGAAAACGCTAAAATGTTCCTGATCTTGTAGTGTAGTAGCTCTCTTGATTTGGAGATTTTTTCTGTGGAATTGTGGATAGAGATGTCATTCTGAATATGTCTACATATAGCTAGGTTACCTACTAGCACTTAAAGAACATCCGGATCAACAGGTGTTGATTTATGTGAGTCAACAATTTAAACGATATATGTAAATATTTAACAGATATATATATATATATATATATATATATATATATATATATATGTATATATATATATATATGCATTGCATAAATATAACAGCATACAAGAATCCTGCATCACCTTACCCATAAAGGAAAGTAACAAAAAACAAAAATGGATAACTGACAACATTTTAGAAAAGATGGAAAAGAGAAGGCAAGCGAAGAACACTGCCAAATACAAGGAAATCGATAATGAAATACGAAAAATGTGCAATGAGGCATAAGAAGACTGGCTCAACTAAGGATGTCTAGAAGTCGAAACTATGGAAAAGAAAATGTAAGAGGAATGCACACAGAAATAAAATGAATGACTCATCATTGAGTGCCGTCTCCGCATCGAAGGTTGGCTACCATGGAGCGCCATACCACTCTATGTCTTGCTTGGATGGTGCAGATTGTCATAGGCTGACTTGTCCACCTTTTGATGTTACTCGTCCATGTTAGTCTTGGTCTGCCTCTGCCTCTTTCACCTTGTATTTTCCCTTCCAATATCATTTTTATTAGACTGTTGTGTCTTTTAACATGACAAAAAAATTTCATTTGTCTTGCTCTAATTGTGTTTAGCAGTTCTTTTTTTTCATTTTTAGTTGTTTAAAACTTCCTCGTTTGTTTTCTTTTTTTCCCATCCAATTCTACCTATTCTTCTATAAATCCACATTTCAAAGGCTTCAATTTTCTGTTCTGTGTACGGGTCTAATGTCCATGTTTCTGCACCATACAGGAATATTGAGAAGATGTAACATTTTGCTATTCTTAATTTTAGCCCTGGTGTTATTTGTTTTGATGTTAGTATATTTTTCATGGCACAGAAATTACTTTTTGCCATACCTATTCTTGTATTTATTTCAGTTGCACATTTTCCATCACTGGTTATAGTATGTAAAAGATAGTTGTAGTTCTGAACTGTCTCTAGATGTATTCCTTCAACTTTGAAATTTAATAGTAGGTCTTGAGAGTTTCCTTTGTTTATGATCATAGTTTTAGTCTTTTTGATATTCATATCTATAACTTTTTTCATAAATCGTGCCCAACTTTTAAAATCGATAGCTTTTTAACCGCTTGTTGTAAGTTTGCATGTAAAGTTATAATGATTAGAACCCAACAGGGATTTAATTTCATTAAAAAAAATATTTGGTTATTATTGTTGTTAATTTGATTTATATAAATTTATAACGACCCATTGATGTAGTAAAAACTTAATGTTTACAGTATTTTAAGTTACTTTAAAATAGCGAGTAAAAATCCATACACGGTAAAATTGTCGCGTTTGAACGCTTTTAGCGTGGTTTTTTGACACAATTAGACACTTGTAAAAAACACGAGAAATTGTGTGTTCCATTTCCGTTCATTCATAGGTGTGACGTGGAACGATAACATTTATCATGAGTCTTAAAATGAAATTCTGCATTTTACAAAACATCGCAATAAAAATGTATGACTATTTTTGCAAAAGAGGCTAAACGAGGAAGATTATTTCATTCTTTAGAAAACCCTGAGAATAGGACAAGACACATTTAATCGCTGGATTCAAGCACGTGATCGTCAATGTTCAAAATATACAAAATCACAAGGAAGAGCAAAAATGTTGGATAATTTCGACAGCGAACTTATTAGAAGTGAAATTCGCAAAATGTTGAGTATGAATGAAAATGTTACAATAAGAAAATTAAAAGTATCGCTGAAAAAGAACAACAGTATTGAAATATCAAAGTCTACATTATGGAGGAATGTGAGAGCTGCAGGCTTTACATTCAGAAAGTATTCCAATGGACGAAACATCATCTGTGAGAAGCCACATATAGTAGTCATGAGAAGCAAGTATTTACGTGAAGTAAAAGAGGTGCGCAAGCAAGGTTATGATATTGTGTACTTGGATGAAACATGGATCAATGCTCACCACACTAACCAAAGGGAATGACAGTCATCAGATGGAAAGATTAAGAGATTAATACCTAGCAGCAAAGGACAGCGCTTGATAATTGCTCATGCAGGTAGTCGACAACATGGACTAATACAGAATGCAGAGCTCATTTTTCTTTCAAAATCCATAGACAATCGGGATTATCACTCTGAGATGAATGGTCACATATTTAGACATTGGATTGAAAATTCTGTTCTCCCATCACTAGATCGACCATCTTGCCTAATAATGGACAATGCAACTTACCACAACATTGTTGCACTTGAAGATAAAGTCCCGACGTCATCCAGTACAAAATATGCTATTAAGGTATGGCTCACAAAGGAGCACATACAATTTAATAACATGTACTTAAAACCTGAATTACTATCTCTAGTAAAGCAAAAACAAAGGACAAAGATTTTTCAAATAGATAAGATTATCCAAGAGCACGGTCATATAAGTTTGAGGCTGCCACTTTACCATGCTCATTTAAATCCAATAAAACTACTCTGGGCAAAATTAAAAGGACAAGTGGCAGATGAAAATACAACATTCAAAATATGCGATGTAAAGACTCTTGCTAATCTCGCTTTATTAAATATAGACAAAGATTATTGGGCTAAATGTGAAGACCACGTCTTAAAACAGGAAGAGGAATATTGGAAAAATGATGGTTTGTGGAATGTTCAACCCCAAACAGTTATTAATCTTTTAGACTCGTCTGATTCAGAATGAAAGTATATAGCCCCCACAATGTTGGCCCCTATATTACCTTAAATTAGTTCAACAAACGGTCCTTATCAGGACCACACAACTATGAAAATTGGACATACAGGTATACATTGATATTATCGTCCGTCCTCGAACTGAGAAGACAATAATTCTCCTGGTGTTTTATCTTATTAGGTTATTTCCCAGTTACGGCCACGCCTTTACCGAGTGAAAATTAATTATAGACCAGCAACTACGGTAATTTCTATTATTTAGGGGTTCACAATTTACAATTTTGACAAACATCAAAGAAATTCGCCGCTTTAAGAAAACTGCAGCTGCAAGATATTTGTTAAATACACATTTAAAGGGTCTTTTGCATTCTAATAACATTTGGAAAATTTCAACAGTTTTTAACAAACGATTACTGAGTAATAGCATTTTGAAGTTGGGCACATGATTTGAAACGAGCTATAGTCCATATTTTTTGCTTGTCATGTTTATTACATTAAGTAATTATTGTAGATCTTTAGGATTTTCTGCTAGTAGTACAGTATCATCAGCATATCATAGGTTATTGATTATCTTCCCATTAATGGTTAGGCCTGACATCTCTGTGATGTTTTTAAAGATTTTCTCAGTATAAAAATTGAACAAGCTTGGTGATAGGATGCATCCTTGTCTTACTCCTCGTTTTATATCAATGGGTGTAGAGTTCTCCTTGTTATATTTTATTATTGCTGTTTGCTCCCAGTACCAGTTACTTATCAATCGTATGTCTGCGTCATCCAGATTTATTTCTTTTAGGCAGTCTATATAGTTGATTATGGTGTATTCTATCAAATGCTTTGGTCTAGTCTATGAAGCAGGCATATATTGGTTTGTTTACTTCTATGTACTTTTCGATCAATGTCCTCATGCTGAATATGGCTTCTTTTGTCCCACTGTTTTTTCCTGAATCCGAATTGCTGCTCATTTAATTCATTATTAATTTTATTCTGAATAACCTTGTATAACTTTTAGTTAAATTTTAGTTACCTGGCTCATTAGGATTATTGTTCTAAAATCGCTGCATTCAACTGCACCATTCTTTTTAGGCAATTCAATAAAAGTTGATGTTTTTAGTTCATTTGGTATGTATCCTGTATGGTATCATCATCATCATCTTGTGCCTTCTCCGCAACGAAGGTTGGCTACCATGTATCGCCATTCTACACTGTTTCTTGCCTTGATGGTGCAGGCTGACATAGACTGACGTGTCCATCTATTAATGGTACTCGTCCATGTTAGTCTTGGTCTGCCTCTTCCTCTGTTACCTTGTATTTTTCCTTCCAATATTACTTTTAGTAGACTGTGGAGTATATGTATGGTATATGTCATTGCATATGTCTGTGATCACTTCAACGCCAAAATCTTCCTGTGCCTGTATCATCTATATCTGTATATTGTCAGGTCCTGCTGCTTTTCTTCCCTTTTTCATTGTTTTTAAAGCTGGACATATATTTTATAAATTGTTTTTGTCCTTTTCGTCATGAAATAATTATGTTTAGTATTCCTGTCATCTATCGATTATATCTTTATTGTCTGTTAGCATCAAAACATTTGATAGAATACACCATAATCAACTTATAGACTGAAAAAAAGGATATAAAATGGATGACACAGACATACGATTGATATGTAATTTGTACTGGGAGAAAACAGCAATAATAATATATAACAAGGAAAACACTACACCCACTGATATAAAAAAGGAGTTAGACAAAGATGCATCCTATCACCAAGCTTGTTCAATTTATACACTGAGCAAATCTTTAAAAACATCACTTAGATGCCATGAATAACCATTAATGGGAAGATAATCAATAACCTAAGATAAGCTGATGATACTGTACTTCTAACAGAAAATCCTAATGATCTACAATAATTACTTAATGTTATAAACATGACAAGCATAAAATATGGACTAGATATGAATATCAAAAAGACTAAAACTATGATCATAAACAAAGGAAATTCTCAAGACCTACAATTAAATATCAAAGTGGAAGGAATACATCTAGAGAAAGTTCAGAACTACAACTATCTTGGACAACTATCATATAACCAGTGATGGAAAATGTACAACTGAAATAAATACAGGAATCATCAAGTACCGGGCCTAGAGGCGTAGGTGATCATGTCTCTCCACAACTTTCGATCTCGGCAGCTATTTATCATTTCTTTTGTTGACCTTCTGCCAAACCATTCTCTTTAGCTGTCTGTTATTTACAGTTCAGAACTACAACTACTTGGGACATACTATAACCAGTGATGGAAAATGTGCAACTGTAATAAATACAAGAATAGGTATGGCAAAAAGTAATATCAATGTCATGAAAAATATACTAACATCAAAACAAGTAACACCAGGGCTAAAACTAAGAATAGCAAATGTTTCATCTTCTCAATGCTCCTATATGGTGCAGATACATGGACATTAGACCAGAAAACAGAACAGAAAATTGAAGCTTTTGAAATGTGGATTATAGAAGAATAGGTAGAATTGGATGGAAAGAAAAAAAATCGAGGAAGTTTTAAAACAACTAAAAATGAAAAAAAGAACTACTAAACACAATTAGAGCAAGACAAATGAAATGATTTGGTCATGTTAAAAGACACAACATTCTAATAAAAGTAATATTAAAAGGGAAAATACAAGGTAAAAGTGGCAGAGGCAGACCAAGACTAACATGGACGAGTAACATCAAAAGGTGGACAAGTCAACGTATGGCAATCTGCACGATCAAAGCAAGGATCAGAGTGGAATGGCGCTCCATGTTAGCCAACCTTCGATGCGGAAACAGCACTCAATAATGATGATGATAAATATATATATATATATATATATATATATATATATATATCATGCTAGTCTCATAT
This sequence comes from Megaustenia siamemsis, assembly GCA_032433765.1. NCBI lineage: Eukaryota > Metazoa > Mollusca > Gastropoda > Stylommatophora > Ariophantidae > Megaustenia > Megaustenia siamemsis. Next base: position 70,783,602 of record JAVIAB010000101.1, read on the forward strand.
TTGTTACAGCCTGGCTTCAATTGTTTGTTTTACTTGTTTTTGTTTGTATGTTAGGAATATCATCACTGCCCCGTGAGAATAAAACAGGGTGTTAGAACACATAAGGTACCCTTTTTATCCCCCCCCCTTTTTTCGAAAAAATTATTTGTTTAAAATAGGTACTTCACTTGATAATTTTTTTATTTTTTCGAAAATAAAATCTTTGGGGAAAATGAATAAATACTGTTTACGTAATATTGAAATATTGAAAATTACTGTTTGCGTAATATTGAAATATTGAAAATTACTGTTTGCGTAATATTAAAAATTTATACATTTGGGAAAAATGAATAAATACTGTTTGTGTAATATTGAAATATTGAAAATTGAAAATTGAAAATAATAATTTTTTCGAAAGTAAACAAATAAATACTATTTGCATAAAAAATACTACTAATTTGAAAAAAAATAAAAAATGTCAATTCGGAAATTCCATTGAAATATTAAAACCATGCTTTCTGTTATTCTTGCTTATAAAAACTACCTGTAATTTCTTCATCATTTAAATCTTTAATTGTATATGTTATAGGATTTGTATAATTAATTTCACTAATAACAAATATTTCTGATGTCCGTTTAGGTGTATAACCTTTTTCAAAAAACTTTTTCTTTTTTGTTATTCTAACTCTATCTCCAATTTTAAATACAGGTTTAGATATATTTTTTTCTTCTTCGTCGTATAAATTTTTATAAACAGTTTTTTCTTTTTTTTTTTTACTACCTTCAATAGGAGTAATTTTTATTGAAGAATGTTTAGTGTTATTATAAATATTAACTAGTTCATCTAAACATTATATTATTTTTATTATTATTAGCAGTTAAATATTTAAACATCTTTTGTTTCATAGTTCCATTCCATCTTTCAACCACACAACTTTTTTCTTCATTTTCTGTTGAATACACCTCAATATCTTTAAATTTTAAAAGATCTTTAACAGTCTTATTGTAAAATTCGTTACCTTTATCTACCATAAAAATAAAGGTTTCCTTCCTTCTTTAAATATATTTTTTAATGCTTCAGCAACATTTTCACCACTTTTATTTTTTAAACGAATTTTCCAACCATATTTACTAAAAACATCTATAACAGCAAGAATAAAATTATATCCCTTATTTTCTTTTGAATAATAAGACATATCTTCTAAATCTGCTGCCCAAATTTCATCTATACTATTAACATATACTTTTCTCTTTTTAAACTTTTTAGTAATTGGTTTATGAAGTTTTTCTGCTAAATCACTACTTAATCTTGTGGGGCTGTTTTTTTTTTTATTTCACATATTCGGAGTGAAGGCTACGCCCATCTCTAATGCAATTTTAGTTTTAATAATAATACCAACAATTCCCTTTTCAATTCTCTCTCTTATAGTAGGATTTATAATATTTAAATCTTGTTACATCTTTTTATCACAAACTTCATTTCTAGTTTTTCTATCTTCATTTTGTAGGTAGCAGATGTCGTGGTTCAATGAAGCTTCATCAACTCTATTAATTGGTTTACTCCATTCTTTAGGAGTAAAATATGGATTTAATCTTTTTTTTTTAAATTAGTACCAGGACCTGTAAAATTATGACCTGGTAAATGTAATTCAATTGGTAGTTTATTAATTATACTATTAAGATTACCCCCATAAAGATTACTATCATACCCTACTTCAGAAGCTTTAATAAATTTATTTTTTATAGTTCCACAAATAACACATTTTCCTTTTAACATATTTCTATCATTTTTAGTTTTAGTTTGTATTAAATCTAATGTATTTGTTTTCTTTTTACATTTCACAAAATAAATATCCGTAATTTTGTAATGATTAAAAATGATAGAACGAAGTTCTAAAAACGTAGTAACAAATAAGTATATAAAAAATTTACCAAATGAACCTCTTTAAAATTTTCAGCTTTTAGATGCGGTTAAAAAATTAAAAATACCAAATTTTAGAGGTGTATTTATGAGAACTGAATTACCTGAAAAATCAAGAAAAAAAGAATGTGGAATTATGAATTTAGATGGTGATTTAACTGATGAAACAAAAGGTACGCATTGGACTGCATGGTATAAAGACAGTAATTTTAAAATATATTTTGATAGTTATGGAATTCAACCACCATTAGAAGTAATAGATTATCTTCGTAAAAAATCAAGTGATATACAATATTTTACAGACCAAATACAACCTTTTAATGCAGTAATTTGTTGTCATTTATGTTTGCAGTTTTTATTGAATATAAATAAATATATATATATATATCATATGAAAAAATAACATATATTAAGCCCTATAAAGATGCAAATGCTAAAGTTATTTTAGGTAAAGTTTTATTATCTCAAATGCAAATAGATGATTTAAGATATAAAGGTGAATGTTTATCTACAGACGAACAAGATGAAATATTAAATAAATATGAAGGTGATAAAAAATGGGATTATATTATAAACGGTCATAAAATAAGAGATTATATTTTTAATTAGTATCCATAAGGTAAACTTGTAATTAAATTATTATTTTTATATTTTATCATTCTTTTATCAAATTCATAATCATACATTTTAATTTGATTTTTAGTTTCTAAATTTGTATCTTTTTTTTTATTAATTTTAACTTGTCTATATTTAATTAATGCATGTTTTTCCTTATCATCGGTAATCAATTTAATTTTTTTATCCATTGTAATTTTCTCTTCTGCCTCATTATTTATTCTAAAACCTTTACACGTTCCTACTATTTTTCCAGTATTTAATTTCATACTATAATCTTTTGGTCCTAATGAAACAAATGTTTTTATATATTCAGATTTATGTTTATCAGAAATTTCCTCTGTTAATTGTCCTAATCCTGTTCCAATTTTTTATTTTATTTTTTCACAAACTTCAGAATTATCATCATTAAAAATTACTGAATCAGTATCACAATACATTACTCTTTCTTGTAAAGTATCTAATAATTCATATAATCTCAATCTAGCATGTGCAGTTGTATATAAAGCAATATAAATATCCACATTAGGATTTGGTCTTAAATAATGTTCTTTAGTTTTATATTCTACTAAAACAACATCATCGTCTAATATTATGGTAGAAACATCTTTATGTTTTTCATTGTAAATAATTTTTGTTAACTGGTCAGAATTATAACTATATTCTGTTTGAGAATCATTATCTTTCATTCCATAATGACCCCATAAAGAATTCAGACATATTTTTGCTATCAATCACAATCCTGCATTATATTTTACTTTATCTATATATAAATCATAAGCAAGATTATCTACTAAATATTGTATTTTAGTTTCACAATTGTCATCATTTTTACAATCTGGTTTACAATATTTAGAATTACATTTACAACCTGATGCTTCTAATTTATATTTTATAAACATATCAACATATGGTTCAAATAATCCTTTCATTCTTCAAAATATTCTAATTCATATATTTGTAGTATTTTATAACCCTTTTCTAATGCTTTATCAATTTCAATTGTTGCCCAAGTTCCAATAATAGTTCTTTCTTATCAGAATGATTACAGTTCTTAATCCTGACAGCTTTACAAGTTTGACATCTTTTCATTGCATGAATTTTATCATATTTATTTTTGATATCTTTATTATGATCACAATCAATATTTATTCTTTCCATACATGTTTTACATAAACCAAATAATAATGTATGTGCATCTTTTGTTTTTTGTTTATAAGGTAAAACAGGAATTAATCATTTTCTAGGTGGTAATATTTTACATTTCATAATTCCAAAATAATTATCTTTCGTATTAATACGCTTTATATATTCACTAACTGAAATATTTATAAGAGTTTTAGGATGTCCAATAGGATATTCATCATATTTATTAACAGTTGAATATAATGATACAAAATCTACATATTTACCATTTAAATTTTCAGTGTTATTATATAATTGAAAAGTTTCTGTTCTACCACCATAAAATGCATCTCTTTTATTTATAGGTTTTAAGATTCATCTATAGGCGGATATTTGTTCTTTGCATTTTCCTGATCAAATTCACATTCCCATTTAGTAATTATTTTAATTTTGTAGTCCTCATAATATTCTTTAATATCGTTTTCTCTATCCATTGTTTCTTTATATAATTCTTTCATAGTTTTATTTCCTTTTCTTTTACATATTTCTTCAGGATGAAAAAAATTTGGACAACCGTGAAAATAACAACCATAAAATTCATAAATATATTTAGTTTTAGTTTTTCTATCAAAATAATAACTTTCAAGTTTATATTTTTTACATTTAAAATTATTTCCTTTTCACCACCTATTTTAGCATGTTGTATCAGAGGATACTGTCCATTATTTTCAAAAGATTATAACCATTGAATTGCTTTATAAGATTGATTATCTTCATATGTAGAAGTTTTATGAATTCCTATTGTTTTTTCTTTCAACATAAATGTTTTAAAAATTTGTGTACATAATTGTGCTATAGTTATACATTGAAAAGGATCTATAAGATATTTTGTAATCTCTAAAAATGTATTTCTATAAATAATACAACCTTTTGCTAATATTAAAACATCTAATAAACAATAATAAAATATTTCTTTTTGGAAGGTGAACTCGTTATTTTTTACAGTATTAAACCATAATTCTTAATTCTTTTTATTATCCTTATTCATTTCATTATAACCATAATATTTTAAACCTGGATATTTACATTTATAATTTTGATCTGCTTTCGTATTAAAATGATGAGGAAAATACCCTTTATTTCCTTTAAAACCAAATGATTCTGGAAATTTAGATAATCCCATTAATGTAAAATTAATAGAATCTATAAATCTTATTCCAGTATTTTTTATTTCAATATAAGTTATTTTTAAACCAGAAGATAAATGATTTACTTCAATTTTATTTTTAGTTAACCATCCTAAAATAGGATTCATGTCATATCCTTTTCCATAATGTGAAATAAAAGTATATTTTTTAAAATCATTAGAAATAAATAATTTACAAAATTTATTAATAACTGATTCTTTATTTTTAAATCGTATTATTTCTGTTAAACAGTGTGTATTAAAATTATCTAATTCAATGCATTCGGCAGGACTTCGTCCGTTATCAAGAATTTTTTTCCCTAAAGAATAGTTTATAATAATATCAGGTTGAATTCTATATATTATAGATTCAGTAATATCATAGGCTATACAATAATTCATTATATGAATACCTTTTTCTTGATTAGCTTCAAAATCAAAAGATATATAGCTTTTAGTTTTAAGGGGTTTTGGATCTAATGGTTTCATATAACATTGATGTTTGGAGTTTCTACTACGTAAATACTTTACACCACAAGTATAACAATTTATCATATTACAAATATGTTCATCTGGTTTTTCATTATTTGCTGAAAATATTTTTAAACACATATTACACATCCATTGTTTTGATCTAGATTTTAAAATATCACCTTCTCTGTTCTCGGCAGGACTTTGTCCGTTATAACAAGTATAACAAATATTTTTATCTGATTTATAAATTACAGGAAATGTCTTTCTACATTTATCATACTTCCATTGTTTTATATTTTTCTTACAATTATGTTGAGTTATATAACCTATTAAACAAGTTTTACAAAATCCACTTTTTGCTAAAAATCCTGTAATATTAGATATAACATCAAAATGATAATCATGAAGATATAAATAAATTTGTTCTTCATACTTTTCATTTCCTTCATACAATATATTTTATGTATTATTAGAAGAAAAAAATTATTATTCTTATTTTCCAAAAAATCTTCAAATATTTTTAAATCATCTAAATCATTACCATCTTCTTTAATTTCTACATTAGCTTCTTTATGTAAACTTTTAGCATAATTTTTTTGTAATGGTCGTTTTTCTTTAATATGTTTTATCTGACTATCTGTTAAATTCTCAAAATATTTTATTCTTGCTAATGATGTTACAATAGCTCTAGATAAACAAATTGTATCATTATTTTCAATTGTTATTATTGAACTTTTATTAATAGTATTATAGTAGAAGAATTCAACAACAGTATTACCATTGTGATAAGGATAACTATTATGTCTTGTATAAATTATATCATGTAAAGGAACTAACATAACTGCAGAATTAGGAAAATTATGAGTAGCATGTGTTACCATATTTTCTATTGCATCATTAATATTTTCTCTACTTTCATTTAACATAATTATTCTATTTTTAAAAACATGAATATTTTGTCTATGAATATATTTCCTAATTAAATTAATTTTATAAGGTCTTTGTGTTGAAATCTGTATATCATTAATATTATATAAAGGATTGATTTTAGAATATCTAACTCTTTTAGGTGTAATTGTATTAACATTATATAAAGGATTGATTTGAGAATATCTAACTCTTTTAGGTGTAATTGTATTAATTTTTTATATAGGATTTATTTTAGAATATCTAACTCTTTTAGGTGTAATTATATCATCATGTAATCCCGATAAATGAATAGGTTTTTCATTATGCGGGGATTTTTTTCCTTTCATTTTTTAAGGAATAATTTTAATATACAATTTTATTTATATTATAAAAAATGGAAGAAAAATCTAGGGAGTTCGTAAAAATAATCAAAAATTATATTTCTACAGATAAACTAGATAAATTTATTAAATCTGTTGAAAAATTTGAAAAAGAATTTAATTTTTAAAAATCTAACACCATTAAAACAAAGAAAAAGAAAGTTCCGGAAGATTTAGAAAAAAAATATTTGAAATAACTAATGTAGAAAAAATTACTTTTAAATTTAATGAAAAAAGTTCTGTCGACGAAGTCGTCGATATATGTAATAAAATATTAACTTAAATAGATGATCTTGAAAAAAGAAATAAAGGTTATTATTATACACTTGGAGAATTATTAAGTATTCTGAAAAAAAGATATAATAACGAACAAAGTCCTGCCAAGAGCAATGAAAAAGAATTTCTAACTTTTGCTAAAGAAGAATTTAATAGAAGTGAATCAACTATACTTATATAAGATTTTATAATATTTGCAATGAATATTCTATCTTATTAAACTGTAATTTATCATATAGAGAAATTATTAAAAATTTACCTGAAATAAAAATAATTTTAAACCACCGCGGTAGTGAGCTAATTTGACCTCTATTGATCTCTATCACTTTATTAATTTTATTATAAAATGGATTTGAACGAGTTGAAACTTGTAAGTGATTTAAATCCTGAAAACATTAATAGTGTTTATAAAACAAAAATGATTATTGATTTTATGAATATTAAATTAGAACAACCAAATTTATCACAAGATCAAATTTGTAGTAAATTAGGTATTTCTACTTCATCTATAAAAAGAATTAGACAAGATTTAAATGTTAAATCTCCATATAGATGACATTCCTTTAAAAAATAGAAACAGTAAAAAAGTTGAAATTAATAAAAAATTATACAGAAATAATACAAATAAATAAAGAAATAAAGATTTATTTTTTTATCTATTTCTTCATATATTTTACTTGTAGTTATAATTGTATCCATTTTCTTAAATTCTTTTTAAGCCATTTCCTCTAGATAATAAACTGTCTATTCTCCTTCCTCTTTCAACCTTCTTAGGATCTTCAAAAATTGTATTAATAACTTTTTCACTTGCTTTATTTCTTAAATCTGTTAATGCTTTTTTAGTTACATTTGTAGCTATTTCTTTTGCAGTATTACTAGTCACAGCAGAAATTAATGAATAAAAAAAACCCCGCCCCTTTATAAGATTTATTTTTAATTATCAACATTTTTAAATAATTAATTTTGAGCTTGTTCTAACATTTGTTGATATTTCTCATTAGTTAATTCCTTTTGATTATAAAATTTATTTACTATTTGAACCATTTCCTCATTTACACCTGTATTTCCTGCTACTTTACTAGCTAGTAAAATCTCATATCTATCTATTAATTTATCTGGATCAGACGAAGTCAGAGCAGAGCGATCTGAGAGTTCAACAATAGAAACGGGTCTCTTTTCCCATATTGGTTTTACAATTTTAGTCCATTTATCTCCTCTGTTAGCCTTTGATTTTATTTTTACTAGGATCGTTATTTACATAAATTGCATCGGTAGAATATAATATATTAGAATAATTTTTGTAATCTTCTTCATCAAAATTTAATGGTTTTGTCTTAGTTATTAATTCCCAGAGTCCTGGAGTTCCTTTGTATTTTATATCATCTACTATAATATCATTATCATCAATCTGTACTTCTTTATTTCCAATATAAAACTTCTTATTTATGGAATATAAACCAAATGTTGTATCACCTCCTGCTTTACTTCCATATGTTTTTAAATACTTTTCTCTTATTGTCTGTCTTGGTTACAATAATTTACAATAATTTTGTGCTAAGTAAAAACAATCAACATTACTATGTCTTCCTCTAACATAATAATCCTCACATTTATTTTGTTTTTCTAATAAAAGATCGTCAAAAATCATTAAGTTTTTATCTGAAGAATTAAGATTTCTTGGATCTGGAACTTCATATGCGTTTCCATAAAAACAACATTTGATTGGTGAATTGGATGAATAAATTTTACTTGCTTCTTGTAGAATTTCTTGGGGTGATAATCCCTTACCAAAAATATAATCTTTATTTTTAAATAATTGATGTAAAATTTCTTTTGGTAGACTTTGTTCAAATCCTGTTTTAATTATTTTATATTCTGGTTGAAATAATGATTTTCCAACACTTGAAGGTTATCGTAATCCAGCCAGCCATCATTAGGAAGTAGATTTAAAAGTAAATTAGTCTTTCCACAATTAGATTTACCAATAATTAATCCTCTTATACTTTTTGGAAGTAGTGGATTATTGTGTCTATGTGATATTTCATTCCATGATAAATCTTTAATATTCATTTTATTAGAGAATATTTTTATAACTTCTTCAACCAATCACAACACCCATTTTTTTCCATCTGATTGAAATTTTAATATGGTATCAGAAATAACAACTGCATAAGCTTCTGTTTCGGTAGGAACTTTTTTATTAAACACACCCTTTACAGTAATATCAGTAATACTATATTTTAATCGTTCATTTTGTTTACTTACATCAAAAACAAACAAAGGATATAAATCTTTATATTGTTTAGGAGATACTTCCCAACCATACAATGAATCATCTATCATTAAAAATTTAGATTGCAAATCAGCAGCATCTACATAAACTCTTGAAAACCTTTGATTAGGAAATGACAACTCATAATCTACATCTGGATATCTTTTACCATTTCATATTACATAAATATTTTTTTAAATCTACATGATCAAATGCTGATGTATTTATATCTTGATCTGATTTCCTTTTTGTTTGAAAAGCTACAGTAATCCATCTTGGTTTTTCTGATGAAACTTTAGTAGATAATTTCCATGAGAAATCTGTAGTTTCAAGAACAGAAATACTATCACTTTGTCTACTTCTATATCCAACATTCAGTGATGATTTATTTTCAATAATTTTAAACAGTTTAAGTTTTTGTTCTAAGGCAGGTTCAACGTGTGGTATATACCATGATAATTTATTTAAAATAATTGTTCCTTTTGCTGCTGTATTACTTTTAAAAATAACATCCTTATTATCAGATTTTGTATACAACGTGAGTTGATGTTTAAAACCGTAAACTATTTTATTATAATCTTCTGCAAAACCAAATATATGTTTTAAAGGAATTCTAAAACTAAATGTGCCTTTTGTTTCTAGTTCTTCAATAAGTATATTATGTCTCACTGAGAATCCATGATTAGTTTTTTTCATCCGCATTATCTGATGAATCTTTAGACCATATACAATTCAAAGCAATTTAATCATAGTTTTCAGAATATTTTAAAGTTCCTAACATTGTTGTTGCTTGTCCTGGATAATTAACACTTTCAATTTCTTGTCCTGACAGAACATATTTTATATTAGAAAACATATGCATTAAAACATTATTACATAAAGCAATTTTATCTGCATCTGCAAATGAAGTACCATCTTTTTTTACAAGTATTCCTTCAATTTGCAGATAACTTTCACTAGGATGTAAAAACTGATCTTGTGTTTCAATAACTATTCTGATTTCACCTCCTTTATTTAAAGTTGTTGTACCCAATACAGGGCTATATTCATGATATTCATATCGTTCTATGTTTTCATCTAATTTTAAGGTTTCTTGAATTTGTAAAATTTCTTCAGTCATTTTTATAGGTATAAAATTTTGTTATCGCTAACAGGTTGTGTTGTAAATCGTATCCTTTTAATGTAACAAAAATCAGGAATTTTAATAGGACTTAATTCAATTGTTTTACTATCCACTTGAGTTAATTCTAATCTGGATATGATAATTTTATTCCATATTTTTTACCATCTTCTTTTACCAATACAATTTTAAAATCAAATATAGGATTAGATAATAAACCAGATCTTAGTGGTTGATGTTTATCTTTCATTTGTAATCCTGGTCAGATTTCTTTAAACTGTTCGTGTGCAATCATAATTTTACCTTCAATGATTATTGTACTACCAACAGGAGGATCATTAAAACCACTTTATCTTCCTCAAATTCTGTATTAAATTCAAGATGGGTTTCTCTGTTTGCGCGTGAACTAATGAAATAATTTCAAATTTCTCTTTGCATTAAAACTGCTTGACCTTGAGAAGATAAAGGAATTAAACTTCCAATTATTTTACCAGAATTAAATATTTTTAATATGGTATGATCACCTCCTTTGGTTGAGACTTGGTGATATTTTAATTGAATATCTATATCCCAATCATATTTTGTTGGTAAAGGAATCCACAAATTATTGTTGATACAAACGTTAAAGGTTTTCCTACTAATCCACCATTATCTAATTCACTACTGGGTGGTATTATAGTTCTGACATAAATACCGTGTTCATTTAATTTAAAACAATACAAAGCATCTTTATTACCAATCCTATCAAATCCTTCAACATTTTCTAAGTCATCTAAATTAGTAGCATAGTTTCTCAGAGGTTGAATTGTTGTTATAGATTCATCATCCATTAAACAAAATTTATCTACAGGCATTTTATAAGTATTTAATTTCATTATCACTAACAGTTTGAGTTTTTAATCTTATACGACAAATAAAATAGAAATCATGAAGTTTAATAGGACTCAATTCAATTGTTTTGTTTTCTACTTGTTTTATTTTTATTCCGGGTGAAATAAATCTGATTCCATATTTTAAGTTTTCTTCTTTAATTATTATTATTTTAAAATCCAAATTTAAATTGCTAGTATTTTCTATTAGTAATCCTGGTAATATTTCTTTGTCTTCGTCTATAAAAAAACGTGTTCCTTCAATTATAATTGTAGAACCAATAGGTGGATTATTAATAACATCAGTATGTTGTCCTGGTATGGTTTTAAATTCAAAGTGTGCTTCCTTTTCGAGAGTGCCAACGTAATATGTTCTACTCGTATTTTGTAAAATTAAAAATGGATTAGCTATTAGGTTACTCTCGGGTAGAGAAACATAATTTCCTATTATTATTCCAAAATTATTTATTGTTGTTATCTTTCCACTTTGTGAAAAGGTACAAGGTACGCGGTGTTATTTTAAAATCTATATCCCAGTCATATTTTACAGGTATTGGGATATATTTTTCCCCCTCATATACAAATGTTAAAGGTTTATCTATAATACCATCAGTATTCAATACTTCTGTTCTAACATAAATACGATTTTTATTTAACTTAAAACAATATAACCCATCCTTTTTTCCTTCTTTATCAAAATCTTGAACATTTTCTAAATCATCTAGATTTATAGCATAATTTCTTAGGGGTAGAATTGTTGTAGACATTTTTATAAGTATTTTATTTCAATATCACTAACAGGCTGAGTTGTTAATCTGATACGACAAATGTAATATAAATTATTAATTTCAATTATATTTAATCCAATTGACTTAACGCCTCCCGGAGGATTTTCTACTTGAGTTATTTTATATCAGGTGTAACAAATCTAATTCCATATTTTTTATTTTCTTCTTTTATTATTATAATTGTAAAATTAAATTTTGAATTGTTAGTACTTTCTATTATTAATCCTGGTAATATTTCATATTTTTGCAACTTCCGCGCATTCTTCCTTTGATTATATTCGTAGAACCAACAGATGGATTCTTAATAATATCAGTTTGGTGTTCAATATTAAATTCAAGATGTGCGTCCGCATTATCATGTGAAGCAATACAATATTGGTTCTTGTTTTCTATCAATAAAACAGGATTCCATATACGACCACTTGGTGGTAGTGAAACCAAACTTCCTATTATTTTTCCTGAATTAGTTATTTTCATTATGCTACTTGTTCTTGAAAATGTACTTGGTTTTAATTTAATATCAATATCCCATTTACATTTTACTGGTATTGGAATCCATTTTTCATCTTCAAATACAAACATTACCGGTTTATTTTTAATATCGGTATTATCTAAAATATGTGTAAAATCATCTTTCATTAAACCAAATTTATCTACAGGCATTTTATGTAGTAAAAATTACAGAAGACACAGTTTTAATAGGAATTTCCGAATTGACTTTTTTATGTTTTTGGATATTCAGAATTATTATTTTATTGATTTTTTATATATTTTCATGTTATTTTTTTACTTCTATATTTTTGGAGCAATGTGTTTTAAAAAGTGAGTGTCCTCATCCCCTAAATATATATAGTCACCATATTTATGAAGTAAGACTCATGTATGAGCTCGGTTACTATGTGACATCACTTGGATACGGAGCTCATGTCAGATGGGGTCGTAAAGTGCAGAACTACCAGCGTTGGAAGTTTTGCACTTTTAGCGCTGTTTCTGTATATGAAAACGCAGGTAAAATAAATTAAGATTACAATGACCAAAGTTTAAAACAGTGTATTTTAAATTGATCGTTAATATTATAATTTCAGGGAATTTCCGAATTGACTTTTTTATGTTTTTGGAATTATATTAGTAGTATTTTTTATGCAAACAGTATTTTTTTTTTACTTTCGAAAAAATTATTTTTTTCAATATTCAATTTTCGATATTTCAATATTACACAAACAGTATTTATTCATTTTTCCCAAATGTATAACTTTTCAATATTACGCAAACAGTAATTTTCAATATTTCAATATTACGCAAACAGTAATTTTCAATATTTCAATATTACGCAAACAGTATTTATTCATTTTCCCCAAATATTTTATTTTCGAAAATATAAAAAAATTATCAAGGGAAGTACCTATTTTAAACAAATAATTTTTTTCGAAAAAGGGGGGGGGGATGAAAAGGGTACCTTATGTGTGTTAGACAAGGTTGTGTGCTGTCACCAGATTTGTTTAATATTTGCTGTGAGATTATTTTAAGATCCATAAAGGGCATGCCTGGAATAACAAGTGTAGGTCACAATATAAATAATCTAATGTATGCTGATGATACAGTCTTAATCGCTAAGAGTGAAAATGAGTTACAAGATATGTTTGACAATAAAGTGAAAGAAAGCAAAAAAAACGGATATAGCCTTAATAGCAAAAAGACAGAATTAATGGTAACAACAAAGGAAAAGACACCACCTCAGTGCAAAACAAAGACAAGTAGAACAATATTAAAACAGGTAACTAGATTTAAATATTTGGGAAAATTTTAACCTCAAAATTGAAGATGTACAAAAGAGGTGAGATGCAGAATGACTCAGGCAAAGCAGCTTTCCAAGAAATGAGGAAGATACTATTCAATCCATTTTTGACAATAGAAACAAGAAAACTAGTTCTTAAATGTTATGTAGAGCCAGTCTTAACAATTTGGATGTCATCATTGACAATAGAACAACAGACAAGAAAATCACAGGAGTCGGTAGAAATAAGGCTTTACAGAAGAATATTGAGAATATCATGGACAAATAAGAAGAGTTAAGAAAATGTTATGAAAGAGGTCAAACCAAAAATAAAGCTAATTTCAAATATTAGGAAGAAACAATCGTCATGTTGTGGCCATATAATGAGAAGATAACAAATGGAATATATTGTAACAATTGGAAAAATTGAGGGACGAAGAGATAGAGGGAAGCAAAGAGAAAAGATACCATCAGCTTAAGAGAATGGCTTGGCAGATGGGTATCAATAGAAATAATAAATAACTGTCGAGATAGAAAGTTGTGGAGAGACGTGACACACATACGCCAGCAGGCCCTTTACTTGATGATGATGATCATAATGGACGATTCGCTCCCATTTCCCCTTTGAAAACTTTAACAAAAACAGCTGAGACTACAGTCTCACGAACACTAACTCCGTAGCACGGTACATGATCAACGGTAGGGACAGGATTCTGCTGTCAGTTTTTACAATACAGCGGCCTCATGTGATCACGTACTCTATTCGATGGTAACTGCCCAGAGTTCTTTCAAATGCACAACCGCACAAGAGTTCCCCTGATGTGTTTCCGTTATCCGAGAAGGCTAAACATCATATTTCACTACCAAGAGACCAGGGAGGACTAATGCCACAAATAAATCAAGTATTAACTTTTGCTTTCCCTTTTGTATAACTCGTCAAGCACCATAAAAATAAACGGGGCAGATCTGAAATAAGTGCAATGTTTGAAATACGTGGGCACATTAATAACATCTGATGGAAGATGCACCACAGAAATAAAAAAAAACAGAGTAGCTCTTGCCAAAATAGCATTTCAGAAAATGGAAAATATCGTTTGCAACAAATCTATATTTATGGAAGAGAGAAAATGAGTTCATCTGTGCTATACAGAAAAAAAAATTGAACTATGGAAGCGAATCATGAACAGTAGGCAAACAAATGAAAAGACGATTAGTGGCCACATAGATGGGGTTTCTCAGAAGAATGTTGAGAGTTCCCTGGACAGCTGAAAAGACCAATGAAAAAATTCTCAAAGTGGCCAACACGAAAACAGAACTCCTAAAAAACAGAAAGAAACAATCAACATTTTTTGGGCACATCATGAGAAGAGGAAAGTTGGAATACTTGGTTACAACTGGCAAAATAAAATGAAAGAGAGATCGCGGACTACAAAGAGAGAAAATACTGGATAGCTTGGTGTCATGGCACAGAAAACAGACAAAAATGATCGTCTACGCCAATCGGTATGACATATGATGAAGATGATGATAACCCATCGCCGCCTTGTATTGGCTTTTTACCCGAGTTCTTCCTGTCCGGTGCAAGACAACAAATTGAGTAAATAATCAGTCATTCCGCGTATCCTGTAATACATTATCTAAATGAACACTATTTTTCTACTTACCCCTACTTTTGTATTGAACACATTGAGAATATGTGGTATATAAGTATAATCGATTTGTTTTTTTTACCTAAACACATGTTCAACACCAACGATGATGTAGACAGAAGTTGATACACACTCACCCACAAGAAGACAAATAACTATGTAATTAATGCACATACATACACTCACACACATACTCACCCACAAGAAGACAAATAACTATGTAATTAATGCACACACATACACTCACACACATACTCACCCACAGGAAGACAAACAACTATGTAATTAATGCACACACATATGCTCACACACATACACACATACACACACATACACACACACACACACACACACACTTATATATATATAAATATTATCAAAGACATGTATGATGGTTACACATGTGCAGTTCGAACAGAGGAAGGACTGAGCGAATGTTTCCCAATAGAAACTGGGGTTAAACAAGGATGTATTTTATCGCCCTTGTTATTTGGAATTGTTATGGACTTCATAATGAAGAAATGCTGCACTGGTAATAAAGGCATCGAATGGATACAAGGAGACCATTTGGAGGACCTCGACTTTGCTGATGACATAGTTCTCATCAGCAATCAGATAAAAACGATGCAGGAAAACACAAATGAACTATCATCAATAGCCAGCAAAATTGGGCTTGAGGTCAATCATGAAAAGACTAAAGTCATGAAAAGTTTAATTCCAACAAGTGACAAAATATACATGGAAAACAAACCAGTAGAAGAGATCGATCACTTCATCTATCTTGGAAGTCACATTGATCGAGAAGGGGATACGAGCAAAGAAATTAGAATCAGACTGGCTAAAGCAGCAATGTCTTTCAGAAGCCTTGAAAAGTTGTGGAAATCAAAACTCATTAGCACAAACACAAACTTAGGCTATTCAAATCAAATGTACTATCAACCCTTACATATGCGTGTGAAAGCTGGAAAACAACAAGAGATATAGAAACAAAGTTGAACGCATTCGAAAATAAATGTCTAAGGAAAATACTTGGTATAGAATGGAACGAATTCAAAACAAACGAGGAAATTAGAGAAATCGCCAATCAACCACTAATATCTTCAGTAATAAAGAAAAGACGATGGTCATACGTTGGACATGTGATGAGAAGAGATAATAATCGAATAGCAAAGCAAGCCCTCATATGGGAAACAACAGGTAAAAGAAAAAGAGGAAGACCCAGGGAGACACTGAGAAGAACATTGATGAGAGAGGCAAGAGCAGCAGGAATCGGCTCCCTCAATGAGATAGAACTGCTTGCACAGAACAGAGACAGATGGCGAGATTTGATAAAATATCTTTAAAAGAAAACTGCTAGAACAAAAATTCATATAGGAGAAGGTGTATCTTGGTCTACGCCCTATGGGCCGGTTACGGCTCGAAAGGTCAATAGATAGATAGATAGAGATAGATAGATATATATATATATATATATATATAATGTAAAATCTGAAAAATAAAAAAATTGATTCAGGGTTCTCTTGTCGCCTAGCAAAGGTAACGGAAAATTACTTATATATACATATATAAATAAATATATCATCATCAGCATGATCAAATACAGTGCATGCTGGCATAGGTGATTATATCTCACCACAAATTTCGATCTCGACAGTTATTTATCATTTCTGCTGTTGACCTTCTGCCAAGCCATTCTTTTAAGCTCTCTGGTATCTTTCATCTTTGTTTCCCTCTATATTTTCTTCCCTCTATTTTTCCAGATGCTACAATATATTCTAGCTGTTCCCATCTCATTACATGACCCCAACAAATTATGATTGTTTCTTCCTAATATTGTAAATTAGCTCTCTTTTTGCCTGTTTCATAACGTTTTCATTACTCTTCTTAGCTGTCCATTGTATTCTCAACATATTTCTGTAAAACCACATTTCTACAGCCTCCTGTGATTTTCTGGTCTGAGTATTTTCCACATTTTATTTTAGAAATCTGATTTTGCGTGAGCCATTCTGTATCTCCGTTCCACTGTACATCTACCATGTAAGGTTAACAATGTTCTTCACGTAGGAGCTACTCAGTTAAGTGCTCTGTGCACAACGTGTGCTGTGCATTTCATCCGTTTTGATCGTGTTTCATATTCCGATTGCTAACGATGAATGATGATATCGGATGACGAGGAAAATATGACTGTATTCACTTTCTGTGCGGTTTCCCCTTATGTCTTTTCACATGTGCCGAGACTGCTATGCTGGGGACTACAATACCTTTTTTTCTTCGGGAGATGAGATATTCATTCTAATGATTCCACTAGAACGGGATGATGAGCAATTATGGATTTAAATTTATTTGCAATGATACCATCATGTACCATACCGTTTGGCGTAGGCGATCATGTCGTTCCACAATCTTCAATCTACTGTGCATTATATTAGTTCTGATGTAGACTATTTGCCATGCCACGACACCAAGCTACCCAGTATTTTCTCTCTTTGGCGTCCGCGATCTCTCTTTCCTTTTATTTTGCCAACTTTCCTCTTCTCATGATGTGCCCCAAAAATGTTGATTGCTTTTTTCTGATGTTTTTAGCAGCTGCCTTTTTGTGTTGGCCTCCTTGAGAACTTCCTCATTGGTCCTTTTTAGCTGTCCAGGGAACTTTCAACATTCTTCTGAGAAGTCCATCTCTGTGGCCTCTAATCGTCTTTTCATTTGTTTTTTTTTGTTCTACAGTCCATGATTCGCTTCCATAGGTCAGAATTGTTTCTATATAGCACCGATGAACTCTCTTTCTCACTTCTATCGACATAGATGTGTTGCATAAGAAGTTTTTAATCTTTAGCAATGCTATTTGGCCTGAGTTATTCTGCTTCTACTTTCTGTTGTGCATCTTCCATCTGGTGTTATTGTTGTGTCATTGTACCTGACTCCTTGCACTTGTTTCAGATTTGTCCTGCTTACGTTTGTGCTGTATGATGGTGATGATTATTTCGTCGATATAACCGTCACTTCTGTCTTCTTACTATTCTGACTGATATTTTTTTTCTGCTTTCTTTTACTATTATGTCTATCATTTCCTGTAGTTAATTCTCTGCCTCAGCTATTAAGACTTTGCCATCCTCATATCGCAAATTATTTTTGTTGTGACCGTTGACTTTAATTCCTTTTTTGTCTACTATTGATTTCATAATATTTTCGTTGTAAAGTGAAAACAAATCCGGCTACAGAATACAGACTTTTCTGACTCCTTGTTTTATATATTGAAATTCATGTTTGGTTGCCAGTACTTCTGGCAGTTGTTTATTGTCAGTAAATGATTTTCTGATTTGCAGAAAATTGCCATCGTCATTAAATATATCCAGCATATTGATTATTTATTTCCACATTGCTTTATTTGTCAAATGCTTTTGTGTAGTCTATAAAGAACATATATTAGTTTTGTCATTACCTCTATAGATCTTTCTATCAATGTTCTTATGATGTATATTGCAATATTGGTGCCCTTTCCTTGCACAAATCCACATTGTTCCTCACTAATTTCTGGTTTCATTTTGTTCCATACATTTACAATGATGATTATTAGTAATATTTTCGTCATATGGCTCATGAGACTAATAGTGCGATGGTCTTCACAATTAGTGGCTCCTGACTTCTTCGGTATTTTCCAAAGATATTTTTAGTAGATCTTCATGTATGTGTCCAGTGTTATATATGTCATTGAGTAGTTTTGTTATGACTTGTACTCCCAGCTATCCTAATGGATTTATCTCTTTGATTGTTATATTGTCGGGACCTGGAGCGTTGCCTCTTTTCATGTTTTGAATTGTGTATTCCACTTCACTCTGCATTATTGGTGGTCCTGTGTCTTCATTTGAATTGTTTAATTCTGGTCTTTCATCATCATAAAGTTGACTGATATATTATGTCCACCTTTCCGTTGTCTTCTTCTGTCCCATTGTTATATTTCCTTGCTTTGATTTCACACATCCTGAATCTTTGACTTCTTTTCTTCCTTGTAATTCATTTAACTGATTGTGATAAATTTTGAGTCTTTCTTTTGTTGTTTTTCCATTTCTTCACATTTCTGTTTTAACCATCCTTCCTTTGCTTCTCTGCATTTGTTTTGGATCTCTTTGTGCAATATTTTGTATGTCTGTTATTTTTTCTTATGTTTTCTTCTTTCGTCCATTAGATGTAGTATTTCTTCTGTCATCCATTTCTTTTTGTTCATTCTTTTAGTCACTGGTATTACTTCTTTTGAATTAAGGAAAGAAAGAACAAGAAAGTAGACATAAATAAAAGCAAAACAAGAAATAATAAAGCCAAGACACAGGAAGCTTACACAGAGGTGAACAAAGAAGTTAGAAGATGCATTAAAAGGGATAAGAGGAAATATATAGATGAACTAGCTAAAGAGGCAGAAGAAGCAGCAAATATTTATCTATCTATTGACCTTTCGAGCCGTAGCCGGCCCATAGGGCGTAGAACAAGATACAACTTCTCCTATCTGAATTTTTGTTCTAGCAGTTTTCAATTCTTTTTAAAGATATGTTATCATAATCTTGCCATTTGTCTCTGTTCTGCGCAAGCATCACTATCTCATTGAGGGAGCCCAATCCTGCTGTTCTTGCCTCTCTCATCAATGTTCTTATCAGTGTCTTCCTGGGTCTTCCTCTATTTCTCGTACCTGTTGTTTCCCATATGAGGGCTTGCTTTGCTATTCGGTTATTATCTCTTCTCATCACATGTCCAACATATGACCATCGTCTTTTCTTTTACTGAAGATATTAGTGGTTGATTGGCGATTTCTCTAATTTCCTCGTTTGTTTTGAATTCGTTCCATGCTATACCAAGTATTTTCCTTAGACATTTATTTTCGGATGCATTCAACTATGTTTCTATATCTCTTGTTGTTTTCCAGCTTTCACACGCATACGTAAGGGTTAATAGTACATTTGATTTGAATAGCCTGAGTTTTGTGTTTGTGTTGATGAGTTTTGATTTCCACAACTTTTCAAGGCTTCTGAAAGACATTGTTGCTTTAGCTATTCTGATTCTAATTTCTTTGCTTGTATCCCCTTCTCGATCAATGTGACTTCCAAGATAGATAAAGTGATCGATCTCTACTACTGGTTTGTTTTCCATGTATATTTTGTCATCTGTTGGAATTAAACTTTTCATGACTTTAGTCTTTTCATGATTAATCTCAAGCCCATTTTTACTGACTATTGATGATAGTACATTTGTGTTTTCCTGCATCGTTTTTATCTGGCTGCTGATGAGAACTATGTCATCAGCAAAGTTGAGGTCCCCCAAATGGTCTCCTTGTATCCATTCGATGTCTTTATTACCAGTGCAGCATTTCTTCATTATGAAGTCCATAACAATTCCAAATAACAAGGCTGATAAAATGCATCCTTGTTTAACCCCAGTTTCTATTGGGAAACATTCGCTCAGTCCTTCCTCTGTTCGAACTGCACATGTGCAACCATCATACATGTCTTTGATAATATTTATGATTTTTTATGGTAAGCCATATTGCTTCAGAATTTTCAACAAAGAATCTCTATGAATACTATCAAATGCTTTTTTGAAGTCGATGAAGTTAAGTACAAAAGGTTTTTGCTTTTCAATGTGTTCTTCCAATATAAGTCGTAGAGTGCAAATGTGATCAAAGCAGCTTCTCCCTTTTCTAAACCCAGTTTGTTCTTCACGCATTACTGTATCTATTGAATCCTTTATTCTATTTAGGATAATTTTGCAGAATAACTTTGAGGCAACTGACAAAAGAGTCACGCCTTTCCAGTTGCTACAATCTCTAAGATTGCCCTTTTTAGAATCTTAACAATGATTCCTCTTTTCCATTTATGAGGCGTCT
Source organism: Megaustenia siamemsis (assembly GCA_032433765.1). NCBI lineage: Eukaryota > Metazoa > Mollusca > Gastropoda > Stylommatophora > Ariophantidae > Megaustenia > Megaustenia siamemsis. Next base: position 70,804,808 of record JAVIAB010000101.1, read on the forward strand.
TCTCTGTTTTCCAAATGATGTTTAACATTTTTTTGAGATGTAATAGATTATGGCTATCAATTGCCTTGAGAATATCAGCTGTTAATTTGTCCTCTCCAGCAACCTTGTTATTGGTCGTAAACTTTAATATGGTTTCTATTTTGCTCAAGGTGAAGTCATCTAAATTTACATCTAATTTTGCTGCTGCTGTTTCAGCTTCAAAATCTATTAAACTGTGGGGTAGTGGACGGTTAAGAATTTCTTTGAAGTGTTCCGCCCAACGGGCTCTTATGTCTTCGCTTGTTGTTAGCATTAATCCAGATTTGTCTAGAATTGGTGTTCCACTGGATGTATAGGTGTTTGTCAGCATCTTTTGTACAGTTTAAAGTAGGGGTGGCCAAATGGCGGCCCGCGGGCCGGATCCGGCCCGCCAGCCTAGTTTTCTTGGCCCGCGAAGCTCCACGGACTTACTTCATTTTTTACCCCTAATAGCGGATTTCTCCTGGTTTTAATCCGTGTCGGAGTTAACTCTTCTATCGTTCAAGAATACACAATTTGAAAATCTCTGTCAATTTCTCGCAACAGCTAGATTGGCAACATAATTTCAAATAACACACACACACACACTGCACAACTAATGGTGCCGACAATATTCAAAGTCTTTGCTTCGAGTTGGTACCGCAAAGTTGCTTTATTGTCAGTGCGGTGATAGCGTCAGATCTTTGGCTCAACATTTGTCGTCTGGACTTGTGGTGGCTCTTTCATTTCGCGGTAAGGGGTTAATGAGGTTGGGAGGGACAGGGGTGAGGGGACTTCGTAGCTCTAATTCTGTCTTTGAAGTTACATTCAAAATGTTTCACTGTTCGCCTTCATTCCCTTTGATCCCATCGTCTTGTCTTGTCCATAAAATGACTGCAACGTGTTTATTTGGTCACAATCTTTTGATTTCATTGTCAAACACAAGTCTGTGTATAACTGTCAAATCTGGACTTATTTTCGATAGTGGACCAACATTCTGTGACTTTTAACTTTGATGTGAGATTTTGTATTAAATCATGTTAAAACGTAGAAAAGTTGATTGTGAAAATCGCATATTTAAACCTGAATGGGAATTAGATTATTTGTTCATCTTCAATAAGGATAGTAAACCTCAGTGCTTAATTTGCGTTCAAGTGTTAGCCGTTTTGAAGGAATATAATTTAAAACGGCACTATGCCACACATCATCAAAACATGTATGAGAAACATAGCATTGAAGCTAGGAAGCTTTTGGTTGAACAGCTGAAGACAAAGTTGAATCAACAGCAAAGTATGTATACAAAGGGCAATAAAATTTAGAGTCATCGATCATTGCATCATATACAGTTACCTATGAGCTTGCAAAATCTAAAAAAACCCTTTACTGACGGAAATTTTGTGAAGAAATGTGCGATTCAAATGGCAAAGGCATTCGGTCAAGAAAAATAGCCAAAGAATTTGAATCTGTGCCTCTTTCAAAACAAACTGTAGCCAGAAGAACAGAAGACATCAGTCTGCAACTGTCTCAAAGTTTAAAATCTTGTATTGAAAACTGCTCATATTTTTCGCTCGCGATTGATGAAAGTACTGACATCACTGACACTTGCCAGCTTCTTATTTTTGTTAAAGTTATCCAGGAGGATTTTACTGTTATTGAAGAATTGTTGAAAGTTTGCTCTTTGCATGACACTTGTAAAGGGACAGACATATTTTCTGCAGTTCATAGTGCCGTAGATGAAGTAGGTGGTTTTGGAAAGTTGTCTGCAGTGTGTACTGATGGTTGCAAAGCTTTTATTGGTTCAAATACTGGTTTTGTTGGACTTCTAAAGCAAAACAAAATTAACGTACCTACATTGCATTGCATAATTCATCAAGAGGCCCTTTGTGCAAAGTCCATAAATCTAAAAGACACCATGGCTACTGTTGTGAAAATAACAAATTTGATAAGAGGAGGACACCAGTCTTTAAATCACAGGAAGTTTTTATCAATTTTAGAGGCAGTAGATTCTAGCTACGGTGATCTCCGGCTTTATACAGAAGTAAGATGGCTTAGTAGAGGGAAATGTTTAATAATATTTTTTGAACTGAAGAATGACATTTATGACTTCCTGCGAGAGAACTTACCATGCTCCATTGATCTTCAACATGCACTCAAAGACATTAATTTCCTTCATAATCTGGCATATCTCACAGACATCACACACCATTTGAACATATTGAATTTGCAGCTACAAGGGGAAAAGCAAACCATTTTTCAATTGATGGGATATGTTGATGGTTTTAAAAAGAAGCTGAATCTATTTAGACTTTCTTTGCAAAAAAATGATCTGTTCCATTTGTCAAGTTGTAAGCAGTTGTTGTCAGAGATAGAAAGTGCAAACTTCAGTAAGTACGCAGCTGACATTGAACATTTGATTTGTGAATTTGATCGACGATTTCAAGATTTTGAAATGTTTCGTCCGCAAACGGAACTTTTTAATAACCCAATTAAGTGCACAGTGGAGTGCCAGCCATCAGATCTTCAACTAGAGTTGTGTGACCTTCAGTGTGACCCCTTCCTCATTACTGTAAAGGCATTAGGAGCTGACTTCTGGAAATTGCTACCAAATGAACGTTACCCGTGTCTGAGAAAATGGACACTAAAGATGTGCTCTATATTCGGCAGCACATATCTCTGCGAGACAACATTCTCTTCCATGAAGTTAATTAAATCTAAGACCAGGAACAGAATGACCGATTCGACATTGTCCCATACTCTCCGAATCGCCACGTCAAAAATGGAAGTGGACTTCAAATCTCTGGTGGAAAGCTGTGACAAGTCACAATCGTCGCACTGAGACATTAAAGGTAATTTTAAAATGAATAATTAATGGATTTGTTACAAATCAAATATGTAGTCAAAGTGCAAGCATTATTTATATATTACTATATCGCATAGGTCCCTACTGTCATTTTTGACGATATTCTTAAGTGTAGCCCGCGGGTCTTGGCCTTGGCTTTAATCCGGCCTCGGGCAACCTCAAGTTGGCCACCACTGGTTTAAAGAGTTCTGCTGTCTCCTGTAATTGCAGCTGTCTTTGCTTTCTCTGCCAAATTGTCTATATAAGCTCTTGTATCTCTTCTTGCTGAGCTTGTCACTTTGTTGTCTAATTCTTTGTATGTTGCTTTTGTCAGGACCTTCCCAAGATCTGTCTTTACATTAGTCATGCCTCTCTTCGCTGCTCTTCTTTCTTTGATGTATTTCCATGTGGTATCTGAGATCCAAGTTCGTTTTCCATTTTCTTCATTCCGGCACTTGCTTCTGCTGCTGTCATTATTATTTTGCTCTGTGAGTCCCACATTTCATTGATATCTAAGTCTATTTCACCGAGCGCTGTATAACAATTACTTAGCTCTATGTTAAACTTTTCCTTTATGGCTTATTTTTTCAGTTTATGACTATCAGTTTTATGTGTAGTTGATTTCTACTGTTGACTTCTAAATTTTAATCTTATTTTCCCAATGCACAGGTTGTGGTCGCTATTAACATCAGCACCTCTGTATGCTCCTATATCTATTAATGATGATCTGAATTATTGTTTAATACATAGGTGGCCAATTTGATTGGAGTTTCTATTATCAGGAGATATCCATGTTGTTTTGTGAATATTTGTGTGTGGAAATAATGTCTCACCTATAGCTAAATTTTCTATTAAACATGATTCTATTAATCTTTCTCCATTCTGACTTGTAGTATGACAGCCTTCTCTCCCCATTACATGTCCCACTCCTGCATTGCCTTTTCCCACTTTGGCGTTGAAATATCCCATTGCAATTAAAAGATTAGAAGAAGAAGATTACTTCTTTTGATGTTTGTTGAATCGATTGTTTGAGCATTCCCCACTGTTCCTGGATGTCCTGTATTTTCTCAATAGCATTATATCTATTTTGTACTATCGTGCTGTACTTTTCACTCATCTGTTTATCTACTCTAAGCATATCTAGTTCTAATTGTATATTTCTTGGTGATTTCTGTGCCTTCCACAGTTTTATTCTTATCTTTCCAACTACTGGTATATGGTCACTATTACAATCTGCTCCTGGCCTTCTTTTAACAGATGTTAGCCCATTCCTGAATATTCTCATCGGTACCAGTACAAAATGAATTTAATTGTGTACTTTGTTTGTCTGGGCTTTGCCATGTCCATTGTCGCCTAGTGTGTTGTTTGAACAAGGTGTTAACTATAATCATCTCATGTGTCTTTGCCCAATGTATCCCCTCTATCATTCCTCTCTCCAAGGCCATGCCCCCCCCACCCCCAGTCACATTTTGCACTTTAGCTGTTCCTACATCTGCATTGAAATCCCCTGATATAATAGTTATTTCTTGAGATTTACACTGTTCCACGGCCGCCTCTAGTTCCTCATAAAAAGTGTCAATGTCTTCTTCTTCGCTATTACTTGTTGGTGCATAAACTTGAATTATCTTTTATCCATTGGTCTACCTCTCAATTATGCTAGCAGAATTATGTCTGATACAGGCCAAAATCATTTCACTGTTTTGTTCCTTTCTCTATCTAACATGATGCCTACTCCTCTTTCGTGTGTGGTTCCCCCCGAGTCTTGAGTATGGCATGCAATTTACATGTTTGTTACTTTTTGAAAATGATACAATTGAGAATCAATAAAACTAAAAACAAATATACAAGCCACAGACTTACTTTGCAGTTCTTGATAATGAATAGTTTCACTATTGCTGTCTCTGACATTTTCAACACCAAATGATCGATGTAAATCAGGTATGGACTTGCATGACATCAAAGAGATGACACAGCACGCAGTAATACACGTTGATAGGAACATTGTTTGTCTCATGTTTTTTTTTTTCACAGACACACATTCACGTTAAAACCGGTTCAGTATTATCTCTTTTAAAATTAGGAAACATGTTTCTTGTATTTGTGAAACAGACTGAAAATGAGTAGGTTCGATAATTGGGCAGTAAATGTGAGTAATATTGGCTTGTGGCTTGAATGTTTCTTGCGTTAAGAAAACTGACGAGACATCAACCATCATTTTAAAATGTAATGGGAAAGACCACAAATATGCAATATGATGTGTGTGAACACATTTGGGAACATGACAATTGGTGATTATGAAGACAATAATAACAATAGTGGTAACGTTTATACAGGTATTTTCACTGTTTTGAATTAATATAAATTCAGAATTCCGATTGCTAATTATTTCCTACGTGTATGTATTTACGTCTCAGTTCTGCGATCAGGAACCTGAAGTTATTGTTCTCAATTTCACGATTATCACATACTCAGGCACGCACCTATAGCTCGTTTCAAATCATGTGCGCAACTTCAAAACGCTATTACTCTCTTACCGTTTGTTAAAAACTTTTGAAATTTTCCAAATATTATTAGAATGCAAAAGACCCTTTAAATGTATATTTAACAAATATCTTGCAGCTGCAGTTTTCTTAAAGCGGCGATATTTCTTTGATGTTTGTCAAAATTGTAAATTGTGAAGCCCTAAAGAATAGAAATTACCGTAGTTGCTGGTCTATGATTAATTTTCACTAGGTAAAGGCATGGCCGTAATGGGGAAATAACTGGATAAAACAAAACACCAGGAGAATTATTGTCTGCTCAGTTCGAGGACGGACGATAATATCAAGGTATACCTGTATGTCCAATTTTCATAGTTGTGTGGTCCTGAAAAGGACCGTTTGTTGAACTAATTTAAGGTAATATAGGGGCCAACATTGTGGGGGCTATATACTTTCATTCTGAATCAGACGAGTCTAAAAGATTAATAACTGTTTGGAGTTGAACATTCCACAAACCATCATTTTTCCAATATTCCTTTTCCTGTCCTTTTAATTTTGCCCAGATTAGTTCTATTGGATTTAAATGAGCATGGTAAGGTGGCAGCCTCAAACTTATATGACCGTGCTCTTGGATAATCTTATCTATTTGAAAAATCTTTGTCTTCTGTTTTTTCTTTACTAGAGATAGTAATTCAGGTTTTTAAGTACATGTTATTAAATTGTATGTGCTCCTTTGTGAGCCATATCTTAATAGCATCTTTTGTACTGGATGACGTCGGGACTTTATCTTCAAGTGCAACAATGTTGTGGTACGCTGCATTGTCCATTATTAGGCAAGATGGTCGATCTAGTGATGGGAGAACAGAATTTTCAATCCAATGTCTAAATATGTGACCATTCATCTCAGAGTGATAATCCCGATTGTCTATGG